>JAHLJS010000002.1:95068429-95451120 GCA_038502445.1 Eremochloa ophiuroides | reverse complement strand
CATCATTACGGCATCTCCAGATAGCCCAACACATGGCAGCCACCCCCACCCAAATCAAATTTCTAATCCTTTTATTCTAATTAGTTAGCCAACTACGAAACATATGGCTGATTGATCTTAATTGGGTCAGATTAGTAGTAAAAAAGATAATCCTCCATATTATTTTGGTAAGGGGACAGTCTAGGAACAAATGTTGTATACTTTCATTCCCATTACAGCAGATGCACTTCTGACTCCCTTTCTAATTTTTCCTAGCAAGGTTGTCTTTGGTTAAGATGACTCCCCTTTGCAAGAACCAAAGAAAGATTTTAATTTTTAGAGGGATTTTTATCTTCCAGATCTATAAGATAGAGATAACCCAGATTTGGTTAAGCTCCATCCGAAGTAATCTGAACCTTCGACCAATTTGACATTTGAGATCCGTGCTTCTAAACTAAGCCATTCTGTAAGTTTATTATCCACCAGAGCCCTTCTAAAAGAGATGTTTAGTGGGCTAGTAGTCATCACTTTTGAGATTGTCGCGTGAGGATCCCGCACTATATTATATAAGGATGGATATTTAACTTTCAGAGGCTTATCTCCTACCCATGTATCGTCCCAAAACCTAGTGTTGGTTCCATCTTTGATATCGAAAGAACCTTTAGCCAGCACCTCATCTTTAATATGCATGAGGCCTCTCCAAAAGTGAGAGTTATTGGGTTTGGCTGCCACCTGAGTTAGGCTCTTGGACCTTAGGTATTTATTCCTTAGAAGAGATTGTCACATGCCTTCTGTGTTTAGCAAGTTAACCAGCCATTTGGCTAGAAGGCATTTATTTTGCAATTGTAAATTTAGGATACCTAATCCTCCTTGGTCCTTAGGACGGCATATGATGTCCCATCTGGCAAGTCGATATCTACGTTTGTCTGAAGAGCCTTGCCAGAAGAACCTTGATATATAATGATCCAGGTTTTTAATGACCCCCTTAAGGATTTCAAAGAAGACATCATAAACATAGGTAGGCTGCTTAAGACTGAGTTAAGGAGAACCAGTCTTCTTCTATATGACAGGTATTTTGCTTTTCAACAAGAGAGTATCATTTAGCTAGTGTGTGTGTGTGTGTGTATATATATATATATATATATAACCTATAACTATGCATGTACGACACACACGTGTCTATGAAAAAATCATAAACATCACATGATAAATAATGTCATATTTTACAACTCTTTATCATCATTGTCCTCCTTCGTATCACGTTCATCTTCATATAGGAGAAAAGTTATCATGTTCATCGTCAAACACGTAGCAAAGTCCATCATATGTTTCCTCGGTAACTGACCTTAGCTCTCTTCTTGTTGAATAAGAGGATTCTATCTTTTTTTTTACGAATTACACAGTACAGACACAGACACTCACAACGTACGCACACACACCCTGTGAACACATGCACGCAAACCCTACTCCTATGAGTAACTCCGAAAGACTGACATCCCATTTTTTTATTGTTGATGCACAATGGGCCTATTTGTTTCCTGTCACATCAAATATTTGATATAAGGGTATTAAATATAGACTAACTGCAAAACTATTACATAGATAGAGGCTAATGTCTTATTTGAATCCATATTGATAATAGCTATCTGCTAATAATTATCTATTTAGAATCTAAACAGGTATAGACAGTGGACTAGATAATTGTTAGTTTGACCTATATAGATAATAACTACCCAAGTAGGTGAACCAAATCAAATAATAACTATTAGCTAGATAACTATTACCAGACAGTGAATCTAAATAAAGCCTAAATAGTTCATGATTCAGTGACTTACAGTTTACTTGATGAGGTTTGATGTATGCACGAGAGCGTATCTTCTTACAACAACCTTGCTGTTATTGGTTCTCATCGACTGACTATTATCCTAGCAAATTTTACGTGTCAAAGTTTTGTATTTACCACAGCCATATAATTTATGAAGTTTTCATGACCTAGGTCTGCGAACTCTTTAAGTTGACACATTTTAAGCTGGCCCTTGTAAACAATAGCCCTATAATATAAAGAAAAATATTAGACCAATCTTTATACATGTATTCATATATGCATATTCAAGGACATTAGATTATACATATGATTTTAACTTAAATTTTAGGCTGTCTATAGATCCGTAAGGCTATAAGAACAGTCCAATGATAATTAATAATCAGTTTCTATCTCTATTAAATAAATGTGCCACATAAGCAAAACGTTGGTATTGGCAGTCTAAGAATGGAAATCACAAGAAAGGGTTTCTTCGCAAGCAAACCGCGTCTACCCTCGTCCCGAGACGTGGAGAAACTGCAGTTTCCCCGTTGGGAAGAAACTCGTGGTTTCCATAGCATCGCGGTCGCCACTCGTCGGTGTCGTGCTCGCCGCGCCCGTCGGTGTCGCGCCCGCCGCACGCCTGCCGGAGCCCTCGGAAGCCGCGCGCTCGCCGGAGCCCTCGGAGGCCGCGCGCGCTCGCCGGAGCCGCCGCCGCGCGCTCGCTGGAGCCCTCGGAGGCCGCGCGCGCCCGCCCGGAGCCTGCTCGCCGGCGTGCCGCCCACTCGCCGTGGACAGGGCCGCCGCACGCGTGCGCTCCCTCGCTCCACCACACGCTCGCCGGTGGCCGCGCTGTCCGCTCCGCCGCGCGCCGTCGACAGTGCCGCCGCCCGTGCGCGCTCGCTCGCCGGTAACCGCGCGCTCGCCGGTGCCCGGGCTGTCCGCTCCACCGCGCGTGCTCCCTCGTTGCTGGCCGCGCGCGCTCGCTCACCGCCGATCGCGTGCGCTCACCGCTGCACGCGAGCGCCCGTCTGCTCTGCCTGAGCTTGCGTGTTGAGGGAGGAGAGAGATTGTATTGGATGGATAAGGTTAGAGAATAAAATAAGGCTGATATTTATTAGATTAGGAAACTTCCATTATGTAGGGTAGTTTCTACATCTGAGTTTTTACTGATGTGACTGTTTTGGTTTTCGTTGATATTTTTTGGCATATGAACTGTCCTAGTCAGGTTTGTCGGTGAACCCTAGAAATAAAATTAATGAGAATGATTTTTTATCCAGTTTTGTCCTTTCCAACTTATTTATAGCGAGGTCTCGTGTAATAAGTGTAGAACGCTGATACTGGTGGCAGCCAATTTGGGAATAAAAAGCAGTTGTTTGTAGTACTTCAAGGCTGATTTGACCTCTCATGAAGGCCAGCCACCAAGCAAAAAGGTTGAACACCCCGTTTTTAGATGAGTTACAGTTTGGAACTGAAACACTGTAGCATCGTTTTATTTTTTACAATAAGTGTATAATTATATTCTAAGTAAGTTTAAAAATTCATGAGATAATATTTTGCCAAATATTAAATTAATTTTAGTTTTCATCTTCATTTAATATTTTATGCATGTGTCTAAAAATTGATGTGACTAGTTTTCATTGGAAGTTGGAAAACCTCGTTTAGTTATGGTGTGTTTGGTTAGAGGACGAAGTTGGATGGGACATAATGATCCATGGATATTGGGATAAAGATATTCATGATGTATGTTTGGTTAGATAGATGGAACGGACCATTTTTCTGTTTGGATTGGATGGATTGAGGTGGATGAGATGTCAATATTCGACCAATTATATCTATTATTTAAAAATAATAACAGTTAATTAGAAACTAATAAATATGCATTAATATTATTTTTGTCATGACAATCACTAGTTTAAAATAAATATATTAGTTAGCACCATTAATAAACTAATTAGCACATGAAACATGCACTAATCAATGTATTAACACTAATCAAAACTAATCCTACCATCGTAATTATGAAGTAATAAAATAATATACTAATAATCCTTAATTTGTTTATTAATGATAGAGATTAGAAGACATGGATGAGTTGGTTCACGAGATTTTATACGAACCAGGAAATCCAGCATCTTGGAATATATTCCCTGTTCAGGGATTTCCTGATCTCAGTGATCCATTCAACCAAACACTACTGATCTATGGATGGTCCCATCCCATCCATACAAATCCATCCAACCAAACGCATCCTAACACTTAGTTAGAATTTGAAAACACTATATCAACATTTTATTTTTTTTAATAAGTGTTCAATTATGTCTCAAGTAGGTTTAAAAGATTTATGAGACAACATTTTATCAAACTGTCAAATTAGTTTTAATTTTCATCTACATTTAATGCTCTATGCATGGGTCTAAAAATTGATATGACTAGTTGGATTGGAAGTTGGAAGGGATTTAAACAGGTCTAAATCTAGGGGTTGTTTAGTTAGAGAAAAAAATTTGGATTTAGATACTGTAACACTTTTATTTGTATTTAATAACTTTTGTCCGATCATAGATTAACTATCCTTAAAAGATTCGATGGGACAGAGAATCAGAAAAAAAAATTAGAAAAGTTTGGACGGGCGCGAATAGTAGGACGATCTTGGCCCTATTTGGAAGCACCCTAACTAAAGTTTAGCTAGCTAATTGGATTAGCTGGGTTGGACCAGCTAATAGGATTAACTACTTTTTATTAGTTGAGAGACCTTTTTACCTGCTAATTAGCTAATTATTTAGATACACAACAACTAAAACTAGTCAGCTAAACTTTAGTTGCTACTTTCAAACTGGCCCCTTGCCATCTTGCCGGCAATCTCTCTCGCGAATTTGGAATTTGCGGATCATCTGATGATCCTTCATACAAAAGCCGCCAACGCTGAAAAAGCTGCAGCCGTGCAGCAAGCACAAGCAGCACTAGGACTCCCTCCTGTCTTATCAAGAGTGTCGTTTTAGATTTTTCAGACATCATGTTTAACCATTCGTCTTATTTGAAAATTTTATATAAATAGCATTTATTTTATTATAATTTGTTTTATCACTAGAGGTATTTTAAAAATTATGAATTGATTTTATATTTTATACAAAATTTTTAAATAAGACGGACGGTCAAACATAGTTTCTAAAAAGTCTAAAATGACATGATGGAGGGAGTACAGTATTCACGCAAGCAGTGCGTTCACCCAGATTATTATCGGGTCATATGAATTGCATAAATAAAAGAGACAAAAGAACACAGATTCCTCCTACCCCACACGCACAAGGATCTGTCCATCCGCCAGGTGTTTTGGCTCCGAGAACTTCCTTTTTCACCGTCTTCTTCCTTCTCTAGATGCACGGCATCGTCCTACCGGCTAGCCGTGGCCTAGCAGGGTTTCGTCCTCCGACGAGACTCCATTATCCCGCGACCTCTTTCTTCCTCCTCTTCCCTCGCCACCATCATGACTATGGACGTCCTCGTTTCGCCTTGGCCCAACTTTCTTCTACGCCGGATTTAAAAATGAAAGGAAATAATCATTAGAATCCTAACCTGTCGGCTTTTCTAAACCTGCCGGATTTAAAAATGAAAGGGACAAACTGAAGATAGAAAATAAAAAATCAAACGTCGTAGCTCCAAAATAAAGGAAATAAAGCAGATTTAGGCGGATTTATCTACTCCCTCTGTCCAGAAGACATAAATATAGATTGTTTTTATAAAAAACAGTTTATACTCTCTTCTTACATAAATAATACAAGTCTCGCTTTTCGAGAAATCAAACTGTTTAAATTTTGACTAAATTTACATAAAAAATTATAAACATTCATGATACAAAATAAGTATCACTAGATTAGTTATTGAAAATATTTTCATTGTAAATTTATTTGGAGATATAAATCCTCATAATATTTATTATAAATTTAGTCAAACTTGAGCTTATTTGACTGTCACGTATCCCATAATTACGTTCTTTTACGGACGGAGGTAGTATTTAACTAAATTTTAGTATTATTCATATTTATAACCTCAAATTAATTTATTATACAAATAAGTTTTGTACTTAATCTAATGATGTTTATTTGATATTCTAAATATATAATATTTTTATTTATAATTAATTAAATCAAAGATATAAAACCGTAACACTGTTAAGTGCAAGTTTTTCTGGACGAGGGGTAAAACATAATAAATCACAAGACTTTACGCCCACGTTAATCAATCCATAATGAGCGCATTAACAAACGGCACCGCCTCCTCACAGCAGGAAACCTTCTCTCCTCTTCTGCCGCTCTACCCCTCCGCGGCTCCGCCTCCATTGGCTTCTCTTGGGCTCCTCCCTGTATCTCGGGACTACTAGTCCTAGTCCAACCTCAACCTCCAACGCTGCCGCACTCACCACTCGACTCGCACTGAACCCTATCCCACCCACCCGTCCCCGCAGCCGCGCCCCGCAATGGCGCGCGTGGCGGCTAGAAAGCGGCGGCGCAAGTCGTCGCCCCCTGCCGCCGCCGCCGCCCCCCCGTCAAGCGACGGGAGGAAGCTCCTCTACGGCGAGGTCGTCGAGGTGAGCGCCATCCGCGCCGTCGTGCGCGCTGAGGTCCACCGCATTGCAACTAAGGGCGATGGTCCGCGGGTGATGGGCTGGTTGCCTGGGTTTTCGATTTTATCGGCTTCCAATGCTTGAGGTCACCGCCGATGATCAGGGTCGCGACTAGGCGATTCTCGGTTAATCATGATACCCAGCATCGGCCGTTCGGTGGCCGAGGATGATCGCGAGGGCATCCGGATGGTTATTGGTTAGGAATAGCATGCTTTTGTTAATCTGGAGTGAAGTGGTCGCTTAATTACATATTTCCATGTATTTTTCTGTTCGTTGGTCTGCGGAGTTTATATTGGCCTATTGGGTGGTTGGAGTAAAAGATTCTGCCACATAGATGGCTATCGAGCGACGGAGATATGGCAATGGGCCTTCTTTATGCGCAAATAGTTTACTTCTCGCTTCTGACCTCAGTGAGTTCGGATGGTATTATTATTGCATCTAAGCAAGGTGCGTAGTTTGTATTAGCTATATTTCTTTGATTTGCGGCTGATGCCAGTTACCTCTGTTGCTTGGCCATTGATGCCTGCCAATTGGGCAGCCTTGCATTAGTTTGGTAGGAATTACTTAAGTGATATATTGCTGTTTATTCTTTTACGATCCAATTAGTTGCATGTATCGATTGAATTTGACCTGTCTGCCAATGAAACACTAATGTTTTACTATCCCTTTTAACATAACCCTTGTGTTTCCTTCAGAATTCCAATGTGTTCATTGTTTTTATGACTCGATGATGATTATGGGATATGCCAACCTCTGGTTTTCTTTTTGCGCTTTCACTATGTCTGCCCTCAAACTGTGGATGGAAGTGCCCAAGTTATTCACTGACATATTTCTATTCTGTAGGTGCTGAGTTGTGATCCAGGGTTATGTGGCTCCTGGCATAAGGCTATTGTTATTGGTATTCTGGAAAATGCTCGCACTGTAAGATATACTGATTTCATTGGTGAAAATGGATCGCCTCTTGTTGAGAATGTTCAAGTGTCAGATGCCATTGATGGGAAGTCAAGCATGCCTGAGGAACTCATTCGTGGCAACATTAGGCCAATGTATCCACATCAAGCACTGCAGGTCTCTCATGCAAGCTATGGACTCTGTGTTGATGCACTCATAGAAGGTTCCTACTGGGAAGGTGTTATTGCTGATCATGCTGAAGGCTCTATGGAAAGGAAAGTCCTTTTCCCTGATGAAGGTGATGAATGCATTATCGAAGTTGATCAGCTACGTCTTACTCAAGACTGGGACGAAGTTACAGGGGAATGGAAACCACGTGGAGTCTGGTCGTTTCTTCAGATGCTTTTGTCACATGAAGAGAGAGATGGCTTACCTGTGTCAGTCAGGCAGATATGGTTTGACTTGAGATCCAAACCTTATTTTAAGACTGATGCCACATTGTGGATGTGTGGAACAGAAGATTTTTGGGAGAGATCACTTGCAGATCTCATTGCTGAATTGTGGTCTCTATGTGGCAAACCTACCCTAGATGGATATCAAGTGGAAACAGTCTTTCAGAAGGATAAAGTTGAGACCACTGCCTTGGATAAGCTCGATACATTACATGCATTATCAGAATACATCTCATGCTATCGTAATAATAGGAAAAATGCTCTTATCAAAAAGGAGTTGGCAAAGCAACACCTTAAATCTAAAGGATGGACCTTTCTGGATGGCAGACCTAAGAACAACTTTTACATCTCACCTGATGGTAAGCGGTTCCCATCCTTTCTAGGAGCATGCCAGGCGTATTTGGCTGCAAAACAAGTGAATGATTACCAAGACGATCGTACAGAAAATTCGCATCTAGACAGTATTAGTCTGGTGCACAAGAATGCATGCAACAACCCGACGTGCATGGATCTTGCCTTGATAAAGAACAAGTCCAATGATAAATGGATCAAGACCCCATCAAGATCTTGGGAGTCAGTTAAACTTGAAGCTGAATTTTCCCCACAGATAGTTTCCCTTCTTGCTAGTTACCAAGATGACACTACTGTTATAAAGAGGAAAATTGACAGAACTCTGAGTGTGAAGCTGAAGAAGCATCTATTGGCATTGGGTTGGAGTATTAAGTTCAAAAATGATGAAGTTCAACAAAATGGCCATTACAGACGTATGACGAGATACCGGTATGAGTCACCTGATGGGAAGACTTATGTTTCTATCATTCGGGTCATATGCAGCCTGATAGTTGGAGGCGTTAAACAAGATATAACTGACAGACACAACTATCAGACAGCACAAAAAGGTGTTCATTTGACGGAATCAGCTAACCTGGCAAGACTCAGTAAACGTAAAAGAAGGGATAAATCTGATGCCCTTGAAAAATACATAGACTATATGGAAGCTGATAAGCAAAGTTCCAGGAGGAGGAAACTGTTGAAATCAAATGCTAAGAAGTTTCTCAAATCTGCTGGGTGGAATATTTGGTTTAAAGCAAAATTCTAAAAAGAAACTGGAGTGGAGGTATGATGCTCCACATGGCAAGTCTTACAATTCTCTAGTGGCAGCATGTAAAGGTTACCTGGAAAATGGATATCAGGAGGGCAATGACACAGACATTGACATCACCAACCATGGTTCTTCTGATGGTATTCCTGTTGTGGACAGATGTAGCAACATGCTTACCTTGTCTGCACATCATGGAAAATGTAGGAAAAGAAAATCATCTTCAGTTTCTTTGAACAGTGCACAATATCTTCTTTCAAGACATGGACAGAGTGAGCATCGTGTGAAGACAGTTTTATCTTTGTTGGTAGATAGAAATATTGTGGTACGAAAGGATAAGGTTACATATAAGCTAAGTGATGGACCTGGGATAAAGGAAGGTTCCATCTGCAGAGATGGGATAAAATGCATGTGTTGTAGTGAAATATTCACTGTGGAGAATTTTGAGGTTCATGCTGGGTGCAGTACATCATTACCTTCTGTTCATATGTTTTTAAAGGATGGAAGGTCCCTATCACAGTGTTTAGTTGAATTCATGGGTGGAAGCAAGCCGAGAGTTCCATTGCATGTGCGCTTGAAGGGAAAAAGTTCTGATCTGGAAAGTGATTCAATATGCTCTGTGTGCCATGATGGTGGGGATTTATTACTTTGTGACAATTGCCCATCATCTTATCATCATGATTGTGTTGGCTTGGAGGTAGAGGTACTCCATTATCCTATTCGAGCGAACCTATTTACTTAGTCTCGAGTTTTTATCTGCTGATACCTCTATTGTTGCAACTTGCAAACTTTCTGTAAGTAGCCTGGTAACATAGCAGTTTTAGCCTTCCATTGGCTTCAGTTATATGGTCGCTGGTTTTTTATGAATATTCTTGCTCAAGTGTGCAATCCATATCACATATGTAGTCAAAACTTGTGATAAATGTTCCTTTTCTTTTTTGAGTAGGATGAAGAACATGTGCATCATATCTTTGCTGTGTTTCTTCAGTTCTTATTTCTTCACAACTTCTTCCTATTTGCACTTGCTTTAATAAAGATATTTCAGTGCATTCTTCTTTTGTAGGCCATTCCGGAAGGAAGCTGGTATTGCCCATCCTGCAGATGCAGTATTTGTAACATGAGTGATTATGATCCTGATACCAGCCAATTCACTGAGAAGACCATAGTGTACTGTGATCAGTGTGAACGGGAATGTATGCTTATTTCAACTTTTATGTAAAAAATGTTCCATATTTTTATTTTGTGATTACTGATTCTTGTTCACTTTGTTTTGGTAGATCATGTTGGTTGCACTAGAAATAGTGACCATCAGCTTATCTGTCGACCAGAAGGTTGTTGGTTTTGCAGCAGGGGATGCTCAAATGTACGATGCTTGATTAAAAAATGCTAATTTTACTGAAATGACTTTAGAATATAATTTGAACTCATTCTTATAATGATATCTTTCAGACACCAAATGATTGATTGTGGTGTACCATTCTATTGTGCAGGTATTTCGACATTTGCAAGAAAAAATTGGGAAATCAGTTCCAACTCCAATTCAAGGCGTATCTTGGACTATCTTGAAATTTTGTAGAGGGAGCAACAGTGACCATTGTGATTATGACAATGAGATAATGGCAGACCATTATGGCAAGTTGTGCATTGCAGTTGATATTCTTCATGAATGCTTTGTTACTATTGTCGAGCCTCGCACACAGAGTGATATTTCCGAGGATATTGTCTTCAATAGAGAGTAAGAAGTGCTTCTGGACCATTTCCATGCATCTTGTTTTATTTCACTTTCAATGATTTCTTGCACTAATTACTCTTCATGATATTGGCTTTAGAATAGTTGATGCTTTATTTGTAATACAAAGAGTCTAAACATAGACCATTTTTATTAAAGTTTGGATATTTTATACTGAACTGTTTAATTAGAGGTACACTAACTGTAGTTTTGCAATGCTCGGCAGCAAAGTTGTTCTCTTAATTTTCTGTCCCCTTTTCACCTTCTAAATTCTGGAAATTTGTTGAAAATACCTGTTGTTTTCGGTTACATCTATATTCAAATTATAAATTTATATATGTTTATGTTTCTTTGGCCATTATTTATTTATCTAGTGTAGACTGCTGAGTAACTTCTGTATCTATGCTTCACAGATCAGAACTCAGACGACTAAATTTTAGGGGATTCTACACAATGCTTCTCCAGAAAGATGGTGAACTAGTATCTGTTGGCACTTTTAGGTAGTATATATATAACCTTCATAATGGTTTTCCATAGTAATTAAACCTTTCATTAAGCATTTTGATCCATGTCATGTTATTTCCTTTCCTGATTAGGATTTGCGGCCAGAAGTTTGCTGAGCTGCCTCTGATCGGTACAAGATTTCCATACCGTCGCCAAGGAATGTGCCGACTTCTAATTAATGAACTGGAAAAGGTTTGTACTTGATATATTTTAAATCCATCTGCAACGGTATTTTAGTTTAAATATTTAACAAAAAAAGCTTGTTTGGAAATAAAATTGTAACAAAAATGTTTCCATTTGATTCCTCAAATACTCCTGCCATTTCAATGGTGTTTGCTGAACAATTCACTTCATTTCTTTTCTTACCAGTTGCTTTTAGACTTGGGGGTGGAAAGACTTCTTTTACCGGCAGTTCCCGAACTTTTGGAAACATGGACATGCTCATTTGGTTTCACAGTTATGTCAAATTCTGATAGGCTTGAGTTGGCAGGGAATAGCATTCTCTGTTTCCAGGGAACCACCATGTGCCAGAAGATTTTAAATGTCGCACATAACATTTCACAAGATAAAAGTGTTCCATCGATATCCAACTCCGAGAGAATGGGGTTGGCAGAAAACATGGTGGTGAAGAAGGTATTTGTTCCATTAACGGTGGAGCCAGACCATCAGGTTGATTTGATTGTGGAGCCTGAGCTAGTAATGGAAATTGAGAATAACAGCAGTGAAGAGGGTATTTCTTCAATTGATCCTCTGGCTAGTATGCCAGACCCTCAAGTTGGTTTGACAGTGGGGCAAGAGCTGGTACTCGTAAGTCAGGAAAACAAAGGCGAAGAGGATATTTGTTTCATTGATGCTCCTCCAACTTTCACGCCAGATCCTCAAGGTGGTATTACAATGGGCATTCACGAGCAACCATATGTCAGGTATGGTTTCTTCTATTGAGGTCAGATGGGGATGGCTTATAAGAATTCTGTTCTTGCTTGACTGAACTCTAAGAGGCAACATTGTAGAATTTGCAAATACAACAACAATGACAACATAGCCTTTCACTCTTTCAGTCCCAAGCAACTTGGGGTAGGCTGTAGGCTAGAATTTGCAAATGCTATGTAGATTTGGTTCTAGTAGACAAATAAACAGTTATTGTTGACTGAAACATAACCTGCAGTTATATTCTGTAAGACATTACATTCTCCTAGTTGGCAATCTGGTTTACTATCTATATTCACTTGGTGAGCCAGCATCTTGTTTATACTCCCTCCGTTCGAAATTGTAACATAACTTTGAAGATGTATCTAGACATAATGTATATCCAGAAACATAGTAAAAGCTATGTATCTAGAAAGGGAACGTATGCTATGGAAACCAGCCTCCTGTGCAAACTATGGAAACTCTAATCAAGGCCACACAAATCTAATCTGATGGCTACAGGTGGGGGTGGTTATTTTAGCACTTAAACCCCCCACCCATCCCATCCTAAAGGTGGGTTATTTTAGCACCTAACCCCCATTATCGAATTAGATTTGTGGGACCTTGATTAGAGTTTCCATAGTTTGTACAGAAGGCTAGTTTTTGTAAGCATACGTTCTCATCTAGAAAAGGTAGAATGACATACAATGTAGAATGGAGGGACTAACAATTTGTGATTTCTTTAGTAACTTGATTAAGAATAATTATTCACAACAATCTCTAATGTATTTTTCCTTTGCTTGGTACTTATTGTGTTCCATTTCTAGTGCCGGTGCAGATCAGTGCAACGAGAATTACACTTCGAATATAACAGTACTGTATATGCTCTGAGTAACTTTCTTATTATTTACTGGGTAGCTGCTTGTGTTGCTTATGGTAACGCTCCCTACATTTTGCAGCCTAACGCAGCTTCAGGATTGAAATACAAGTTCTCTGGAAAATGCTATGAGCGGGTTAAAAAGGGCGCTCGCCCAAGGAATGTCTGGCTTAGAGTATCGACCAAATCATAACCAAGGGTGGATCCCCTAGAGCTTTGTAGAAAGGATGCTAAACTTTCATGCAATAAGCTTTCGGCCATCGCCTTGGCCTTGTCTGAGCGCGGGTCGAAACTAACCTAACCTGGTTACGGATGCGAGTGATTGTATATTTTCCATGTTGTAAACTAAGGACTATCGTGCTGTTAACGTACTGTCCAGCTATAAGGAAAATGAGACTACGTTGCCACGTTGGGAGCAATTTCTGGTGATAGTTTTACCCTGATCTGTAGTATTATCAGTTCTGTCGCCATACTGTTCATTGGCTGCAAACTGCATTGCAGTTCCTTTTGTTTGACTAGACATTCGAGCTCAGCCTGAGCTTGTTGCTGATTCTGCACATGTGATCGATCGGGGGGCCCCAGGCTCGTCAAGTCGCAAAGAGGGAGAAAATGGCTAGTGGTCTGTTTCTTGTGAGTTGGTGAGGGTGATGACAGAAATTCTTATCGAATCCTATCACGGAAACAGAGCTGCTCCAAGAAGCACACGGCCGGAAGTAGGAGAAAGCGGGGATACGGATACACAGTACGCCCAAAGTAATACTACTCAGTACTACTCCTGTAATAGACAGCTGTATAAACGAGCTGTAATTTATTCTGTTTAGTTGGGAAGATGGGGTGAAAAGTTGCACTGTAACACCTTACGTTTGTATGTGACAACTTTTGTCCAATCATGACCTAAGTAGACTCAAAAGATTCATCTCGACCTAGTCAGGCAAAAAGTACCTAATATGCAACGGCTGCTACTTCATTTAGTGCTCTATGCAGGACGAGAATTATAATTGATGTGATGGGTGAATAGTGGCACCCGCTAAGAACAGTACTAATCCGTCATGAATGAACAGTAATAACCTGTAATGAACAGTACCAGCCCGATATGAATGGTACTAACCCGATATGAACAATCCCTAACCCGTTACGAACAGTACCACCGTCATGAACAGTACCAAACCCATTATGAACAGTACCAACCGCCATGAACCGTACGGGTACCCAGCAAACCCGTTATGAATAGCACGATGTGAACAATGACAGGGTCCATGAACAGTACCCCCGTTTTCATTATTGGAGGGAAAAAAAAAAACCCCCGCCCGCGCGAAGAGCGGGCTACCTGCTTGTCACTCTGATTCCGGTCTCTGTGAATTGCTCATGTCGCCTGTCTGATCTTACCAGCGGTTACAGGTGTCAGGTGGCATCTGACTATCTGAGGCGCGATCCTTTGGCGTGGATTATCCAGTCGGTGGTGTCCAGATTTTTTTTTTTTTTGACAACAAGGTGTCCAGAGTTGGTGTTCCACAAGTGGAATATGGCGGCGCTTTTGCGGTGCACGGCAGCGTTCTACTTGGTGTTTCGGTCATTCGGTGGCGGTGGCGGTGGCGGTGGCGTGTGGCGGCGGTGCATCTCTTCGTGCGTGTGGCAGTGCTTGGCGGCGGGGATTCTCCGGTGGCTTTGGTGAGTTGGTCTCCTTACGATGTGCCTACTATTGTTCACAAATTATACATCGTCGACTATTCTTAGATCGTCTTTGTTAGGGCTCTATTTTACTAGTAAAGCAAATATTTTTTTTCTTTGGCTTCATGAACAATTTTATAAGTTGAAGCCGTTTTAGAATTATTTGTCAAAATGGTTCTACATACAAAGTTCTTTAAAATATGCTCTCACAAAATTACAAGCAGGACCCACTAAAATATAAAGCTATTATATTTTTTTTGGCTCTACTCTCCGTATATGCTCCATGAGTATGATTTAAGGGGCTTTTTAGGTGAAGTTATTTAGCTTTTACCCTATTTGGCACATAATCAGTTCTAAACGGTTCCTGAAACCGATCAAGAAGCCCAGTCAAATAGGGTCCAAGTACAGTATGAGTTGGGTGGTATTTTCCAACATAAAATTCCATAACCTCTGGCGGCGTAGGAGGGAAAATGTCCTTTGTTATAAGTTTTGCGTCATCCTCGCACGTAAAATTTCCTTTATTGAGACCGGATCCGAGCAGTTTGTGTCATAAAAACTGTTCGATTTAAGTGTAGCACTATAGCAGCAACGCCAGATACCGGAAAAATGTCTATTAGGTTTTTAGATATTTATGTAAAATTCTGGCATATTTTAATCTAGAAAAAAATAATTAGCAAAAGATTTATAACAAGTATGTACATGTGTGATCTACGAAGGCGGTTTTTTTCCTCCGCATTGAGATATGTGCCCACACACATCTCAATGCAGATTTGTGTACCACATACATCTCAATGCGAATCAAAGGACACATGTAATGAGAGCATGTACCCTCGAGGGCATATTTAACTTTCCCTGTGATCTACTCACACTTAATATGAACAACATAGTGATCAACTGATCATAGCAATATAATTTGCAGTGTTGTACCCTATGACATGGCCAATGTTGGAGACATTAGAGGCATGGTTGTTTGGGGTCCATCAACCAAGCTTGTTGATACACTCGATCGAAAGTCTATCAAAAGTTGACGAGATGCAGAGAGGAATCCGTGTAGATACCGTCCTCCATGTATTGGAACATCACCGGAAGTAGTTCTTCGTCTTACCTGCCATGTACGAGAGATGCGAGCAACTGCGCAGAAGGTGTGCTCTCCAAAAACTTGATCATCTATCACCGAATAATAAATGTGGTCACTAACCAAAGATGTTTCGAGATATACGAGCTTTGTGTCGCTTAAGTTATTTTGTTAAGAATGTTTCTTTACTTTCGGCCCTTATAACTCGTAACATCTCCATGCTTACGTACGCAATAAATTAATAACTTTCATGCCTTCATAAAACTGCTAAATAAAATAGCTTTTGTTATACCTTTTAAGAACTCATGAATAGAAAATAGCTAAATGTCTTGGTCAGTTGGCCCACTATTTAAAATATTATTATAATCCCACTGAGCAAGAATGAACATACTCCCTCAATTTCGAAATAAGTTTATGCCTTTCTTTTGGCTGAATTATTTTTACAAATTTTTTATTAGATCAGTAAAAATATTATCAGCATCTATATGTCTTGATATATTTATTATAAAAATACATACCATCATTAACTAAATAATGCTTATTATGCACTATATATATTAGTATAATTATGTATATTCCGAATTCCATCAAACTTTAAAAAATGGACTCTTTTAAAACGAGATATGAAGTTAAAGTATATTCCATTTCCAAGAAAGCACGAATTCCATGGCTGCAAATCTTTCGATATTCCTACACCGACGTAGTACGCCAAAGGGCAAACCGGCCAAGGCAACGAATCCACAGGATTCCACACGAGTTGCGCTCACGTGAACTCCATTCGATCTAGCGGCAATGCTTGCTTACCCTCACATGTACACCTCCTCCTCAAATCCAATCTAACCCCCTGACAGTTAGCACAGGCCGGCGCAGCTAGATTACTCATCGCAGAGGCGACGGGTTACTCGCAGCTGGCCTCGCGATTACACGATCAATTATCCCTCGATTAATTGACCAACAGCGCACAAGGGGGCTATTAATTATAGAGGCGGCTTTGCATGCATCTGTTTTCTCTTTTCTTTGCCATGATGATGCTGGCATCCGTCAGGAAGCAGAGCGCCGCCGCCGCCGCCGCCGTTGCGTTGTCTTTCTCCGTCACGTTCCTGCTCGACCCTATCGCCTTCTCTCTTCCGGCAGCCTCGGCGCTCTCCGTCGGGCTGGCGCGGCGCCACCGGCACGATGCCACGCCCGGGCAGGCCGCCGCCGGCTGCGACGTCTTCAGTGGCAGCTGGGTCCTCGGCGGCGGCGGCGGCGGCTCGGCGGCGGCGTACACCGGGTACAGCTGCCCGCTCATCGACGCGGAGTTCAACTGCCAGCTCTACGGCCGCCCGGACTCCGACTACCTCCGGTACGTCTGGAAGCCGGCCGGCTGCGAGCTACCGAGGTTCGATGGCGCGGACTTCCTGACGCGGATGAAGGCGAAGACGGTGATGTTCGTCGGCGACTCGCTGGGGCGCAACCAGTGGGAGTCGCTCGTCTGCCTGCTGCACGCCGCCGCCGCGCCGCAGTCGCCGGCGCAGCTCGTCTCCGCGGACCCTCTCTACACCTACAAGTTCCTGGTATGTCATGTTTGCGTGCGTGCATGCATGATTCAAGAGCTTGGGCGAAGAGATTGATTTTTTTAATAAAGAAACGAAGTTCCAGGCTTTACCATATGCGAAGAGATTAATTAGGCCAAAAATAATCTTGATTGTTGGAGCAGGAGCACGAGGTGACGGTATCCTTCTACCGCGCGCCGTACCTGGTGGACATCGACGTGGTGCAGGGGAAACGGGTCCTGATGCTGGACGACATCTCGGAGAACGCCGAGGCGTGGCGCGACGCCGACGTGCTCTCCTTCAACTCCGGCCACTGGTGGACGCACACCGGCTCGATGCAGGGGTACGCTACGCACTGCATGCAAATTCCCTCCAGCTTCTGTAGCTGCAGATTCAATTCAACAATAATGCTCGTCAATTTGCTCTGAAAATCAAATTAATGTGCGTGCGTGCGTGGTGGATGGGATGCAGGTGGGATTACATGGGCGAGTCTGGCCGATACTACGAGGACATGGACCGCACGGTGGCATTCCAGCGCGGCCTCACCACCTGGGCCAACTGGGTGGACGCCAACATCGATCAAGCCAAGACCCGTGTCTTCTTCCAGTCCATGTCGCCCACGCACTACAGGTACAGTATTATTCTCACCCGTGACATGACCACGCACGGACCATCTCTCTGTGCACTCCAGACGCGCATATGCATGCACAGGCACGTGTCGTGTTGTTTTTTAGCATTCATTTTTTTTTTTTAGCATTCATTCATTCATTTTGTTCTTTTGTTTCGGCCTTCTTGTGCTGTGCGTTGCTGTATCAGCTCGAAGGAATGGCCCAACCCGGTATCGAAGAACTGCTACGGCGAGACGGCACCGGCGGCGACTGGGCTCAACTCGACCGGCACCGGGCAGGACCAGGTGATCCGGGTCGTGCTTGGGGGCATGAAGAGCCCCGTCCGCCTCCTCGACATCACGGCGCTGTCGGCGATGCGCAAGGACGCGCACCCATCGGTATACAGCGGCGACTTCTCGCCGGCGCAGCGTGCCAACCCCGGCGCCGCCGGCTCCGTCGACTGCAGCCACTGGTGCCTCCCCGGCCTCCCGGACACATGGAACCAGCTCTTCTACACACTCCTCTTCTACAAATAGTAGCGACACTGACAGACACTAACACAGCGAGTCATCCAAAACCAACCCGTACGGCTAGCAGCTCGCTAGCTATATATGTTGTCACAAACCATTTGATTTTTTTTTTCGGTGTGTGTAAAACTAGTGTGACATTGTATCACAGGACAACACAATAGTTGGCGGGAGAAATGCGTCGATAACGTTTAAATAGGAGTGAAGAACGTATAATGTCGGTGTCAATTGATCTCCTTTATTCACATGACATTTGTACAATTGTATCCCACGTACCCCATTTTTTTGCAATAGTTGATCTAATGCGTTGCATGTTGACAGCGAGACCGAGACGCTTATGATGACTTCGTCAATCTCGAAGATTTGCTGGTCCAGTCTTCGAAGATACTCGTAGGATTAAGATCTGTGTGAGCATTCATTTATGTCTAATTTGTATTAAGTTCGAGTCTATCTCATATTAAGAGCATCCACAACTAAAATCAATAGCTTAGGTCGCATATGGAGTACTCTGTTTTCGACGCTGTACATATTTGTAGAAAGATAAAGAGAGAAACTTTTTAATGGCACTCGTCCTACATCAATACTAGTTTGGAGTCAATGTGAATCGTCGAAATAAGTGACCATCCATATAACATCAGGGTGCTACATCATCATCTTGTCAGTCATTGGGACATGCAACGTGTCGGGGCTCCTCAGGGATGTGACCAGGGGTTCTTGGTGGCTCTTACTAATATATACACCATATGTATATCAAAATAGAAGGCCCGATTTGACTTGATACAGTCTTTAAGATCATACTTTGGTTGTTAATTTCTCTTGTACTAATGTAATTTATGGCAACAAAAGTATCTTTATTAGAAAGTATTTTCAAACACAAATAAAATGTTACCACTTATTGTTCGTCAAATATAACAAAGTTTCAAGACATAGAGAGTATTTAATGTTGTCGTCAAGTTATGGTTTGAACTTTGCTTAGATTAATTTGTCATCGACCTAACGAAGGATCGGGCACTCCCATTTCCCATCACTTTTCTTGTCGCACATGGCCGAATAGCTAGGCCGTCTTGGGCTCTTGGCCCATCTCTATATGTTGAATAAGCCTTTTTCTTGGTGATAGATGGGTTCTATATGCTAGCAGTGATGGTGCCACATGCCTTAGAGTTCCAAGCTCTAGTTTTGGATTCCAACCAGAAAACCCATTATGGTTATAAGGTCAAAACTACCAAAAACCTTCCACCATGTTGATGTATGCCCACTTCTTCCTTGCCCAGATAATCTTCAAGTCCTTTATGGCCCACACCTTGGCTTGGTCTTGATCTCATCTTTTCTTTGGTCAGCATTGTTTTTATCACCTTCTTCATTGTCGTCTTTGTACATGGTGAGGATCAACCATGGTCTTATCTTTTGCCTTGCAAGCCTTCTCATCCGCTCTTCTTCACCTATGACTTCCACTCATCTTGGAACTCGCTAGTCTCCACACGTGTCATGATTCATGAGTCATTCTCAACATCGTCATATCAAAAAAGGAAATGGTTAAATTATTGGAACTCACCTGACTTCCATAGCTGCCGATGACAGGCTCGAAGACGAGAAAGGCGACGCCAATGGCAACAACGACAACAAGGGGATCAAACGTGGAACTAGAGCATTTGTCGCAAGCTCATCTGTGCAAGAACTACATACAAACCAAGAAAACTAGTAATAATATACAGAGTTATGAGATCCGACCCTCCTATCGCTAGAGGCAAAATTGTTGAAGGAGAGTAATGAGGCCGAGGAAATAAGGGAACTAGTGGCAGACCCAGGGTCCAGCAACCCTGGGCGTCCGCTTGGTTCCTTCGCCGGTGCACCCTGAGGTATTCATCACATCATACTTCACAACAAGCATAAAAATAAGTGATCTGATCTTCGTCTTGAGGTGCATCTAGGTTCAATTTGAACCCTACTATTGAGGGGACTAAACGGCTACGGTTCCAGCTCTCTGAGGACTGGTTTCTCGAATTCTCCCGGTTGATATTGTTTATAACATCAACATTTGGCTTTTTTTTTTTTTTTGGCAGTGCCCAACTGATAGCTTTTCTTTTCAAAGAAACTCTCAACTGCTAAATGCAAAAAGGGAGTGTCATTTTTTGGTTGGAGGGGGTAAGAGAGCAGCGTTGATTTCTGTTCTGAGCAATCAATTATTGATTCTTTACTTTTAGTTAGGTGCAGGACAGTTCTAATTTCAAGGTCGTGATCATCGATTACTTGCTATGGAAGCAATCTGGCCGTAGGTTCTAATTTTATCAGGGTTACCTGTTGTTGAAATGTGTGACTGACATCATTTCAGAATCACTTCAGCGATTGTCCAGCATGGTCCCATCAGGTATATACCTGCACTGCGGCCTATTATATTTCACTCCTGCCATGCCAAGGTGAAATTATTTTGAGTTCCGTTGCACAATATCTGTTGTCCAGAATTTAGGATTCCTAAAAGGAGGGGAAAAGAATGATGCATGTAGCAACTTTCAATTCGCAAAAAAAAGAAAAAAGAAAAAAAAAAGTAGCAACTTTCAGCTGAATAGCTATATGACTAGTGTGCATAATCTAGTGAGAATGGCATCCAAAAATACATCCTGTTTATCCGTATCGAAATTTATAATGACTAAACACAAATTGCTTTGATAGTGTAGTGTTGTTGTTGTCCGGACTTTGGTTTGGCAACAAGAATCTCCTTACTTGCCTACGGAATCCACCATCTGTTATATTATAATGCTCCATCATAAGATCGACGGATGGAATGTAAAGCATCGAATCAAACGACATACCAAGATCTCACCAGCAAACTGGTCAAACATCATATCAAAACTACTTGTATTATTTTCTATCTTCTGTTCATGCATATATATGATGACCGTCAGTTATGCGTATGGCCTTTTTGCCTTGCTCTAAAGAGGAGTCCGAAATAAATTGTAAGTCAGGAGCTGTTTTTCTACCTATGGGTTTAAACAGATGGCCTAACTTAAACCTCGCCGAAACGTAAACATGAAAACAGGTTGACTATGATTCGAAACTTCATGCCGTGTGCATATGCTGATGCTGTCTTGTTCCTGCCTGACTAAACCTAGACAGGCAGATGCTACCAAAATACGGGCAGCATCATCTGCCTTTCTGTATCAAGTTGAACAATGGTACAGAAGGATCGGCCACTCTGCTCCCGGAGTGCATGATTTGGTGAGCTGAGCTGCAGCTTTCGCAGAATTCCCACTGAAATAATGCTGCACACAGCAAAACGACAGATACACACCTAAAACCAGGTGATCGGCAAAAGGCAGTTTCTGTTGGAAGAGTGGAGCACACAATCAATTGGAACAGTGTCTAGCTTTAGCTGGCACCTCTTTCGTCTCAATGATATATAAATGGAAGCTTAGCCTAACGGCCTATATATTAGCTCCAACAACCGTTTGACAATGCAAAGTGAAGGAAGATGCCCAAGTTGGTTGTCTAAGGGAGCAGCTCCTAAACGTTGCCTTTGCTTCACTCCTACTCGAGTTAGTACAGGGTACAGCAAACAGTTAAATTCAGGTGCCAAATGCATCTACCATGGGCCTGCAATGCAGTCATAAGATTTCCAACTTAATTATATGATCTCTGCAACTGAAAGCACTACGACCACTAGTCCACTACTAGAAACAGGAGCAGCTGCTGCGGTGCCAGTAACTTAAGCCGTCTCACTCCACCACTCCAGGCACCCCTGCAGCCTGCAACAAGCATTGCTGCATGCCAGCATCCACGTAGCAGCTGATCTCATGGTTCAGATAGCAGCGATGAAGCGGGTGAAGGGGCGGGCCCCGCTGTCAGTGGTGGTGGCAATCATCGGCGGGCTGGCTCTGGCGGGCATCATCTTCACCGAGGACCTCCGCTCCCTCACTGGTACATGCTTCTCTAGTGCTGCATCTTTACTGAACTTCATTGCACGGCACACATTGCACCTGAGCCATTGCATGCATGCTTTAGCATCTCTGTGTTACCTTGTAAGTGTTTGATCTTGTTGGAATGGCCTGGCGCCGCATGCATGCTCTCTTCAGAGATCATGGATAAGAAGGGGAAAGAGAAGGAGCCGAAGAGGAAGACATCTCTACATGCCTTGACGAGGACGATGCTAACGCGGCCGGGCGAAACAAAGGTGACGCCGCCGCCGCCGACGGCGAAGGCGGCGGCGAAGACAGCGTTCGACCCGAGCCGGTGCAGCGTGACGGAGGGGTACTGGGCGTTCAACCGGTCCAAGAAGCTGCTTTACACGGACCAAACTTGCCCGTTCGTCGACAGGCAGGTCTCTTGCCAGAGGAACGGCAGGCCGGACAGTGACTACCTGTACTGGGATTGGTACCTAGACGACTGCAGTCTCCCAAGGTCAGCTACCGTCCGCGCGTACTAAGTTTTCCGTCAGTTCAAGGAATGAGTTGTTCTATATAAAGTCATATTAGTCTTGAAGTTTATGTAGAATGTTTTTTAAAAAATAAATTTCAAACCTCTGAAAGTATGCTCCAATCAGAAAAGAAAAAGGAAAGTGGTGCTATATATCACTATATCAGTGTAGTCTCACCTCACCTCTCTAGTAACGTTGACCGCGCTATCATCGAGAATTTATCGGGCCGAACTTATAGGCCTGCTTCAAATTAGTCCAGGCCGCGTTGCAATTCTTTGCGGCCACTAATTCCATGGGCCGAAACTATGCGTTCGTCGTATCGCGCAGGTTTGACCCGGTGGCGTTGCTGGAGAAGCTGCGGGGAAAGCGGATGATGTTCGTGGGCGACTCGCTGCAGATGGGCCAGTGGCTCTCCTTGGTCTGCCTCGTTAACTCCGCCGTGCCCTACACCGCCCGGACCATGGAGCGCAGCACCACCCTCTCCGTCTTCACCGCCACGGTAAGAAGCACGTACACAGCGGAATTAAAATCAACGTTTCTTTTCAGCAACGAAACAAGTCAACATGCTGGTGGTGCAGGAGTACAACGCGACGATCGAGTTCTACTGGGCGCCGTACCTGGTGGAGGCGAACTCGGACCGCAACATCCGGCTGGGCGCCGACGGCCGCGTGCTGCACGTGGACGCCGTGGATCTGCACGCCAAGCACTGGAAGGGCGCGGACATCCTCGTCTTCGACAGCTACGTCTGGTGGATGAGCGGCAGCAGGATCAAGGCAGTGTGAGTGACAACACAAGACAATGCCGCGCGCGTGCATGCCGGGAGTACGTGGTCACCGCGTTTTGCTCCGCCGCCTTCCGATGATGTCCGATGCAATGCGATGTGCTACTTTTCTTTCAGGTGGGGCTCGTTCGGGGACGACGACGGGTACGAGGAGCTGGACGCCTGGGTCGCGTTCCGGCTGGGCCTCAAGACATGGGCCAACTGGGTGGACGCCAACATCGACCCCAACGCCACGAGGGTCTTCTTCATGTCCATCTCCACCACGCACATGAGGAGCGAGGACTGGGGCCGGGAGGGCGGCATCCGGTGCTACAACGAGACGTGGCCCATCAGGCGGAAGGGATACTGGGGCAGCGGCGCGGACCGGCGGATGATGGAGGTGGTGTCGGGCGTGCTGGGCCGGATGCGCCGGGTGCCCGTCACGCTGCTCAACGTCACGCAGCTCACGGAGCACCGCGTCGACGCCCACGTCTCCGTCTACACCGAGACCGGCGGCGACCTGCTCACCAGCGCGCAGAGGGCCGACCCGCGGACCTACACGGACTGCATCCACTGGTGCCTGCCCGGCGTGCCGGACACCTGGAACCACATCCTCTACGCGCACCTCTAGTACCTACTACTGTACTGTAGCTTCGATCACCTCGTTGTAATTAACAGCGAGAACACAAAGGGACATGGACTAAAACAACTTACTAATGTCACCAGGACAAATTCTTCTTTTTTTTTTCAGAAAAAGTACAGATATGATGATCGAGACATACAGACACCACGCGGACACGTACGCTAGCTGGTGACACTACAACACGTAACAATAGCACGTGCTACCGCACCGGGGATATGGCCGGTGGGCACGCCACACACACACACACACACCCCGACCTACTACCAGTCGTTCTTATCCTCCGGAGTTTAATTATTACACCGCGATTGCGACAGCGACATCGTTGCCGCCGTTGACCGTTCCGTTGGCCGCGCCGTGCCCGCCGCCGTTGGCCACCTCCTGCAGCTTACCGGCGGCGTGGTCGGTGTCGGTGGTGGTGGAGTCGTGGGAGGAGATGAAGCGGCCGGAGGGGTCGTGGGAGGCCTTCCACTGCTCCACCCACTCGATGGCCGCCGGCGTGCTGCAGGCGATGCTCGGGCCCCACGGCACCGTCTCCCTCGCCGAGTCCTGCAATAAGAGCATCACCACGAATTCACGGTTCAGCACCACGAATTCACGGTTCAGCACACGGGTGCATGCAAGACACCGCCGTCGGCGTCATGCCGAATCACCTGAGGGAAGAGCCTCTCGAATATCATCCGGTAGTAGTAGGCCTCCTTGTTGACGGGCGTGTTGTACGGGAACGTCTGGGCCGCGTTGCTCATCATCTCATCCGTGATCTGGACATGGACGAACGTTAATTAATGTCGGTTAATTTATTAGCTAGATGGATGGCCAATCTCGATGATGTCTAGGACATGCAATCAGCTGAAGTGGAAAATCACCTGCTGTTCAGTGAAGGCTTTTAGGCCATCGATCCAGTTGTAGCCAACACCGTCACTGAACTGCTCTTTCTGCCTGTAGAGAATATGCTGCGGATGCGTTGCGTTGCCGGCAGGCATGCCACAAGAGTCAGTTCAGGCTTGAATGAAAACACACACGGAGGTAATTAAACTACCAGCCGCTCTAAAGATCGATCGATGTTTTTACCTTGGGCAGGTAAGGGTGCTCCTCGTCGTCGAACGCCTTCCTCATGACCCACTTCTCGATGCGGCCCAGGTCCTTGTTGTACTGCGTGTGTGTGCCAGCAAGCAGCAAGAAGAAGGCATCATCATCATAAAAGAAAAACCGGCCTAGAACAACAGAAACAGAGGAGCTGGGGTCGAAACATTCATTGAGTACCATTTTCCACTCGGGGTCCATGCTCATGGCGACCTCGATGAACTCCTTGTCGAGGAACGGGACGCGGACCTCGAGGCCCCATGCCGACGTGGCCTTGTTGGCACGCAGGCAGTCGTACTGGTGCAGGGCTTTCACCTTGCGGCAGGTCTCCTTGTGGAACTCCTCCTTGTTGGGCGCGAAGTGGAAGTAGAGGTAGCCGCCCAGCAGCTCGTCGGAGCCCTCCCCGGACAGCACCATCTTCACGCCCAGCGACTTGATCTTGCGAGCCATCAGGAACATGGGCGTGCTCGCCCGGATCGTCGTCACGTCGTACGTCTCGTCGTGGTAGATCACCTCCTCGATCGCGTCGATGCCGTCCTACGGGAAAGAAAGAGAAAAAAAGTTTCGATTTTTACTTGCCACTCGCCGTCAGCTAGCGCACGTCATGATCAAGTTCACGGCTTGCCATTTTAATTTTACCTGTACGGTGAAATGGAACTCGTGGTGGATGGTTCCGAGGTAGTCGGCGACCTCTCGTGCGGCCTTGAGGTCAGGGGAGCCCTGCAGAATGAACGTGCCGGCGGGCGAGACCGCGAGTAAAAAAACGACGTCCGCGTCCCGCGATTTAGAGATTCAGAGTGCAACCAAAAAAAAAAAAAGAAAGAGAAAAAAACGAAAGGAAACCTCGAGGCCGACGACAAAGGAGTGGAGCTCGGTGCCGAACTTTTCGGCGGCCTCGGTCTCGACGAGGTGGCGCTTGGTCACGGAGGCGACGAGGGACGAGTCGAGGCCGCCGGAGAGGAGCACCCCGAACGGGACGTCAGTCATCAGCCTCTTGATCACCGCCTGCAGCGCACCGGCACATGGCCACGTCAGTGTCAGTTATAACGGCCGGGCCGTACGTCTTACTACAGTACTTGTTACGGGTCGGTCACCTTCTCGAAGGCCTCTCTGAGGACGAGCGGCTGGTACGGCGTCCGGGGCACCTGCTCCTGGAACCACCGCGGGGCGTACCAGCGCCGGAACCCGCCGGCGCCGGCGCTGGAGTAGAGGTGCCCCGGCGGGAAGATCTCGAACCGCACGCAGTCCTCGTTCAGCGCCTTGATCTCGGACGAGATCCACACGGAACCGTCACTGCCCCAGCCGATGTAGAGCGGGTTGACGCCGATGGCGTCGCGCGCCGCCACGTACGTCCTGTCGCGGGTGTCGTAGAGCACGAACGCGAAGACCCCGTCCAGCATGTCCACGAAGTTCTCGCCGTACTTCTCGTACTAGAGATAACAACACAGCAGCAGCAGCAACAGAGAGAAGCAAGGTTGGCATCAGCTACTAGCAGTCGTGCAGCGTTTGCTCTTTGTATGTGTAGCATAGCATGCAGGATCGGAGAACATGCACGCATGGCGACGAAGACCAAATTGGACTGTATGTCGTCAGAACTGAAACGATGATCAGTATAGGCTCGATCGCTCACCAGGGGGATGATAACCTCGCAGTCACTGCCGGTGGTAAAGCTGTGCGTGCCGGTGAACTGCTTCCGGACATTCTTGTGGTTGTAGATCTCTCCATTGGCCTGAAACAAAAGCAACAAGCGCGCGCGTGTTCAGGAACTCGTCAAAACAAGACGCTTCAATTTCACTTGTGCTGCTGATCGCTCAGCATGCCACGCCATATCAATCTTACCACGACGACGACGGTGCGGTCCTCGTTGAACAGCGGCTGGTCGCCGGACAGGGGGGACACGACGGCGAGGCGCTGCTGCGCCAGGAAGTTGCCCTCGTGCTGGTAGAGGCCTGACCAGTCGGGGCCCCTGTGCTTCAGCCTGCCCACCACATGGATCCCATCATCAGGCCGGCCACCGCCAGTCAAAACTCAAACTACTGTAATTAACAACTACTAATCGCAGCAGCTAGCAAAAATATTGTAATCAGTAGCACTAAACACACGAGGTTAGTACAACGACGAAGACTCCCATGCTCCTTTTCAGAGCGGCCCATCATCATCCTAGTCTCTACCGTTCGATGATTCTTTATTTATGATGAGATTCCTATGACACCAACAGTGAACCAGTAACCAGCCCTTGATTCCCAAGATTGGCTAGCTCGCTCCGGCAAGTTCAAGAAGGATTTCTACCAAACACATAAAGTACACTAGATTGACACCCCCATATATAACATAACATCAAGGATCAAGATCCCTCGGCAGCCTGACGAAGGAACTGACACTAGAATGCTAGTACTAGTCTAGAGTGTTGGGTGGTGGACTGGACAGCGCAATGGAGGCGGTGGGTGCTTGCCTTCTGGCGCAGGCGAGGATGCGAGCCCTCTTGGCCTGAGACCAGTCGGAGCATCCGAGCACGGCGAGGATGCCACACATGATGCAAAAGAGACAGAGGAGAACAAACGCGAGCAGCAATGAAGCAAAAGAGACGGGACGGTGAGTGCTGGTGCTGCCGTGCTGCTGGGATGCGGGAACCAGGGGGAGAATGGCTGCCGTTTTATAGGCGGGGCGCGCGGCTCCGGGACCTCGCGTCTGCGACCCGGCGTGCACACGCGGCGGGTGCCGGTTCGGCGAGCTCCGTGCGCGGCAGGAGCATATCCGTTCGGGATGCTGCGCGGCCGAGTCAGCGTGGGCCCGGAGCCCGCGTCAGCCATGCTCGTGGCCGTCGGATCTGCGTTCGACGGCTGGGTGAGAGAGGCTGGTGGGGGACCCCCACCGGATTCACCAATTGCCAGCCGGCCGTGCGCTTTTGCCGCGAGATGGGATGATGCGATGAGCCCCCAACCATTCGCGCGCGGAGTGTGTTTTTGTCGCGGGTGATGATGCAAACAACGGCGTTGTTCTGAGCACCCTGCATATTTATTTGATTAACGTATCCGGAGACGTAAGTTCAGATGGGAGATTCGATGGATCCGCCTTGCAGTTTTAAAAGCTCCAATGATGTTAATTTTTAATGTTGGGAGGAAATTTCAACGACGATAATTGGATTCCGGCTAAACAACACAAGCAGAGCACAAAAATAACCGCCTCCAAAAATATTTACGGAAACGGTCAGAAAATAACAGCCTCCATAAATCGATTAATGGATGCAGACAGCATAACGCATCCGCCTCGGTTAATCATGCGGATTAAGCGATTAACCAAGACGGGCACCTTAAGTCAACCGTCTCGGTTAATCAACTATTTTCGGAGGCAGTCATTTTAAACGTCCGCCTCGGTTAATCAATTATTTACGCCATTAATGACTGCAACTAAAAAAATTCATAACTTTTTTATATGAACTTGGATGAAGACAAAATTTATACCAAAATTATAGCACTCGGCGAGATCTACAACTTTGTAGTTAAAAAGTTTTTGAATTGAAACTGTTTAGAGCCCCAAAATATGTTATAAGTGCATAGATTTTGAAATTTAAAATTTAAAATTACCAAATGATCTCATATGTTGACACGGTCTATATGAAAGTTATAGCTCCCGATAGAATCTACAACTTTGTAGTTGAAATTTTTTTCATTTAAAAACATTTAGTAGCCAAAATATCCAATATAAGATTACGACACTATTAGTATAAAAAGATAGCATATTATATATGGACACAAACAAGTGTGTGGTGCAGTGGTAGAGGCGTTGGTTGTTAAGTGTTAGGTTGTCGGTTTGAATCTCTAAAGTCGCAATTTTTTTGCTTTTTTGGGTTTTCTGGAGAGTATTAACCGAGGCGGGCACGTTAAGATGCCCGCCTCGGTTAATCAGATTAATGGAGGCGGACAACTTAACATGCCCGTCTCGATTAATGGATTAATCAAGGCGGACAATTTGCCCGCCTCCATTAATTCGATTAACCAAGGCGGGCAATTTAACCGCCACGGTTAATCGATGATTAATGCAGGCGTTTCATTTGGAGGTGGTTACAATGCTCGCCTTCAAAAACCTATTTTGCCCGCCACCATTAAAATTTTTGTAGTAGTGGTTATATTTTTAATTTGCTAAAAGGACATTAACTGCACTGAAGACTGAACTTTGTGGATCACTTCCAAATAACACTACCACTACCACTAATTATATATCTAGGCAAGTAAATTTCATCTTGATTTTTCTTGACGCGAAATTATGACATATACACATATAAGTTAGAATAATTTACGTCTAACATGATGGATATAGTTGGATACAAGGTCAGATTCCAATACATAATATGCCGCGTTCTCCGTATGTCATACGTGTGACTTTGGACTCCTGGCTCGCACTCATACATGATACATGCAAGAACAGCTCCTGTAAAGAAAATCATTTTAGACAAGGTTTTGATTAAATATTAGAAATATAAATCATAAATAACTTTCAAGTTGTTGAGTTTACAAATATAAAAACTATAAAACTAGATTTGTCTTAAAATATATTTTGATAGAAGTATCTGTATATAACTTTTTAATAAATATTTTTCTAAAAATATGAATTTAAAGTCATACTTTGAAGGTAAACGATTTTCTTTACGGCTATAGATAAAGTATTAACTAAATATATAAAACTGTGCCGTCATATCAGCGGACGTTATACATATATTTAGAAACATAATATACACCGATCGTCGCCAACGAATTAAATATACAGAACACCGTGCAATTCACCCCATCCAGTTTAACATTAACCAACCCATCAGCTGACGTTCTGGCGAGTCCAATCATTGCAGCGTGGGCATGCGATGCGACTATGCGAGGTTGATGACCTCCAGGCCTCTCCATAGGCAAGAACCCCGTACGCGGCGATAACAGCCGGGGCCAATGGTACGTCTGCGGTAGGTATGCCTCCCGTGTAGCCTGGTGCTAAAAAAAAAAAAAAAACTACCTTTGTGCCTAGAATAATATAAATATTACATTCCGAGAAACCAAATAATCTTTATATTTAATTAATTTTATATATAGAAGATATTATCTAAATTTAAATATTCAATTTAATTTATCATAAAAATCTATTATATACATATATATAGGCTTGTATTTTTTAGGAACAAGAGGAGTACTAAATATGCAGCATTATTTTAGGCCGGCCATCGCCGTCGCTGATTGCTTGTACCGCATGAACACAGCTCTTTGGCCTCACACGCATGCATGCTGGCGATCGATGCGCCCTCGTCGGAGGAGGAAATGAACCGAAACGATCTCGACGACATTGTGCATGCATGCACTGGCTGGCGTCTGTGTGTCCAAATTCACGGTGGTGCGGCGCGGGTCATGTGCATCGACGGCGACTTCTCGCTCGTGCCGCGCCAGCCCATATGCGTTGTCCTGAATCTGGTGAGGACAAGGGCGGGGACGGTTGCGCTTGGAGGAGGAGCTGGCCAAGCAAGCAATTCCTGAAGAACTTACACTGATCAGCCGGCCGGCCGGGGGCAGTGTCAGACTGTCACTGTGTGCTAGAGGATGACACTAATTAGGAATGCCCCGTGTACTGTTCAGCAAGAACAAGGGGAGGCAGCAGCAAAGCAAGCATCAAGGCCGAAATGGCCAAAGCGTATGGTTTATTTCAAGGCGTGCAAGATTTACATGTTGCTGTGTAATATACAAGTTTCCGGTGAAAGGGATGTGTGGTTGCTACTGTGTTGTATATTACCTGCTGGGTTTCGGTTCGATCGACATGATTGGACGGATTTATTAAAAAGCTCTGGAAATAAAACTCCTATTCTGAGAGAGAGAGAATCTATATTTTGTTTTGGCTGAGAACGAGAAGAGAAGTGCGCGCGTGGTGGCTCAACTTTATTAGTTCTTCCCTAGAAAAAAAAAAGGCTCGAGATCTCTGCCGATCAACAATGCAAAGAAGACACGACAAACAACAATAGGCAACTATAGCAAAGAAAAAAACAACATACAAGAACAAAGACAAAAACAAAAGCAAGCTAATAACACGACGACAACGCTAGCTATCTCAGCTTACTTCTTTGTTAGTAATACATTTTAGAAAGGAAACTAATTAAGATATTAGATGTTAAGATGTGTGTATCCACCTCATTGGCTTCACCAAAAAAAAGATTATGTTCTTAATAAAATGGCGAGAATATAGAGCTTTTCACCTAATCATGAATGTTATCATCGATTTTAGCCAGTTGCTGTAGGAATTTTTGGAAGTATGGCTACACCCAACATTTCATTGGGATATATGATTAGAGATACATGCACACGACGAAAACCCCTCCCAATGCGCGGCGGAATGTCAGTTTCGGATTCGGAGTGTGTACGTTTCTTCCAATAAAACAGCTCGGTTGAAGATAACTAAATAAATTTAAGTTAGTAGCGTCTGCATCTGAAGAATTTTGAATATATAGCTGAAGATCTTTCAGTTTCGTGCCGAAAGTACTTATGAATTGTCAGTTCGGCACGTCGAGACAAACATTTAATTACCGTTATTACACTTCGTCAGCGTATAGCGCTAAATGGTGAATAGACGGTGCACGTCGAAACGGTGAGCCCATCCTACCCATGCTTTTGAGCCCTTGCGTGCTAGCTCAACGCATGGCATGGCCCGCCTGACTGTGCAATGATTGATGGTCCATATGCACATCGGCAGAGAATAATTGAGATCCCCATTCCTGTTTGTCAGGAATATACTCCCCCTCCAGTCCGTTTTCTATTATAAATTGCTATACTCCATATAGCATGGTCACTTACCCCTTCTCTATATGACTAGCTCCTTGCCCCCCCGCCCCACACCCCCCCCCCCCCCCCCCCCACCCACCCCCAGCCCCCGGTGTACAATAACAAGGGACAACATTTCGTATGAGGGTTTGCCTTGGTACCCCTGTCGCTCTGTTGCAACTTTGGGGTGGTAACTTCTGTTAACCACCTGTGCATTTGTAGGTAGTAGTAGAAATAATAATTAAGTAGAGTAAAATTCAAAAATTCAGTAGAAGCCCCTAAAAAATTCAGTAGTAGCCCCTAAAATTAGGAGACAGTCCATCTAGGTTACGAACTTACTCCCTCTGTCCCAAAATAAATGTCATTGTGACTTCCTAAGAATTCAAACACTTTTAAGTTTGAGCAACTATATATTACAAAATATAAATATTGATAATACGTAATTTGTATCATTAGATAGACCATTGAATTTTGAATATACTTTCATGACAAACTTGTTTGGAAATATAAATGCTGTAAATATTTTCTATAAGTATGATCAAAGTTGACAAAATTTAACTGACACGCATCTCATAGTGACATCCATTTTGGGACGGAGGGAATATATTTTACAATTTTTTGGTCCCCAAACTTTCTCATGGTCTCTAGCACTAGTTGAAATTGTTTTCGATTCGCTTCATATGTTGAAGCGGCATACCGACTCAGTATTGACATGGATATGACAAGTTGAGTCTAGTACCTAGATTTTTTACGACAGTGGTACTAAACTTTCAAAATTGCATATCTATGTCCTCACGGACCACACTTGATACCTAAACTTGCATGGTGGGTACCCATCTAGATTTTTAACACCCAAAACTCGCTAACCAGACCACACGAGATCTAAAGTACTCTTGTTTGCGATAAAATATATGCATTGTTGACTATGCACCTGGCATGTTGGCCCCACATGACATTCCTCTCTCTCACCTCCTTCACCACTCCCTCTCCTTCATCTGGCATTGTTCAGGTAGCGCTACACAAAGACGAGGGCGAGGAGCCTGGCTCGCCCATGGACAGCCACCATCAAACCTTGGTCATGGCGAAGCTCAACAGATGTGTGTGGATGATAGGATAGAGTATGAGGAGGCTAATCGCCGCCACATAGTCATGGTGGTGATGATGCTTCCTTAGTTCAGTGGCGCTCTAGTTGTTATTGGTACTGATGCTCAAGCTGCTATGGTGCAAGAGAGACTAGCGGCAGTGACATGGGAGGGAGTGTAGAAGGAGATGAGAGAGAGATGACTTGTGGTCCCCCACATGCCAAGTGCACAATCAGTGGCTATGTAGGGGGTTTATTGTAAATAAAAGTAATTGGACCTTGTGTGATCCAATTAGCATTTGCCACGTAGGAGATTTACCGCAAATAACGGAAAATTTGGGTCTCGTGTGACCTAATTAGCAAGTTTTTGGACCTAGGTATGTGATTTTTTAAGTTAGAGACCTACTAGATGGCACTATTGGGCAAATTTAGTTACCATGTTGTCGGTGCTAGTTTTAGCGAGTGATAATACCGGCTAGTAAACTTGTGTTTTGCGGTTGAGGTTACAGGTGGTGTGCAAGGGGAAACACAGGATTTATACTGGTTCAGGCAATGAGTGTCCTACGTCCAGTGTGGGATCGAGTCGTGTTGCCTTGCACCGGGGTGCTCGTAGTAGGGGTTACAAGCTGAGCGAGAGAGGGAAGTGCTCCCAAGTCTCTTACGAGTGTCTAAGTGCGTACAGATTGCTTGTTGTAGTATGCTGTTGAGTGGCTGTGAGTGTGTGTGAGCTTGAGAGATTGTCTAAGGCTGGCCTCTGCTCTCCCTTTTATAGTTACCAGGAAAGGGCTAGAGTTACATGTGTTGCCATGTGTTACAGTACTCGGCATGGCGGAGTTGGTGATGACTGGTGGCGATCGTCAGCCACGCCTTCGTCTTGGCGCCTCGGCGGCATGGCATTAGTCATTCGGCTGATCTGCCACTGTTCCATTGGTGAGTTCCAAGGCGCCTCACAGTGCTGGCCGTGGTTGGCTGCATGGCGATGCGTCATGCCGTCATGTCCGTCCCTGTACAGTGCAACAAGCAGATAGGTTGACCTTCGGGTACAAGCTCCCGAGGCTCGGGAAGCCTTGGTGCCATTGGGGGCCTGATGGGACAGAGCGGGGGGAGTCTCCTCCCTCGGGCGCTTCTTTTTTCTTGTGAGGTACATTCCGGGGGGTTGGCAAGACCGGTCGTAAGGCTCGCCCATCCCCCCTGGTTGGCCGGACGACCGTCGTCCCCCATTTTCTGGTGTCACGTGTGGCCGGGGTATGGCGGTCGCCGTCGTAGTTGGCGAATCCCCTCTGTGACAGAACCGACCAATTTATACAAGATTAAGTATAACCATCCCGCTAATAGCGTTGATTTAATTATACTTCCCCTTGCATAAACCCGGTAGTCCGCCGAGTGTCATGAAGGACCTCGGTAAATCAACTTACAACAGGATCGTACTGATTAAGATAACATCATATACAAGCACAGAGTTTACAGCGGAAATTTAGTAGTAAGATAGTTATTACAATACCATGTTCAAATAATATACATAAAAGTGTTTGGTTTTGAAACCAATTATTCAAGTATTCTGCCATGTTCACATATACCTCCATACACAGCAAAAGAGAAGTAATAGGATAAGACCATGCCCTGTGGTCTTTACTCCTCTGTATTGATAGCAGGGTTATTGCATGTGAGGCAATAGCCTTCATATAACATGTCACCTGAAAACATTGGGAAATAAAACCCTAAGTACTCAATTGTACTCAGCAAGACTTACCCGTCAGAGAGAAAATAAAAGGACTCTCAAGGATATGCAAGGCTTTATTTGGTGGAGTGTAGAGATAGCATGTTTTGCGGAAAAGCTTACTAGCAAAGTTTTAGCTTCTAAATGATGCTAGATTATATTATCAAGCTTTTCTAAATGAATCACTTAATAGGAGAAAATCTCAATCTCACATTCATATTCATATATAAGATGTTGTTGCTACGTATCTGGTACGGGGTTAAGTACTCACTAACCGGGAGAGACGGCGATTCGAATCGAATTTAATCCAGCTGGATAGGCCCGTATCACACATCCTTTTTTTCCGAAACCGCCTAGGGGATCTAACCCTGCCTAGGAGCTCGTACTTGTAGAAGAATAACCTTTCACTCTGTTCGGGAAACCGTGGGCTTGATCCATAGGCAAAGCTCAGGGGGCAGCCGGCGCCAGGTAGCTCAGGACGTACCTGCCCTTGGTCAACCCTGTCCCACCGCACATACTTTCTCTCCTCCAGCTTTGCACTAGGGGTCAAATTCCAGCCCGACTAGAAGTTACTTAGCTTCACGGTCGGAACGACTTATCCGGCCATTATGTGAAGGTACGTTCAATCTTAACCTTTAGCCAGAATACGATTTAGTTCCTAGTCAAGTTTTACAAACGGGATCCAAGGTGTATGTCCAAACGACATCGATGACCAAAATGGCACACCACATCCCAACCGAGATTCATATGATTCTTTCTCAATTATTACTTCACCTGACTTTTCTAAGCAGGGCTAAGCATAGCACTAATTCAACACTAGTATTTTCCATAAATTCTCATTTCTAGACAAGGAAAGTAATGCAACAACGGGTTTATCAATTTAATGCATAAACTATACTTAATAATAATACTCAAGTGGAATTTCGAAACAGAAATAGAAGGGTGATAGAATGTCCGGGGCTTGCCTCGGCGAAATGTAGAGGGTCCGTGATTAGGACACTCCGGAAGTAAGTCAGTACTTGGTTCTTCGCCTTCGGGTGACGACTCCTGAGGATTCTTCTCGATCACCTCGTACTCCACGAAATCTCCCTCGTCCGATCCTATATGTATGAATAGGATATATATATATGTAAATGGAAGAAATGCATTTTTGCTATGTCGAATGATGATATGAGGATATGGTGATGCACCCATGATATCCTAGTTCAAGTGATGGGTTTAAGTTGGTGTGGTAACGTGAATTAACAATTTCATTTACTGAGTATGTGCATATTTCTTCTCCGGTAAAGAGGTTAATAAATCTACACATCATTACCTATGTGGTTTTCACGGTAAAGTTGCAAGCCAACAAATCCTTCTCTAATTCCCTATTAAGTAGAATATGATGTATTTAAATTCATAAAGTAAGGTTGAATTAACAAAGTAATTATTTTGCCAAGGGACAGCAAGTGTGGGTGTCCCATGGTCTTCACTTAACATGTTAAAATTGCTTGGCATCACTACCTATGCATTTGGGTGTTTTATTTATTAAAGAAAATACCACTTAAATTAGGTTTCAATTAGTTATAATAGTGGAAGTGTTCCAAATAGTACCAATATTTTTATGAAGGCTTATTGTAGCATGGTTATTTCTTATAAAATTTTTCATAATTTTTAGAATAATATTTTGAGCTACAAAAATCACCAAGTGTCCCCTTTATAATTTAAAGAGGTGAATTTTAGTTTCTGTGAAACTTACAGAAAATGCCTAAACCATATTTTTAGATAACATTATATAGCATACAGAGTATACATAAAATTTTTCATGATTTTATCACTGATGGATTAATATATATGAAAATAACAAAAACAGATACTATTCAATTTAAATGAAAATGAATAAATCAAGTTTGAAAAGGGAAAATGCGCGCGCGTGCTTTCGGCCCAGCTCGGCCCAACTCAGACAGAGGCGGCCCAAGTCGGCCTCCCGCGCGGCGCCTGGTGGTTTTGCGAAAGAGACCTTCGGCTTTTAGAAAATAAACCCGCAGTCCATTTTAAACTATTTACATGAGTCATAGACTTCTCACTTAACCCCCTGGATGTTTTTGAATTCTAACTCGATGGTCCCTGGGCTCTCCCCTGTGTTGACCCGAGCACCGGCGAAGCTTGACCGAGTTACGCCGGGCAATACAGGTCATCTCCGGTGATACCGAGAGTACCAACGTGTTCGTGATGATGTTCCGCATCTTTTGGCTAGGTTTGGGACTCGGAGGTGGGTTGTGGACATGGTGACGTTGGACAGGGCGGCATGGCGGCGCGGTGACCGGTGCGCCCATTGTCTCCGGCAACGGCAATACCAAAAGAGTGATGCGCTAGTCTTGACATGATCTAGTGAGGCTATAGGATGGGTTTTGGGGTTCGGTTGAACGGTGGTTTGACTCTGTGACATGAGCAGCGGCTCGGCGGCGAGAGCACGGCGGTGTCAGGCCGTGTTCCGGCAAAACCGAGGCGGTAGAGTTCAAAACTTTTGATCCTATCAATTCTATAGCTTGTACAGAGTATGAAACACAAGCTAAAACAATCTTAAACATCACAGAGCAACGAAACTAGTGCAACCGCATGATATGAATAGAAGAACGAGAACAGAGGGTCGGCAAGCGCGTGCTGGGAGCTCACCAGCGGCCTAAAGGCGTCGAGACTTGGTCAGGGTCGTAGAGCAGGACGTTGCGAATCTCCGTGTGCAAGCAATTGGACAGTGGTGTAGTGAGGGTGGCGAATTTTGCCGGCGGGTGGAAGATGGTCGTCGGTGGTCGAGTTGGATGATGTGGTGAAATACAGCGGCGTCCGACGGTATTTATAGGCAAGGATAGCTGGGTTAGGTGGAGGACATCTTCGCGAACCAGATGACGCGACCAGGGAGGTGGCGATGCAGCAATGGCGGCGAACGACGGACGGTGCCGGCGGCGCCACCGCTGCGGCCATGAACAGCGAGGGAAAACCGTTGGCGGGCTGCCACCGCGTCGGAGGAAGGACGATGGCGTGTCCCTGTCCAGTTGCCGGTGCGGTGAAGAGTTGAATGGCACTGGAGGCGTTGCCGAGGCACAAAACGCCGGCGGCGCCACTTCCTCGCCGGTGAACAGAGAGGGAGGAGCAATGGCAGGCCGCCACCGACGAGTTCAAGTCGGTCGGGGCGTTCCTCCGCGGTTGACAGCGAGCGCAGGGTGTTAACTACGCAGAGACGTGGGCGGCAGCGCGACCACGGCGGCCAGTTCGCCGGCGACACGGCGAAAGCCGTGCGCGGCGGCCGGTATGGGCAGTGCACATGGGCTCGGGTTACTGTAGCAGAGAGGGGATTTTTCTTTCTTTTCAAATTACTCTCAAATTCATATAATAACTTGAAAAATTTACAAAATAAAAGTTGTTCAAAATATTGAGTACTACAACTTTGCTTTTTGAACCATCTTCAAATTCTGTCTGGATTTTGAAATCCAGTTTTGCCCTAAAGTAATTTAATTTGAATTTGATTTGAAATTCAAATTTCTGTTGAGTAACTTCAAAAACTTCCTATATGAAAGTTGTTCTAAATAATGAGCTTAACAACTATTCTTTTTATACCAAAGTCAGAATCTCATTATTTTGTAAACTATAGATTAAATCTTGAATAGGTATTTAATTGGATTTTTTTTTTTCCTATTTTCAAAATAAAATCCAGTTTGGGGTTTCAAAAACACCACTTTAGAATTGAATTTAGCTCTGGATGATTAAAACAAAGTTGTAGTAAATATTTTTCTCTATCACTTTTATTTAAGGTTTATTCCCATATTAGGCTTAGAAAATAAAATCTTATTTGTGTCCATTTTATGCCTTATATGTGTAATTATAAATCCAAAAGTATTTTTGGTTCCACTATAGCAACTTGTCATGATATCCAAACTATTGTATTTATTTATGTATTTTGATTGAACTAAATCACTTAAAATAACAACTTGTAATATGACATGACCACTATATAATGAATAGTAAAAATTTGAATTGTTGTCCACATATGATCATGATTATAACTAATGATGAATGCTTATGAGTGTAATGCAAATGCAAATAGGTGATTAACACCTAGGGTGTGACAGCTCTCCTCCCCATAAAGGAATCTCGTCCCGAGATTTAAAGAAAGTTACCATTTTGAAAAGAAGTCGGGGTAAGTTGTTTGAAGAAAATCTTCTCGCTCCCACGTAGCTTCTTCTTCGGTGGAATTTTTCCATAACACTTTATAAAACTTTACCACCTTGTTGCGAGTCACTCTTTCACTTTCTTCCAAAATTCTTATGGGTGTTTCTTCATAGGTTAAGTCTGACTTTAAAGTGACATCATCAAGATCAATCACTTCGGTTGGTGCTTGCAGGCATTTCTTTAATTGTGACACATGAAAGACATTAAATACTGCACTCATTCTCGGTGGAAGTTCTATAGCATAGGCCACTTCTCCCTTCTTTTCTAGAACTCTAAAAGGTCCAACATATCGAGGGGCTAACTTTCCTTTTATTCCAAATCGAGATTCTTTCTTCATGGGTGAGACTTTGAGATACACAAAGTCACCAATTTCAAAATGTAACGGCCTTCTTCTTTTGTCAGCATAACTTTTCTGACGAGATTGTGCAGCTTTAAGATGAGTTTGAATTGTTTGAATTCTTTCTTCGGCCTGCCTTACAAAATCAATACCATAATACCTTCTTTCTCCGGGTTCTACCCAATTCAAAGGAGTTCTACATTTCCGGCCATAGAGAGCTTCAAATGGAGCCATTTTAATGCTTTCTTGATAACTATTGTTATATGAAAATTCAGCTAAAGGTAACCATTCCTCCCAGGAATCAGAAGATGATAACACACAGGCTCTTAGTAAATCTTCCAAAATTTGATTTACTCTTTCTGTTTGACCAGAGGTCTGTGGATGATAGGCAGAACTTCTGATCAGTTTTGTGCCCATATATGAATGCAATTGTTCCCAAAAACGAGCCATAAACTGTCCTCCTCTATCTGAGATGATTTTCTTTGGGACCCCATGCAAACGCAGGATATGTGAGATATACAACTCTGCGTACTTATGTGGTTTGTATTTTTCTTTCACAGGTATGAAGTGAGCAGATTTGGTAAGACGATCCACAATAACCCATATGGAGTTATGTCCTTTTTGGGTTGTGGGTAGACCAGTGATGAAATCCATACTGATTTCCTCCCACTTCCATTCGGGAATAGAAAGTGGTTGGAGTAATCCAGCTGGTCGTAAATGATCTGCTTTCACCCGTCCACATACATCACAGTGTGCAACATAACATGCTATTTCTTTCTTCATTTTTGTCCACCAAAATCTTGGCCTTAGATCTTGATACATTTTACTACTCCCTGGGTGTATTGATAGATTTGAGAAGTGAGCTTCAGATAAAATTTTCTCTTTCAACTTCTCATCCTTAGGTACTACCAATCGATCATCAAACCATAGTATTCCATTTTCATCTACTCGGAAATGTTTGGACTCTTTTTCTTGTACCTTCCGTTTGATGTGATAGATTCCAGGATCAGTCTTCTGGCCTTCTATGATTTCACTCTCCAATGTACAGCTGACAACTATGTTGTGCAAAATTGCAGGATGCAAAAGGTTAAAGCTTCCTTCCAAAGATATATTGGTGTAATTGCAATGCGCTTTTCTGCTAAGGGCATCTGCAACTACATTAGCCTTTCCAGGGTGGTAGTGTACTTCCAAATTATAATCCTTGATTAATTCCAACCATCTCCTTTGTCTCATGTTTAACTCTGGTTGAGTGAAGATGTATTTGAGGCTTTTGTGGTCGGTATAGATATGGCATATGTTTCCTAACAGATAATGTCTCCAGATTTTTAAGGCATGAACTACGGCTGCTAGTTCTAAGTCATGGGTGGGATAATTTTCTTCATGCTTCCATAGTTGTCGTGAGGCATAGGCAATAACTCGACCTTCTTGCATTAAGACACAGCCGAGACCAATGCCTGAAGCATCACAATAGACATCAAAAGGTTTGGTTATATCTGGTTGTGCTAGGACAGGAGCAGTGGTCAACAATTTCTTTAGAGTTTGGAAGGCTTCCTCACATTTAGGTGTCCATTCAAATTTTTCATCCTTTTGTAGCAGTCTAGTCATTGGTTTGGCAATTTTTGAGAAGTCTGGAATGAAACGTCGATAGTAACCAGCTAGACCAAGAAAACTCCTAACTTCAGTGACAGTGGTTGGAGCCTTCCAATCTAGTACCTCCTGTACTTTGCTGGGATCTACCGAAATTCCATTTTCCGATAGGACATGGCCCAAGAACTTGACTTCACGAAGCCAAAATTCACATTTGCTGAACTTGGCATACAATTGATGCTCTCTAAGTCTGGATAAGACTATCCTGAGATGTTCAGCATGCTCTTCCTCATTCTCAGAGTATATCAGAATATCATCAATAAATACTACTACGAACTTGTCCAATTCATTCATGAACACAGAGTTCATCAAATACATGAAATGGGCAGGTGCGTTGGTAAGACCGAAAGACATCACCAAATACTCATACAAGCCATAGCGTGTAGAGAAAGCAGTTTTGGAAATATCTTCAGGCCTTATCTTTATTTGATGATAGCCTGACCTTAGATCAATTTTAGAGAACACTTTTGCTTTTGCCAACTGGTCAAACAAAATATCTATCCGAGGAAGAGGATATTTGTTTTTGATGGTCACCGCATTTAGAGGGCGATAGTCTATACACATTCTTAAGGTTTGATCTTTCTTTTTCACAAACAAGACAGGACATCCCCACGGAGATGAACTGGGTCGAATCAAACCTTTATCCAATAGTTCTTGCAACTGTTTCTTTAACTCGGCTAGTTCATTGGGTGGCATTCTATATGGTCTTCTAGAAATAGGAGCAGTGCCTGGGACTAAGTCAATAGCAAACTCTATGTTTCGGTCAGGTGGTAGTCCAGGTAATTCATCAGGAAATACATCTGGAAATTCACATACCACTGGAATGTCTTCCAACTTGTCAGTCTTAGTGGCATAGGATAGGCACTGAAGTCGTGGGTTTACAGAGAGTGACAGACGAGAGGTACTACCATCAGGTGTTTTCAAATGGAGAGTCTTATTGGTAGTATCGATGATTACTCTATGATCTTTCATCCAATTCATACCCAAGATAACGTCCAAACCCAGATTTGGCAACACAATTAAGTGAGCCAAAATTTCTTTTCCTCCAAAATTAAGTTTTGCACTCCAAACTATGTGGTTTGTATTTGTTTCAGCTCCAACTGAACTGATTACAAAACCACTTCCCAATGTGCTAATTTGGAATTTATTCTCGAGTGCAAATGCTTGATTTATGAATGAATGTGATGAACCAGAGTCAAATAAAACAAGCGCAGGCGTATTGTTTATAAGGAACGTACCGGCGGTCACTGGTTCTCCTTCAGGGATTTCTTCTACAGTGGTATAGTGAACACGCCCACTACGTGCACCTGTTGCCTGCTTCTTGTTGCCTGATGACTTATAACTGGTCTTTTGATCTGTTTGATTTGACTGATTCTTCTTGGGAGAAAGACAATCACGGGCAAAGTGTCCTAACTTCCCGCAATTATAACAAGGAAAATTTCTGGAGCCTCCTTGGGAACTTTTCTGTGTATTCCCTTGGTATGATGGCTGCTGCTGAAAATTTTGCTGAGACTTTTGCTGTGACTGAGGGGGTCTATACCGCTTGACAGGTGGGCGGTACTTTGATTTTGATGCCCATTGGGTTTGTCTAGGCTGTGAAGCTGCACCACTGGTATATGGCGCCTTACGCTTCTTGTCTTCCTGACACAGACGCATCTTGTTCTCCTTAGTGATAGCATCACTAACAAGCTCATTATAAGTGGTATACTTAAAAAGAGCAAGTTCATTTTGCAATTCCGGGGTCAATCCTCCCATGTAGCAATCAATCTTTTTCTTCTCTGTATCAATATATTCTGGGGCATACTTGGACAGATGATTGAAAGCATGGGTATAGGCAGTTACATTTTTAGTGCCTTGGACCAGTTTCTGAAACTCCTTCAACTTGATTCTCATCAATCCCTCAGGAATATGATGGCCTCTAAAAGCTTCCTTAAACTCATCCCAAGTTGGTTTAGATTCCTCTGGCAGACTTTGCAAGTAGTTGGTCCACCAGACACCAGCCGCACCGTGAAGACGGTGAGCTGCAAACTCGGCCTTCTGTTGCTCAGTACAATTGAGAAGACGAAATGTCTGCTCAATTGTATTTAGCCATTCATCGGCATGCAATGGTTCTTCGGCATGGGAAAATACGGGTGGTTTGGTATCCAGAAAGTCCTTATAATTGCTGGTCTGATTGTGTCCATTGCCATGATTATTCTGTCGGCCCGGTGTGGTATTTTGGGCAATACGATTCAGGGCAGCTTCCATGTTTTCCTGGCCACCTAATAGTCGAGCTAGAACATCGGCTGCAGTAGGCGGTGTTGGAAGCCCTGATGATTCCACATCATTTCCTCCTGGAGTGTAAGACATCTGCGATGGATATAGTCGTTTGAGTTATGGTATTATAGACAAGATATCCATCCATGTTGCAGAAAGGATTAATTTAACATTTATCGACAAGGGACAACATAAATTTTTCCATAACACGGCTGCATTAACTTATTTATTTCACACGGTCAACTTCTTATTCACTATATTACATGGTTACACAACTTACTACATTACCCTTGTACATGATCTTGTTCAATCTAGTTTCTATTATATGCAACCTTTCTAAAACTCATCTCCCGAGTCATTTGGATGGTCATCATCTAAGCTAGTCTCCGTCTGGTCATCATGAGGTATGGCTTCAAAAAATCCATCTAATTCTTCTTCGTCTGATCCTTCATTATCAAATTCTTCACCAAATCCTTCAGGTTCCATCACATCTTCAAAGTCTTCTTCTATTGGTACTCCAACTGGAGGTTGCTCGGGTAATGCTGCAACATTTATTGCATTGAGCTGATTTTGGAGATCTTCGATTGTTGCATTTGCTCCATCTATTTGAGCAAGCATGTCTTGCTCGAAGAATTCCAAGTTCTGGATGGCTTCAGTGGTTTCTGCTCTAGCTTCATCTCTTTCATTTTCAAGGGTAGCTACACGTGCTACAGCTTCATTTCTTTGTTGTTCCACCTGTGCTGCTTGACCTAAATAGGTTGTCATTTGATGTTGCATTTCTAACTCTCTTTGAGCTGCTTGGGCAATGGTTTGGTCATGCTGGAATTTGGATTCCTCCCATAAATCATCGGTGATTTTCAACTCAACATTGTTGAGGTTGTACATGCGATGCCAAAAGTCATGGGATTCTTCCCTAGCATGGTGCATCTTGGTCATGGCAATCATGGTACAGGCAGATGTGACAAGGTAGGGACTATAGCCAGGTTGGTTTTGATCGGTTAAGGCAGCAACACGTTGACACCAGTTTGCATTGTTGAAGTCTTGAGGTGGAAAAAAAACACAGGGATGTATCTTTTATCTCTTCCATATGTTCCTGGCAGATCTTTTGTAGCATCTCGAAAGCTGCTACTTGACCCGCTTCCCACTCATTTTCACCATCCTTCTCGATTGTCCATTCTTGCCAAGATGGATTGGTGGTGAGGGTTGGAACATGAAGCTTTAGTGAACACATTATATTTCCATAGATCTTGATTTGCCTCCATTGGTAGATTGGTGGGTCAGTGTATCCTGCCATCTCAAGTACCCTCCAAAGTAGTGCAGGGGTACCGAATGGTTCCAGCAGGGTGCTTTGCATGGTGTTGGGTGCAGGTTCTATTTTCTGTAGACATGATAGAATTTTAGAATAATTTGTTTAGAGAGAAATATAGTTAAGCCATATGTAAGGGAAAGAGCTTATGCAATTGAGTTTAACATGATGCATGCTCGTCTTATCCGTCCTCTCACAACTATATACTAACGATATAGACGGTGGCATTTTTGCGTGCCCTCAAGTTAATCGCAGCTACACGAGTATTACACGGTTCGTAGTTAGTGTACCTGCAGAAAATTTCATTGCAGCCCAACCCCAACAGATATGTATACAAAATGAAAAATACCATAGTTTATACTTCGTATATTGCTATATGGAGGCCGCCACTACCAATTGACCATCGGGCAGCAAGATGGTCGGCTACCCTCACCATTTGACCATAGGGTAGCAACATGGTCGTTCTTACCTTGCTTACCTGAGCGTAGGGGTATTTGATCAAAGCAAAATAAAATTTGCAAGAATATAAATCCCTTTCCCAGTTAGTCTTACTTTACTTAGAGCCACCTGTTATTTGGGCTTAATTGGAGATAGTAACTGGCAGAGTTTTATATTTTTAGCAAAATAGGTTTTGTAAAACCTTTGTTTTAGTTGTACTTGTAATGATATTAATCTTAATCAGGCTCCGATACCAGCTGTGACAGAACCGACCAATTTATACAAGATTAAGTATAACCATCCCGCTAATAGCGTTGATTTAATTATACTTCCCCTTGCATAAACCCGGTAGTCCGCCGAGTGTCATGAAGGACCTCGGTAAATCAACTTACAACAGGATCGTACTGATTAAGATAACATCATATACAAGCACAGAGTTTACAGCGGAAATTTAGTAGTAAGATAGTTATTACAATACCATGTTCAAATAATATACATAAAAGTGTTTGGTTTTGAAACCAATTATTCAAGTATTCTGCCATGTTCACATATACCTCCATACACAGCAAAAGAGAAGTAATAGGATAAGACCATGCCCTGTGGTCTTTACTCCTCTGTATTGATAGCAGGGTTATTGCATGTGAGGCAATAGCCTTCATATAACATGTCACCTGAAAACATTGGGAAATAAAACCCTAAGTACTCAATTGTACTCAGCAAGACTTACCCGTCAGAGAGAAAATAAAAGGACTCTCAAGGATATGCAAGGCTTTATTTGGTGGAGTGTAGAGATAGCATGTTTTGCGGAAAAGCTTACTAGCAAAGTTTTAGCTTCTAAATGATGCTAGATTATATTATCAAGCTTTTCTAAATGAATCACTTAATAGGAGAAAATCTCAATCTCACATTCATATTCATATATAAGATGTTGTTGCTACGTATCTGGTACGGGGTTAAGTACTCACTAACCGGGAGAGACGGCGATTCGAATCGAATTTAATCCAGCTGGATAGGCCCGTATCACACATCCTTTTTTTCCGAAACCGCCTAGGGGATCTAACCCTGCCTAGGAGCTCGTACTTGTAGAAGAATAACCTTTCACTCTGTTCGGGAAACCGTGGGCTTGATCCATAGGCAAAGCTCAGGGGGCAGCCGGCGCCAGGTAGCTCAGGACGTACCTGCCCTTGGTCAACCCTGTCCCACCGCACATACTTTCTCTCCTCCAGCTTTGCACTAGGGGTCAAATTCCAGCCCGACTAGAAGTTACTTAGCTTCACGGTCGGAACGACTTATCCGGCCATTATGTGAAGGTACGTTCAATCTTAACCTTTAGCCAGAATACGATTTAGTTCCTAGTCAAGTTTTACAAACGGGATCCAAGGTGTATGTCCAAACGACATCGATGACCAAAATGGCACACCACATCCCAACCGAGATTCATATGATTCTTTCTCAATTATTACTTCACCTGACTTTTCTAAGCAGGGCTAAGCATAGCACTAATTCAACACTAGTATTTTCCATAAATTCTCATTTCTAGACAAGGAAAGTAATGCAACAACGGGTTTATCAATTTAATGCATAAACTATACTTAATAATAATACTCAAGTGGAATTTCGAAACAGAAATAGAAGGGTGATAGAATGTCCGGGGCTTGCCTCGGCGAAATGTAGAGGGTCCGTGATTAGGACACTCCGGAAGTAAGTCAGTACTTGGTTCTTCGCCTTCGGGTGACGACTCCTGAGGATTCTTCTCGATCACCTCGTACTCCACGAAATCTCCCTCGTCCGATCCTATATGTATGAATAGGATATATATATATGTAAATGGAAGAAATGCATTTTTGCTATGTCGAATGATGATATGAGGATATGGTGATGCACCCATGATATCCTAGTTCAAGTGATGGGTTTAAGTTGGTGTGGTAACGTGAATTAACAATTTCATTTACTGAGTATGTGCATATTTCTTCTCCGGTAAAGAGGTTAATAAATCTACACATCATTACCTATGTGGTTTTCACGGTAAAGTTGCAAGCCAACAAATCCTTCTCTAATTCCCTATTAAGTAGAATATGATGTATTTAAATTCATAAAGTAAGGTTGAATTAACAAAGTAATTATTTTGCCAAGGGACAGCAAGTGTGGGTGTCCCATGGTCTTCACTTAACATGTTAAAATTGCTTGGCATCACTACCTATGCATTTGGGTGTTTTATTTATTAAAGAAAATACCACTTAAATTAGGTTTCAATTAGTTATAATAGTGGAAGTGTTCCAAATAGTACCAATATTTTTATGAAGGCTTATTGTAGCATGGTTATTTCTTATAAAATTTTTCATAATTTTTAGAATAATATTTTGAGCTACAAAAATCACCAAGTGTCCCCTTTATAATTTAAAGAGGTGAATTTTAGTTTCTGTGAAACTTACAGAAAATGCCTAAACCATATTTTTAGATAACATTATATAGCATACAGAGTATACATAAAATTTTTCATGATTTTATCACTGATGGATTAATATATATGAAAATAACAAAAACAGATACTATTCAATTTAAATGAAAATGAATAAATCAAGTTTGAAAAGGGAAAATGCGCGCGCGTGCTTTCGGCCCAGCTCGGCCCAACTCAGACAGAGGCGGCCCAAGTCGGCCTCCCGCGCGGCGCCTGGTGGTTTTGCGAAAGAGACCTTCGGCTTTTAGAAAATAAACCCGCAGTCCATTTTAAACTATTTACATGAGTCATAGACTTCTCACTTAACCCCCTGGATGTTTTTGAATTCTAACTCGATGGTCCCTGGGCTCTCCCCTGTGTTGACCCGAGCACCGGCGAAGCTTGACCGAGTTACGCCGGGCAATACAGGTCATCTCCGGTGATACCGAGAGTACCAACGTGTTCGTGATGATGTTCCGCATCTTTTGGCTAGGTTTGGGACTCGGAGGTGGGTTGTGGACATGGTGACGTTGGACAGGGCGGCATGGCGGCGCGGTGACCGGTGAGCCCATTGTCTCCGGCAACGGCAATACCAAAAGAGTGATGCGCTAGTCTTGACATGATCTAGTGAGGCTATAGGATGGGTTTTGGGGTTCGGTTGAACGGTGGTTTGACTCTGTGACATGAGCAGCGGCTCGGCGGCGAGAGCACGGCGGTGTCAGGCCGTGTTCCGGCAAAACCGAGGCGGTAGAGTTCAAAACTTTTGATCCTATCAATTCTATAGCTTGTACAGAGTATGAAACACAAGCTAAAACAATCTTAAACATCACAGAGCAACGAAACTAGTGCAACCGCATGATATGAATAGAAGAACGAGAACAGAGGGTCGGCAAGCGCGTGCTGGGAGCTCACCAGCGGCCTAAAGGCGTCGAGACTTGGTCAGGGTCGTAGAGCAGGACGTTGCGAATCTCCGTGTGCAAGCAATTGGACAGTGGTGTAGTGAGGGTGGCGAATTTTGCCGGCGGGTGGAAGATGGTCGTCGGTGGTCGAGTTGGATGATGTGGTGAAATACAGCGGCGTCCGACGGTATTTATAGGCAAGGATAGCTGGGTTAGGTGGAGGACATCTTCGCGAACCAGATGACGCGACCAGGGAGGTGGCGATGCAGCAATGGCGGCGAACGACGGACGGTGCCGGCGGCGCCACCGCTGCGGCCATGAACAGCGAGGGAAAACCGTTGGCGGGCTGCCACCGCGTCGGAGGAAGGACGATGGCGTGTCCCTGTCCAGTTGCCGGTGCGGTGAAGAGTTGAATGGCACTGGAGGCGTTGCCGAGGCACAAAACGCCGGCGGCGCCACTTCCTCGCCGGTGAACAGAGAGGGAGGAGCAATGGCAGGCCGCCACCGACGAGTTCAAGTCGGTCGGGGCGTTCCTCCGCGGTTGACAGCGAGCGCAGGGTGTTAACTACGCAGAGACGTGGGCGGCAGCGCGACCACGGCGGCCAGTTCGCCGGCGACACGGCGAAAGCCGTGCGCGGCGGCCGGTATGGGCAGTGCACATGGGCTCGGGTTACTGTAGCAGAGAGGGGATTTTTCTTTCTTTTCAAATTACTCTCAAATTCATATAATAACTTGAAAAATTTACAAAATAAAAGTTGTTCAAAATATTGAGTACTACAACTTTGCTTTTTGAACCATCTTCAAATTCTGTCTGGATTTTGAAATCCAGTTTTGCCCTAAAGTAATTTAATTTGAATTTGATTTGAAATTCAAATTTCTGTTGAGTAACTTCAAAAACTTCCTATATGAAAGTTGTTCTAAATAATGAGCTTAACAACTATTCTTTTTATACCAAAGTCAGAATCTCATTATTTTGTAAACTATAGATTAAATCTTGAATAGGTATTTAATTGGATTTTTTTTTTCCTATTTTCAAAATAAAATCCAGTTTGGGGTTTCAAAAACACCACTTTAGAATTGAATTTAGCTCTGGATGATTAAAACAAAGTTGTAGTAAATATTTTTCTCTATCACTTTTATTTAAGGTTTATTCCCATATTAGGCTTAGAAAATAAAATCTTATTTGTGTCCATTTTATGCCTTATATGTGTAATTATAAATCCAAAAGTATTTTTGGTTCCACTATAGCAACTTGTCATGATATCCAAACTATTGTATTTATTTATGTATTTTGATTGAACTAAATCACTTAAAATAACAACTTGTAATATGACATGACCACTATATAATGAATAGTAAAAATTTGAATTGTTGTCCACATATGATCATGATTATAACTAATGATGAATGCTTATGAGTGTAATGCAAATGCAAATAGGTGATTAACACCTAGGGTGTGACACCCTCGTCAGCCCGGGGAGCCGTACGATTGACTGTCCCTGTAGCGGCGTGGGAGGAGGAGGACCGTCAGATCACCTGCCAGAGGAGACGGGGCAGTTGGTACGGCGAACGTGCGCATTCGTGGCGCTGTTGTGTCGAGGGGCCCATCCGATGGGACCGTGCCTGTAAAGTGGTCAGAGAGGTCCTTTGCTGTCCAAGATTGCTCTGCTGACGTCAACTATGCATGGGATGCCTTTGAAAGATTGCGCTCGAGGGGGATGGTGAAGCTCGGGCGAATCGGAGAATCGGTTGAAAGGTCCTAAATGGCTAGAGGGGGGTGAATAGCCTATAAAAAATCTACAAACAACACTTAACAAGCCGATTAGTAACAATAGCAAGCTTTGCAAAGCACTGGCTCTAAACTACACTATGCAACCCACCTAGACAAGTATACTACACTATGATTTCTAGTTCACACTCAAAGGCTATGTTACTACTTTACACTACTCTTAAGTGAGCAACTAACTAACAAGCCACACAAGAGAGAAGTACACAAATGTAAAGAGTAAAAGGTGATTTCAATACCGCCGGTGAAGAGAAGAGATGAAGTCCAATATAACCAATCAATCAAATACAAGAGAAATCCTCGGTAGAGAGATGACACAAGATTTTTGACCGAGGTTCACTTGCTTGCCGGCAAGTTAGTCCTCGTTGTAGCGATACACCCACTGGAGGTTCACGCGCTAATTGGCATCACACGCCAAACCCTTCTCAAGGGTGCCGCACAACCAACACAAGACGGGGATCCACCAAGCTACGAGCAATCCACTAAACATGCCTTTCGCGATCTCCCGCGGGGATAGGCTCAAGATCCCCTCACAGCTCCACCGATCGGAGGCGGAGACAATCACCAACTCCCCTCAACGATCCTCGCAGCTCCAAGCCGTCTAGGAGTCGGCAAACTCCAAGAGTAACAAGAGAAACCGCTGCGAAATACCACTACCAAGTGCCACTAGATGATCTCTATCAATGCAATGCACTTGATGCTCTCCAAACTCACCAAAAGATAAACACAATCAAGTAGGATGAGTGAGAGTGGAGTGGGAAGGCTCACAAGTATGTTATGATGTTTAGGAGTGCCAAGAGATCCTTCCCAAACCTGCCAAGTCGCTATTTATAAGCCACACACAAAGAACTAGCCGTTTTCATTTTTCTGCGTACCGTCGGACTGTCCGACGGCCAGAGCGTCGGACTAATCCGCACGGTCCGACGCCTCGGATGAACGCCACGGGTCACTAGCCATTTGAAGTTGAACGTTGGATCACAACGGCTATTTCCTCACACCAAAACGACCGTCGGACGGTAGGCCGTCGGACCAAATCTCACGGTCCGACGCACTACACGAATCCACCGTCGGACTCTAAAACAGCAGGCCGTCGGACTAAAATTTGCCAGCGTCCGACATTTCCAGAGAGCTCCTCGAGTGCTGAAAACCGTCGGACGTTAGTCCGACGCTCACCGTCGGACTAATGCCAAGAGTCCGACGCTCCTCTGCTCTCCACGTGTCACCTCCTCGTCGCTCTGCGCCGTCGGACGCTTCGGATAATAGTCCGACGCTCCGAAACTGAGCGTCCGATGCTCTCAGCAGTGTTAGCCATCGGACTGAGGCTAATGGTCCGACGCTCTGTGACAATACGGTCCGACGCTAGTTTTTCTATTGTAATGTCTCCGAAATTCGCCGAATCCTGCCGAGGACCAAACCCTCTCTAACCCTCGAACTTCACCCCGTTTCTTAAGTCACTAACACTCCAAAGTGTCTCTCACTTTAGTGTACGTGTGTTAGTCTTTTCCAAAGAGATTTCAACGGGTTTTGTTAGTGACACTAGCATCTATATGCATATGTAATGATCATGAACACCTAGTGGCACTTGATAACCGCATTTCATCAACGATTTCGCCCCTCTTGATAGTACGGCTATCTATCCTAAAAGTGATCACTCCCTCTATGGAATCTTGATCACCAAAACCAAAAGAGCTCCTATTGGTCATACCTTTGCCTTGAGCTCCCGGTTTCTCATCAACTTTCTTCTTATCTCTTGATGGACCTTGTGGACACCTTTGATTATGGACTTATACCATTTGCATGGATGCCGTCAATAGGGTTTTCTCCTTTGTTGATGGACTTACACCATTTTCATGGACGCCGTCATTGCCCTTCACTTGTGGCCTCCACCGACCCGGTCCTTTGCTCCATCTTGCCATTTGCTAATCAATTCTCATGAAACACTTAGAGCAATCGTTAGCAAACTAGGTTTCATCAATTACCCAAAACCAAACATGGGCTTTCATCGGTGCCCGAGGGTGCCGCGTTCCCGAGCTCTCCCAAGGACGCTCGGGCGAATAGGAGAATCGATGTCCGAGGGTGCTGCTTTCCCGAGCCCTCTCGGCGAGGCTCGGGCGAATCGGAGAATTGGCGCTCGAGGGTGCCGCTTTCCCGAGCTCTCTCGGGGAGGCTCGGGCGAATCGAAGAATTGGCACCCGAGGGTGCCGCTTCCCCGAGGGTAGGTTTGCGTTGATGCATCATCGTCATGGGCCTCCGCGGGCGCGGCCTTCGTGGGCTTCCGCTGGCCTTACCTGGGCCGGGCCGTGTTGGGAATGTATATTTGTGCATCAAAGTTGGGTACCCCATACTTGGTACCCGACACATGTGTTGCCCGTTTAGCAAATTTAGGGGTCTAGTTACTAAATTTTTTAAGTTTGAACCTAGATGGCACAATTATGCTAGTTAAGATATATAGTTACCTTGTGTTGCCCGTACGTTTAGCAAGTTCAGGGGTCTAGTTACTCAATTTTTGAAGTTTGGACCTAGATGACATAATTGTGCAAGTTAAGATATAAGACCTAGATGGCACAATTGTAAACAAATGGTTTGTTTATAGTTCAATCTATGTACACGAGCTTCATTGCACACGGAATCCATCCTGACAAAAGTCCTTTTTGAAACTAAAAGTATTGTCGAGGATTAATTTTTTTGTAGTATCTAAAAAAGGGTGTAGCCCTTACCAAATATAATCTAGCAAAGAGGAACTGACAAGGCAGTATCAAAATGTTGCCTTTGTAATTCTACTGAGACAATTCAACAATTTTTTTTTTGGATTGCCATTTTGCGAGCTTTATTTGGAACACTGTGTATATCACTTTTGGAATTCGACCACCTGCTAGCATTGATAACATGTTTGGCTCCTGGCTTCATGGTTTCCATCCAAAGCTTCATAACCAAATTTGGTTAGGGGCTACAACGTTTTGTTGGGCTATTTGGTTGAATATGAATGATATGATGTTCGACAAGGCTAAAGCTAGTACTTTCATACAGGTAATCTTTATAGTGACGTATTGAATCCGTTAGTGGTTCATGCTGCGTAAGGAGGAGGAACGTCCGCTCTTCAAGGATGGTTGCAGAAGATCGGTGACATTAATTATGTTCGTTTTTACAAAGTCTGGATGAAACTTCATAAATCGGATTGACGTTTAGCATTCTATTGTTGGCGTTGAGCTCACTACTTGAGCTGAACTATGTTCTTTTCGGTTTGCGTGTGTTTGGCTTATGGCTTTTCTGTTTTGTTTCCTTATTAAAAAAGATATAGGACCTAACATGTCTGATCTAAATCAGGGTTGAGTTAGCATTCCATATCGACATAGGGAGTGGGTTGAAACCTATCTGAACTAGTATTAATTGGATTGAGCCCGTGATAACTTTAAGGATTCCAAGAATTTAGGCTCTGTTCGCTGAAAACTGAAAGCTGAAAGCTGCTTTCTTGTGAGAGGAAAATACTATTTCAGTGCTGAAAAGAAGCTAAAATAAGTTGCTTGTAATCTCAAGCGCCTCCAATTATTAGTACTTTCGTTGCAAACATAATAATGCATTATCATTCCGTGTGGAGTAGATGTATCCAATTAAACTAAGGGTTACACATTTGTATAGGATTCTCCAAAAATTCCAAGCCGTGCTCTATATATCAGAGGAAATAAGAACCCAACAAGATGAAAACAAATACTTTTCGTCCTCCCACTTGTCAAAAAGGAAAGGGAAGGCAGGAGGCTCAAGAACATCGTCGTCTTCTCCCCTGGGCTTGCTCTAGCAGTAGCAGCAGCTTCCTTCACGTAACCACACTCCACTTCAGAATGACGTGGACGTGGACCCCGAGCCCAGGCCGCGGCGAACCAACGTTGTCTATTCTATCTGTACGGTGTTCTCGATTCCCGTCCAATCCCACAGAGGCACTTCCAACTCATCACCCATATCTTTTCATCCGATCCCAATAATTTGTCGATCGATCGAGCTTGCAAAGAGATAATATGGGCACATATGGACTTGTATACATTTGTGCCTTAGCATTGTGGTCCCAAATCGATATAATGACACATGGCCGGACCATTATCGGCGATTCGGAGACGCATATCCGCACTTCACAAAGCTAGCCTTTACGGAGAAACGCAGCGAGATAAATTCTCCAATGCTTGAGTAGTTCGGTTCATATACTTCCATGTGAAAATCGACCACACATAATGTACGTTATATTTTATATTGTTCCACGTGATACATGGTGTACTTACAGCGTATGATGTTTTGTAATAATAGTAATAGACAAACACTAACACAGATCGATTCCAAGTCGTAGTAGGTGGCTGATATACAAATTGAACTATATACTAATATAATCACGCTTATGCGTAATCGCGCGTCAGCTTGTGGATAGACTTTTTCTAGAGCTTCTTCAACCATAACAATAGTTTTTTTCCTTCCCCATAAATTAGATAGGCAACGTGGTATGCCCCTATAAGCGATTCATGATAGACATTAGTATATATGATCTCCCTTGTCCACAAATGGCGTGTGTATCAATTATTCTGCCTTAAAAATGTTAGCCCATATCGTGGGAACTTTCTACATGTGGTGGGTTGGTGGCAGACTAATCACGAGGAGGGGTGTGTGTGTGCATCCGTTATTGCTTAAATTATCCTATCAAGTATATCAACTGATGCTTTCACCGATCGGAGAATCTTTATCAAGAGGGCCATATATGTATTGTACAAAAGCATGCCACACATTATCATGCCTGGATCGACGCATCAGGATTCAGGATCAATTGATTCGATTAATTAATGATCTATTGCTTCAATTATCAGAAGCAAGTAAACCTATAATTCTCTCGTGGCCAGAGGCTCAGAGCATGCAATGCCTTATCCACTTCAATAATGCCAACTACCTACAGAGTTTCAGGATTTCTATCTAGTGATTCCACTTACCACACCATACACTACTTTTCAGTATCATCTTACTATTACTGATAAGAGGCTCCTACAAGGTCTTCACAATAATTCTTACCAGACGCGTTAAAAATAAATCAACAAATTCTCACAATAATCAGTAGAAACATCCCATCTTTAATTTGGTAGAGTCTAATCAGCATTGCCGCTATTACTAAAAAACTAAATTCTAAAAGTTCTCATAACATTCAGAAATATCCGGCCTATAATTTAGTAGATTCTAATCACCATCGCCAATAATAGCCATTGGTTTTTATTCTAATTACCCACCTCTATCATTATGAAACATAATTCAAATTAACCCCATAAATTTGTTCATAAATTACTTACCTTAGTCATTATGATAGATAAATTAAAATAACCCTTGAATTTGCATCTAAATTACCCAATTATGTCATTATGAAAGATAATATACAACAATAATTAATTTTGTATGTAAATTAATCACTTTTCCCATAATGATAGATAATTTTAAATAACTTAGCACTAAACTTAGCGCCGTTGTTAAACTTGAGGTGAAGATTGTTGTTGTGCTCTATTGTGAACCTTTAGGACTTGTGAGTTTTGTTTGATCTGATCATGTTAGCCCTTTTTGGGAATCTAAAGATGTAGAAGTGCTTAGGGAGTGGATGACTATTTTGTGACTTCTCAAATTGTAGGACATGTCAATATTGAGTGTGCTTTGAACAATGGCAAGTCGAAACTGTGAATGTAGGCTGATATTTTATATGTTTCCATGCATATTTTCGTTTATGAAGTGTATGTGAGTGCATATGGATTGAATCTATGCTGAAGCCTGTGGGACAGTGTTCTAGGAAAATCTTAAGTGGAGTATTTAGAAAAAACGAGGAACAATTTGGTGTTAACCTAAAACTTATATACCCGAGTGTCTATCATCTCTTAGCACTCAGGAATAGATAAAAATAGTCCACGTGAAATAGTATGGTGTCAGCCTAAAACACTTATATCCCGAGTGTCTATCATCTCTCATCCCTCGAGAATAGATGAAAAGGATGCCGAGTGTTCTGCACTCAAGAAATAACATCGTTATTATGCACGGAATTGTTAGCAAGGATCGTTCCCGAGTGCCCAGGGATATACACGAGAAATATTCCATTCCCCTAGTGTTTTGATTAAGGCACACGGGAAACTAAAAGTTTCCTGACCTAAGGCCACCAAGTGTTTTTCGTTGAGTGCCTACTCTCGAAAAAGTCTATCATGAGTGTATTATTCTTGACCTGTAAATATGTATTCAAATTACCTACATATAACATTACCAAAGATGGTATAAAGTAACACTTCTTAATGTGCAACTATAAAAGGTAATTCCAAACAACCCTAAATTTGCGTGTAAATTACTTGCCTCTTCCATTATGAAAGATATTTCAAAACAATCCTATATTTGTATCTTAATTACCCACCAATGCCATCATGAAAGATAATTCAAAACAACCTACAAATACTTTTTTTTTATAAATTATTCATGAATGCTATTATGAAATATAATACAAAGTAACTGCTAATTTGCATTTAAATTACACATATATGGCCTTACGAACGTAATATAAAGTAACATATTTTAATTTATATCCAACTTAATAACTTCAATTGTTATAAAAAGAAAAATAAGATACATCTAAGATTATCTAGATATAAATATTAATATAAGCTATTGTAAAAAAAATTACATACTTCTAACACTATTAATTTAAAAGTAGACATGACCATATGAGCCTCTATGTTTATCCTTATTATAGACACGCTAGAAAAATAAAGATAAATCCTAAAAGTTCTTAGAACAATTATTTAATTTGGTAAACTCTAGTCATCATCACTAAAATTGACTTTGTTTCCAAACTGGCCTAGGATGGGTTTTCCATGAGCCTGGACTCAAATGTTGATATTGCTCTCTCTCTCTCTCTCTCTCAATCCAAGGTGTTGTGTGGCTCCTTGGGGTGTTTTGCAATTCATCCAAAGTGGACAAATGAAAACTCAAATATATAATTTAAATGCAAATGCGAGGTAAACCAAAGTGTAGATGCAACAATGTATAATTTAAATGCAAATGTGAGGTAAATACAAGTCCAATAATTTAGATCCCCACTAAACCCTATGTCTATGTTAAGGAAGTGACGAGAGATCACTGCAGTCAAGCTCTAGCCGGATTGCTCTCAATCACTTTTGTTTGTCCACTAGATTGTACTTTCCCTTCTTGGGGCAAGGTCACAACACACATAAACTGTCCCATGGCACTCCATAAGTTGAGTGCTCACCAGTGATGCCTGGCCATTTAGGGCCCCAAATCCAAGTAACAAATGCACATGAACTCGACGTACTACAAAGTGCTCAAGACTTTCTTGAGCTCTCTAATGCTCACACAAGCTCACAATGACTTCAACCACTTTTACCAATTCAAAGGATATCAGAATTTTCACTAAAATGACAAAAGGGTGGATTGGAAGCTCTCACTAGGCTTTTCTAATATTAGGCAAGCGTAGAATGTATCAGCAAATCTCCAAGGGACATTGGAGGAGGTTAGATATCTATCCAACAAAAGTTAGTTGTTTTAGCATTTTTTAAGTAAAAATCGACCTAAGGTGGCTTTCCTTGAAAATAACTGTTACAATTCAAATTCTGTCAAAAAGGATAAGGTCGATTTTATCGGCCACCTCTGATTAAATCTAATTTCCTATGTTAGTCACTTGGATGTTTTGAGCACTTTTGGAGCTCATCTAGTATGGCATTGCTCTTAAAAGTAAATCTAATTTCCTATGTTAGTCACTTGGATGTTTTGAGCACTTTTGGAGCTCATCTAGTATGGCATTGCTCTTAAAAGTATGTCATACATATACATATATTTAAGATTTAAATATATGCAAATAATTCACAACTGAGAGGATGAGGAGAGGGTTGGGCACCACTAGGGTACCATGCGCATTGGCAAGACTACTACACTAGCGCCAGTTAGCCCCACCATGCTAGCGCTAGGGACATAAGGGCAAGAGCAGTGGTTGTGGCTCATTGTAGCAGTAACAGCAGGCCTGGTGCCAGTGCACATTTGTTACTGCAGTATTCCACAGTGGGTGAATATTAATCTGGGGCCCACATTGTACCAAAAAAATCGCATTTGCTAAACAACCAAGGTGGCAAGAGTGCAAAACTGAAGAAGAGAGAGAGAATGAGAGGAACAAGAAAGATTCATTGAATTTTTTTAGTTCCTTGTGGTCCACCATAAGTTTAAGGTGGACTATTTTTTCTAATGTGGCATAATATTTGTGGCTACCTTTTAGATTGCATTGATTGTTTGCCCTAACAAGATGGATCCCACTAGGGTGTCATGCATGCTGGCGGACCTCATTCTCGGGAGGCATGCTTGTTGCACCACATTCATGCATGTGGCATGACGACGGTGACCTGTCACGCCAGACAATTGAGTTCACCAAAAGAGTTAGATTTGTAAAAAATAATGAATTTTTACCTTGCTATTATTAAAATATTGTTTTTCAAAATGTAAGAACACAAAATAATTTCCTTTGTGTGAGCTTCCAAGGAGAGGACTTGTGAAAGCTTCTAAAAAAGTTGTGATTGATTTGGAGTCCATGGACCCATTAGTTGAGAATGGGCTAAGCATGAAGAGCATTTGACCCTTGCATGAACGAAGGGTGAGCGATATTACTTGCATGTCTAATAAGGACTAGACAAGTCAAGCCTCCAGCCCTCTCTTAGTTTTTAACATTTACTTTCTTGCGAGCTTATTTTATTAGAATTATTACCAAGCTAAAAATACATTATTTTTTAAACTTAGGTTGCAAATTTTTTTTATTTATATAAATACGCTTGCCAATTTAGGTATATGGGTGATTTTGCCAATTTAGCTAAACAATGTGGACACAGTTAATTTCCACGAAAAAATTGTATAAGCCCAATACTCCTACGCACGCATTCACATTCTCTAGCTTGGCCGTTTAGGTACATCAAGCGGGGTATTCGCTGCTTCATATCGCCATTGATACCTCCGTTTTGGAGGATGCCGCCAAAGTTGGTGTTAGAACGAATAGACGGCGTGTCTTATTAGTATTAACCATTCGAATTAGGGAAAGGGCAAGTGAACCCTTGCATTGTCCTGGAGACCCTCATCAGTTCTACTAGTATTTTTTTAATTTCTTTTTATCTCTGAGTCTTTGAATGACACATCGATTATTACTGTGGAAAAAAGTTCCTGGCGACAGTATATATAATCTACTAATTAATAATAGTTATGAACTGCAGAAGCAAAGGGCGGAATTGATTCCATTTAGGCATTTAGTACACAGAAGAAGTTATTTATGATACAAGAAAGAACGAATCGATCGAGCTAGCTAGGTAGGTAGCCGTGTCCGTGTGCCCGTGTCTTCTCTCTCACACACAGCAAACCGTCGATGTTAACATCGTAGCTTGTTTGTCGTTGGCATTTCACTTAAGTCGATTGTGTCTATTATGAAATTTAATAGATAAGGGGCCGGAGATACAGTGCAAGTCATCAAAATAGATCAGCTTCTTAAAGTAATCTTAATAGTTAAAGTATTAAACCCCTTAATAATGCAAGAACAACAAACATAGTGTCATGGTCAGCAAGATCTATTTCTAGTAGAGACATCGTGATACAACTAGTGGTTAGATAATTAGTATGAATTAATTTATTTAATAGATGAATAAACTCTTACACCAAACACATTAGTAAATTCTATCCCCTTATGTATATAAGTGGGACCATTAATAAAAAGACAAGCAAGAATTAGAGTACTCCTTTATCTTCTCCTCCCTTCTCTCCCCTCCTGCGCACCGCGCCCTTCTCCTCTTCCCTGCCGACACTGCCAGCTGCTGTCGTCCTCCAGCCAGTTGCAGCCGGCCCCCAGCCGCTGGTGCCCCTCTGCCAGTAGACCGCCCGCCTACCCTAAACCAGCCGCGGCCAACCTGTTGACCGGCCATCGCTGCTCACCCTAGCTGCGAGCTCGACAGCACCATCAGGTGCCTCACACAGGTTTTTTTCTTTGAGAATGGGCGAGCCTGTGGATGAAAATTACGTGGCACGGATGATACTTAGATCGTTTAATTAGATTGTGATGAAAGCGTACAGTGATGCAAGATATGCGTGCATTATTGCTTTTCCAAACTAATTATATACTGTATTTGGTGCAACTGGATGACATCCGGATGCAATAATAATGCATGCAATTTGCAGGGTTCATTATACCTGAGCCGAGCTCTGTGCATGCATCATTGCATCACGGTATCTGATTGTAGGAATGTGAATGTCCCTCGTCGATGCGCATATTTATTCCAGCAAATGCGCAGACAGTAGGTTTGACTCTGTTCGTCGCGTTCTGCCACCAGAGTCCATAGAGCCAATCTGCTTCATGGCTCGTTCGGTAAGGTGTGCGTATACGTAGAGCGTTTGGTTTGTGAGTGGGCTGCGTCTCATCCGAACCTATCACCGAACTCAAGTGTCATGTTTGTTGTGCCGGGTGAGTGGTGACTTCAATTGGTCCGTCAACTCATGCCGGATCAGATCGGTCGGTGAACCAAACACGCTGTAAATTACTCCATGGTACACGATTCACCGAACCGAATGATGCTTCAAGTGAACTGCTGTTTCGGGATATCAAGGGCCGTTACTGATGAATTGCTCCTGGAACCAAAGAAGAAGGAATAAAGGGAAGAAACCGAAACGCGTATCGCCTTCAGGGCGTCTATCATTTCGCGACCGGACGGGACAGATCCTGTGATCCCTACATACGTTTCGAGGCTATGGTGTGGACTGCATCGATAGAGTAGGGATCGATACACAGCATGTCAAAGCAACTGGCTACTGATGACTGGTGACCGCGGTGTATCATTAATTAGCACGAAGAACGTACTACAGAGACGCGGCGATAGGTCGACGAAACTGAACCTAGTCGTGTACGCGACCAGGTACTGCCAGCTAATTCGTGGCGATGGACGCCTCAGAAAAGTCGTTCGGAACCTCAACTTGCAAAAACTGCCTGCCTAGATGGCTAGATTTATCCTTATTCTGTAGTGACGACTGACGACTCATGAAGAAGCGTAAAGGCCGGCCGGATCACAGAAGAGCAACGACGACAGCTCCGGCGGCTTACGCATGATCCGGCTCGATCATTTGGAGCCCTCTCTGCGTCGGCACACCACACTCCAGTGGCTGAGATGAGGACGAAACCGACGCGCATGCGGCATATCCGCGGTTGATTCTCGTTGATGCCGCTGCGAACGGAATGATGCCGCAGATATGCAGCGACGTCCAGTGCCATGCGACGCACGAAGTTGCTACGAAACTCAGCTCAGTAACACTGGGCCCCTGGCGGCGGCGGCTGCTGCTGCTGCAGCTGGTCGGCTAGCTAGAAGCTACTAGCTGCCTTGTGTGGGCACCATCAGGCACTTCGGCCCTGTTCGGTGAAGCTGAAGTGCTGTAGATAAGCGCTGAAGTGCTGTAGAAGTGCTGAAATCTTGTGAGAGAAAAATACTGCTGAAGTGTTGAAAAATAAGCGCTTATAAGCGCTACCGAACGCAGCCTCTACGGTGGTACTGTACAATTCTACGGCGTCCCGGAACAATTCACCGCTTCACCGTCCAAAGCATCCTAGCCTTGGTTAACAGTTTCAAGATGATCTCTAACGTTTGGGTGTCCCAACGGTTGTCAAAAGGGATGTGTTAGTATTAAATTTAAATTAATTTAGCTTCAAGTGGAGGCGCGTCAGTGGCTGCACCAATGGAACGTGAGCGCCGTCTTCTTCCTTCTCTGGCTGTCCGTAGTCCGCAGGCAGCAGCTGATTCCTTCACGCAACCTTTCACTCCGCTCCAACCCAAGATGGCGTGGACTCCGACCACCGCGGCGAACCAACGCAGCAACCTGTCAACCTCACAGCATGCGTGTGGCGTGCCAATGCAAAAGCGACATGACCACATGGGCATAGACAAAGATATCCAACGGGTCTTTACACCGAAGCAGCAATTTGCATGTCGCTATACTTGAGCTTAAGAAAGGCCCAATTCCTGCGTCTTGTGTCTTGTCCTTGTTATTCCTACGTCAGGCCATCCATTCATTTCTTTGTACACTCATTAATCTTCTCGCTAATAATAAAGTGGCCCATCAATCTGTGCTCCCATCAATCTATGCTGTAAATCCAAATTTTAACTTTCATATTTTGATTATCGGTTGTTATTTTTTTTATGTTAATAAAGCTCTTATGTTTATTGTATCTTTATTAACTCTCTTTTTTTATATTGAGTTAAAACTAAAGATTTTAGATCACAATACTCTTAGGGCTCCTTTGGATGTAGAGCCCCCAAAACCATGTGGACTTCAGCCCCCAAAGGATATTCTCCCCTTCAGCTGTCATCCCTATCCCCTAGGAGTTAGAACATCGTGTACCGTTTGGGAAACACAGAGATACAAATTCTGGATGACAAAAAAAATATTCAGAAAAATGAGAAAAATACAAGAAAGTTAGACATGATGTTTTCTCAAGCTGAAACCTAGTTCCACAAAAATACAAGTTAGATCATGAAGTTAAAGGCATCTTTAGTCTGCAGTATGCACTAACCTCTTCCATACTCCATTGGCCACATCCTGTATTCAACTTCAGCACTTGAACGAGAGACTATGTTTTGGCGTTTTGAAGACCAAGAAACCAGATTGGTGCCAAGAAACACAACATAACCTGAAGTAAAGCGCCGAGCGTCAGGACACCAAAGCAAGTCAGCATCAGTATAGACTGCAAGTTTAGGAGTGGAGGACTGAAGGTGCAGGCCCCGAAGATACCAGAGAATCCTCTTAACAACAGACAAGTGAGGTTTACTAGGATCATGCATGTGAAGGCATACTTGCTGAACAACATAAGCAATGTCTGGTCTAGTGAAAGTAAGGTACGTAGGGCTCCTGTAAGATTGCAATAGTGGGTATAGGACCAGTGATAGGGGCACCTTCAGTAGCAGAAACTTTAGCATGAGTGTCAACAAGCATGCAACGTGTGGTTTACTTGTTTGTAACCAGGGACAGATCTAGCACCGGGGCAGGGTGGGCCCGAGCCCCCGCTACCGTTGGTCGGACCATGGAGCCCGAGCCCCTCCTAAGTCCCTCGGCAAAGCAACTAAGTTTGCCAAGTGTCACACGGACCGACCCTCGGCTAAGGTTCCTGTCACCATCAAACCAAATGGCATGCACTTTTTTTTGTCGACGACCATCTTAGCACACGGCAAAAGGTTTGCCAAGTGCCCGACAAACGACACTCGGCAACGGTAGGTTTGCTGTCTCTTTTTTTTGGGGAGGGGTGCGAATGGTCTATGTCGTGGACGGCACTCGGCAAAGGGCACTCGCCAAATGTGTGAAATCCGATATTGACAAATTTGCATTAGTTAACCTTAAAAGAAAGGGCTAGAAGTAGAATATAATGAATATAATTAGATAAGACCCTCTTAGTTTATTTTCTAAATCCGTCACCTGTTGTAACTCTTTAAGTTTTGTGTCGTGGTATTGGGGGCAGTGGCTTTAACCATTGAATTCACCCAAAGGCCAAGAGACTACCATTTGCCTTGTCCGGTTCCTTGATTTATACGCATATGCATGGATGACTATACTTCGGCAACTTACAGAGAAGAGTGCGACTGTGTCTTTCTCCAAAGTATAATTATAGTGTATATAAGTTGCACAAACGAAGTACAAAGTTGCTTCCATTGGGTGCAGCACATTATTAATGACACTGCAGGCATGATGAAAAACGAATCGATCGACCTAGCTGCGTCAATGTCTTTGTCTTCTCAGGTTAAAATAATTAAGGGTGAAACAATCCAAGCAACAAATATGTACTTAGCTCAGCTCATAAACTACTAATACAAAAAAGCACTCTGGCGCCACTGGCCCCGATGACAGGCAGGAACGATGATAACGCTTCCGTTTGGTAATTGGTCCCATTATAGCATATCATATCTTATGTTCACTTCTAATGCTAGATATATTAGGTGTAATTTAACATGCATATCTTTGTTAAAAAAAATATATAAGGTATTTAGCTTTGTTCCAAATCAAACTTCTACTACTGCATAAGTGGCTAACACTTGTGGTTGCTTCTAAACAGACAATGACAACTGTGGCTTAGACGAACGTATTCAGAAATCTAACAAACAAGCTTAAACTGATGCAATCTAACGCAGTGTAATTACATTTTGAATGTCGTCTCTGCTACCTTGAAATCTAACAAACAAGCTTAAACTAATGTAATCACGTACCTAGCAAATTAACAACCTAAAAACACATATTTTTTCGTAATAATCCTGATCAAACATTGTTTGAGGAAAACCAATTTCCAATTCTAGATCCGAACAACTACATGCATGAATGCATCACGATACCAAATGGTTCTGCCTGCAGTGCAAACTATTATACGTTTTGATAGTAGGATAATGCTAACAATCTTTAATCTGTAGTACACAACCGTGAGATGAAGATCTCCACGGTCAGTAACTTCGGCAGGACAGGGCGACAGCCCAGTCAGTCGATCTAGCTGCTTCAAGCTCTGGTCCAGAGAAACACCTTACCACCAGAGCTTGCACCAGCCAGATGGCCAACTTTGCACGGGTGCAGCGCAAACCGGCATGGGATGGCTGTCATGTGCTCACTCTCAAGAAATGCCGTGTACGAAGCCGAGAGGCTCTTCTGACTGCGATCAACTGAGATAACATCTATTGCTCTTTTCATGTTCCCAACAAATAGATTGCTGTCATTCCAGCTCCAGATTGCCCTGCAAGCGTTATTTAAGTTTCATCACTGAAAATAATGATGGGTTACTCATTAAAGAATGCGACAAGGTGTGAAACAGTTCATACTTGAATGTGGACAGCCATCTGCCTGTCCTGTTATCATGCTTAAGAATACACAAGTCGTCAAAGTTATCCATGTTGAAAATTCGGACAGTGTCATCAAGACTGCAAATAGTAATAAAATAGGGACATTCAATGTAACAATAAAAATTTGTGATTTGTGTCCGTATAAACCTGGGAACAGATTAACTGAGGTGCTAACAGCCAGAAACTATGCTGAACCAGATTAACAAACAGGCATAAGAAAACATATGTAGCCTAGCAACTTCAGCAATACAATCACACTAATAGTTAATAAAGTGATGCTTTTATTGCTCCAAAAGATCAATAAAAGGCATAAACCTCAATAAAGCACGTTAAAGCTCTGATGTGCAACCACATATAATACCAATAGCATCTATACTAATTAGAAATGCTTGTTTGGCTGGGCCACTGGCCCCTGCTTCTTAATGCTATAATTTGGATTCTTGGACGTTTGATTGCTTTCCCCTCTCTCAGTGAAATATGTGCAATGCATGCTCTTGTCAATTTTGAGAAGAGCATTGATGCCTTACTATATTTATTTCAACTGATCTTAGAAGGGAAATATTTTACTGGCATCACTATGACGGAGTCCTTCGATTAAACTAGGTAAGGGTTCTTGAGAGAAATAAAACAGAGGTTTGGCCAAAAAAAGGTTGTTCCTATTATTTCGTTCCAATCAATAGATCTGCAATGTGCAGCCATTGAATGTGCTAGAAATATACCTATAGTAGCTTAGCAAACGCACAGTGCCTACTGTCTATATCTGAAGCATAGTACTCTTGCCATGTACTCCTGCACCCAAGCTAGAGGTCCCATGATACATTATAGGCTAAAAATCACAAAAAGAAGCTTAAAGCCCACAGACATTAAGAAGATAAGGTCAGTGAGCTAACAATTGAAAACAAGCAGTGTATCAGCACCTGTGTTACACGATCACTGAATGAGGAATACGACATGGGCTTGAGTGTTCAAGTCATCAAAATATGATTGGACGTGGAAATGCCACACAAATCTGACATGGATGACAGCCAAACTCGGATGCAGGTGTTTGACTTGGCAAATCAGACTACAGGTGTGTCAATAATAGGTAGAATATGCATTTAGCCATGGTATACTAGCTCAATTTAAGATGCATGTTCATTGTTAAACCAAACAGGTTGATCCTTTTTACAAACGGATGAAAATGAATCATACTGTAGCCAGCCAAAGTAGCACATATAAATGGTTAGGAAAAATGAGCACCTGGTTGTTGCAAGCATATTGCCACTGGGTGAGAAATAAGCTGACTGAATGGCTTTGTTGTATTCCAAAACTTTCAAGCTCTCAGGACCCTTCTTTTTCATCCTTCTCATGTCCCATATGCAAACTGTTCGATCTGTTGAGCTTGTGGCAAATGTATATGGGTCCTCTGGACGAAAATCTATTGAGTTGATTCTGTGATCATGTAAACTCCATGCAGTTGGTACCTTACCCGTCCTTTCATTCGAAAAGTTTTAACTCATTTCCCTCGGCAAAATATAGAGAGCTGGGACTATTTGGTGCTTGACAAAGCGAGAAAATGGGATAGTCACACAAGTGGATCGTATTAAAGTTCTCTTTCTCAACATCCATGAGGCAAATTTCACCATGATAACTAGAACTGTAAATCTGCAAGCCCAATTTACCATAGATAGCAGCATCAGAAACCCCTAAAATAATAAAAGGTACCATATAGCAAAACTGTAGTCTCCTATAAAAATGCCATTATTATTTGACTATCATCTGCCCTGTGAGAAGCTACATATGGTGGCCAACACTTAAGTTAAACAAGCAAGATATGGATGATTGCATTGAACTCAGACAAATTTTAGCATCAGCTTTACATCCATATTGGACATTTTTAGGAAAAAGGAGGAGTTTTTCCTTTTGAAGTTTTGATTACACAATACAGAGGATGAGTTGTTGCCAATGGTTATTAAACTTTCATGAGGCAAGAGGCATATATCACTGCTACTCTGCTGTTCCAAATTATAAGTAGCTTTAACTTTTTTTAGTGCATCGATTTTGCTATGTATCCAGACATATTGTTATATCTAGATACATAGCAAAATGAATGTACCAAAAAAGTCGAAGTGATTTATAATTTCGAACAGAGTACACTCTGACTTGCTTAACCCGTTTCCCTTGCCTTTCTCCCTCAGCTCAACAGGAAGAACATTATAGTCCCAGTCTAAGGTGCTGCACGGTTTACTTACACAAGTACAAACTTGGGTAGCCAAAGTACCAATTGTTCAAACAAATGCAGCAAGAAACAACAAAATAGGTAGTAATTTTGACATTATCCAAAAGTGCGAAAGAAGAAGCAATCACCTTCTGCGGCATGGCAGGGTGCATCACAATGCCCCCTACAGGGCCCCTGTGGGGAAAATACTCGAACACCCCGTCTACACCATCGCCATCCTCATCCTCCTCCACGAGATGATCCACGTCCCAGAACCCAATATGCCCGTGCACGTTCCCGGCGACCACCACAGTCCGGTCGGACAGCGGTAGGATTCGCACGGACAAGATCCGGCCCGGCACCACCTTCCTGACGTCCACAGGCCGGAGCACCAGCTCCCTACTGGGGTCGAACCCGTCAGCCGCGCAGATCCCGCTGTCGAGCGATGGCGAGGGCTCTGCGACGGCGGCGTCTCGCAGGGCGGAGGCGAGGGAGGATGAGAACCGTGTGGTGCGGGGCTTCGTCGGGGACGGCGGCGTGGCCGGGGAGGTGTTAGCGCCGGCACAAGCGGAGGGCTCGCTGGGGGGGATGCCGCGGGTGCGCAAGGAGCGGCGAAGGACGACGGGGCTGGCCGGTCTCGCGCGGGGCTGCTGCTTCTTGGGGCGCTTGGGGGAGGAAGGGGTGGGGCTGAAGGAGGCAGAGAGCTCGGCGGCCTTGCGGCGGAGGCCGGCGAGGATGGCCTCGTTGCGGCGGATGTTCTCCTCGCGGCGGCGCTCATAGTCAGTAAGCCCGGCCCCCAGCGGCGGCGACGCCATGTTGGTGGATGGAATGTTCTGGAAGCTGCTGGATGCGGCGTGGTTGGGTTGGGTTGGATTCGGGGGACTGGGAGGGAGTGAAGAATGCAGGAATGCGGATTGAGGGCGGTGGTTGGGTAATTGTTTGGATGCCAACTGCGTGGGATGGCGGGAAGTCTTGCGACGGGGGGCGGTGAGTGGCGGGAAAGGGCTCGCCGTATAGGGCCCGAAAAAAGAGAAACAATAACGGATGGCGGCGACTGCAGCCGCGCGCGTGGGCTTGGACCATGTCGAAGAGAGAGAGCTGGGCTGGAAACAAAGCCCAGGGAGAGTATTTAGTCTTTCTGATATTCTGTAAATAGATTTTGAAGCGAATTTCAAAGCTCGTCGCACTAGATGTGTTTGAAAATATTTTCCACACATGAAAATAATGCATGAAGGTATTAATGCAAGAAAACTTATATGCCCTATGTTATATATAATTTTAGTTTATAAAATATTCTTGTCCTTCTCTGATAAATTTGATCTTGGTGCTAATTAATTCTATAAAATTTTAGTTTATTGCAAGGGTTACAGAGCTTCTACTAGCAGATAAGTATAAAAAATGTGTCCATCAAAATTCAAACAATTTAAAGTCATGCATCATAAGAGAACATTAGGAAAAACTAGTTTGGCCATTTTACAAGCTGAAATAAAAAGTTCTTTGCATTTCCTAAGATGAAACCAAAGTTTAGGTTTTTAAATACATTATATTTTCATGTAAAATATTTGAATGATTTCTAAAATTTATTTTAAATATTTTATTTGTCAAAAATTATATTTTTGGTATGATTTATATTCCTAAAATTTAACTTAGTCTGGTTTACTTCCATCCGACATGGCATCACGTCAGCAAAACCACCCCAAAACTGTCCAGGTTGAAAATAGGCATTTTTAAAAGTTGACGGATGAAGGGAAAAAAATTGGTTTTTTAGATAACCGGAATAAATCAGTTGACGAAGAAATTGTATCATTTTACACTATATTATCATCATTGCAAATGTGGGTAATTTAGATGCAACGTGAGATTAATTATATTTTGGCAAAATGGGTAATTTAGAAATTCTCTTACTATTGCTTTCACGTGATTTTTTTAGTTCATCTTTAATATTTCACATTATTTTTGGACGTCAACATCATTTTTTTAGGGAAGCCAATTTCTAAATTAAACGTCAGTGTGAGCAACACATGGGCTTGTGATGACCCACTGATTAGAGGCCCTTCCTTCTTACACTGGAACGGATGGCATAATGCCCAGTTCTCTCTAGCAGGTAGACGGCATAGTCCTTGCTCTCACGCCAACATTCTGCTCTAGCCTCCGGGTTTTAGTTTGCTACAGACTTGTACTGGTGTCTTCATTTTTGTAAGGCCTTAATTTTGTTTGGATGTATGTGTCTTCACTTCAATCCACATGTATTGGAGTGCATTGACATGAAATTAGTTTAATTACACTCCAATCGACTTCAACACACATGGATTGAAATGAATACACATGCATCCAAATAAGACCTAAATATGTTTTCTTTATATACAAAAGAAAAACCTATCAAATTCTCATACATGCTGTGACTGTCATGCTATCCTGAGCTCAAGACCAAATCTCAAAGCTAAGCTGAACTATGGATGTGATTCAATCGACGTTCGCTTCTTCGGGTCTATTTGGTTGCGAGGATCGCCACGGGCAGGACAGGGACGGACTTGGGATAGAGGTTGTTTGGTTCCAAGGACCCAGGGGCGAAAACGTCCCGAGAGCGAATATTCGCCCAAGATGTGGGCTTGCCTCGTCCCAAAAAATCGAGCAGGACGGGGGCGTCCTCGGTGGGACGAGCAGTGCACGCACAAAAGCGCAAGAGAAACGGGAAAGAAGACGAGTGGAGGCTTGCCGGAATCGAAGAAGAAGCAGACGAGCTCCGGCGCTCCTCGTCGCAGTGTCGAGAGCGAGAGCACGGGCGAGCACCGCCCCGCCGCGTCATGGGCGAGCGCACGTCAGAGCGCCGCACCGCTGCGTCGTCGGCAAGCACGCGGGCGACCTTCACCTTGCCGCCGCGCCGGCGAGCGCCTCCATGCTGCCGTGCGGTCCTTGGTTGCAGGTGGTGAGAGACAAGGAGAGATGGAGAGAGACAAGGAGAGAGAGGAGAAGAAAAGGAAAAAAAACTAAATAATGGGTTCCGCATGTCATTTACTGATCTTACTGTTCTGTGTCTCTGAACCAAACAGAAAACAGGTTCGTCTCATCCTTTCTCAACCAAGTAAAAAATAGAGTCAGTCCGTCCCACTAACCAGAGATAGAATCGTCTCATTCCATCTTGACTCCCAACCAAACAGACCTCAGCCACTGGCTGCTATAGTAAATGCTACTGTACAATGGGAACGATAGGATTATGGCCCAGTAACTAAGCTAACTACCCGAGACGACCGGGCCCAACCTTCCGGCGACGTACTGGCAGCTAGTGTGGGCTTTTAGGCTGCAGAGCTTCCAATGGAACGGAAGTGCAGCAGATGTGGCGGTTGTGGCTTGACTTGCCCCTTGCGGCGTGTCGCAAGCTTCCTCGCAGTCGCATCGCATGCCCCACGACTGAACTGCCACCCGTAGTGGTACTGCAGCACCTACTGGTAGCATGTCTAGCAAGCTCCAAATAAGTTGCTGAGAGTGATAAGACACCACGCCGCCCGGCTGTGCGTTGAGTGTAACTAACTACTTACTCATTATTCCCTCTCTCCCTGCGTCACATCGCATAATCTCGCAAGCTGAATTGCAACCAGCATACATAGACCATAATGACAGGATCGTTCGTGGATCAGTTCTTTGATATATCTATCGTTGTTTGATCTATCTACAACTCTGGACCTGCACCATGCTGAAAGAAAACTGCATTTCCCTCATCCTATGCAGACGTTAAGTGCAAACGTTGCTGCCAGTGCCCCAAATTATACGCATGGATCGTTGTTCTTTCTGTGGGCAGATCGCCTCTAATTCTATGCGACGCACTTATTACATCAATCTTATCCAGTGGCGGATCCAGGACAGAAAATGACCTATGGCGAATTTTGAACTAATTTTTTTCACGAGCGATTGTATAGATTATGAAACATAATAGCATGAACAAATTACGATATATATGCATAAACTGTGTCACAATATTATAACTGATGTTTTAAAACTCTAGAAGATGAAACCAAATTGCATATTCTAGTGATGGTGAAATAACATACCAATTGAAGAACGAACATACCAATTGTTTCTTCAGGTGCAGCAGTATCTGTACCCGACCAGAAACGGTGCTAAAGTATCTCTTTATAAGCATACGACTAACAATTAAAAAACTGAGTAAATCAATTGCTCAACTGTAGGCCAATCAAATTCGTAATAGATTGAATCAAATCAACTTACCTTTTCCTTTTCCCCTCTCCGTTGTTGCTACATCAGAATTTTCCATCGTTGAATGCCTGAACTTTGACAGCAGTAGCAAACCAGCATCGAAGTGCAACGCAGCAGCGATAGCCTTTCGCCGGCCAGCAGTCAGCAGTGCGATGCCGATGTGTCGTCGACGATCGCGCGCAGCCGAGTACATCGGATGGAGAAATTGAAACGACGGCCACGGGAACAGCACGCACATAGAGACTTTTCACATTCTACGTGGGCTTCATGCGGGTGGATAATACAGCCCAAATAATAGGCCCAAGCGCAGTCTCCAAACAAAAATAACGCTTCGAGCATTCAACCTTGTCTTCCTCTGTCCGACGTTTTTCCTGCTCGGTCGCCGCCGGCCATGGCTGAGGAAGCGAGTGGGGCAGGGGGTCTCGCCGGCAGGGAGGTCTGGCGGCCGCCAGGCCTCGCCAGATTGGTGGATCCGCCCCTCTCATCATTCTCTCTGCCAAGCTAAGGAGTTGATCCGTTCATCCGTTGCCTATGTATCCGGTTGTCTCTCCTCATGCCATGTCGATGCTGCAATTCATCCGACACGGGCCATGACAGGCCCATCAGAAGCATGCAACAACGACTCTACCCGTGGCCAACAAAAGAAGAGCCGTATAGTACGTAGTATACTCCTATGCCTCTCGACCTCTAGTCTCTGGCGCTTCTTCTCCCCTCTGAAAACAAGATGCCATCTTCTGCATTTTAGTTGGGCCGTTGCGGCTCACCAGCTGCTGCAAACTAAACCAGGACGTCGATCGTACGTCCGTCCTCAGCAAACGGTAAAGCTGACAAGCCCTTGCGATCCGATCCGAACGTTCTTTTCAAGAGGAGCCGGACACACGAATTTCGCGTGACTTTCTGCTTCTCTGCAGGTATCATCTGTACCGCCTGCACCGTCAACACTCAACATCTGCCACCCTCAAAAAAATAAAAAAATAAAAAAACACTCAACACCTGCCGTGCCCAAGGATTTGTCGGCTTGTACGAAACTACAAACATACTAGTACAGTACTACGTACTAGCCCCGCCGGCGTGCTTTCGCCGGATCTGTACCGTCGTAGCCTTGCGAGCCAATGCAAGCAGCAACCTAATGCTGACATTTTTGGTCCTTGAAACAATCCCATTGTTCTACAATGCGAATGTCTCACTGCTACGCAGCTCTCTCTGCTGACTACTGACTGCACTCTCCTCCACAGGTGTCATAATTATGCTTACTGATATGAATGCCTAGATAGAATGAACTACAGTGGAGTAGTTTAGGATTAAGAGAGACTAGTATAATACCCGTGCTAACGCTGTTTAGGATTAAGAGAGACTAGTATAATACCCGTGCTAACGCTATGGTTATTTCGATGGAAATGCTGTAAAGAAATAAACAATTTGTTTTGAAAAGTTTAACTTGTACACAAGTGTCTTTGCGTGTTCATATATTTTGGGAAACAATATTGCAAACAAGAAGAGTTTTTTTTTTTATATTCTCCCTAACTCCTTAATCAAATGTTGGATATCTTCAGGGATATTGTCATAACATTCGTTTACAGAACTCGCCAAATATCAGCCAAGAATTCCATCCTCAATGTTTTTGAATCCTGCGCATTGTAGATAATAATTTTTTTAGTATTTATTGGTATTTATTTGTGTTGCGTAGGAAATATAGTTGAAGGCTATATATGCTTACATTGTTAAACTGTCTTTCTTTCTCTCCGCTATCCTCTGTCTGATCCGCTCTCGATATTTGTACGAATAGCAATTAGTAATTAGAATGAAATATTTGCACCGATAAATACAAGATAATTTGGAATTATGAAACAGGCACATTCATATCACATTTGTCAAAATTTAGAACTGATGATAAGCACATACATATAAGCATCTATTGGACACAAGGAACAAATATTTCCTCTAAACTTCAGAAGGTCACAGTCTCCTAGTTTGTGCAGGCTGTAACCATTTTCATAGTTTCTGTATTAACGAGTGCATTGACAGAGTTTCAGACTGCGCACAATTACAGGCTCACGCACACACCTGATGAAAATTGGAGGAGGCTTACGCGAGGCAGAGCAAGAGCGGGGTGCTGTTCTTCTGGACGATGAGGCCGCGGAGCTTGCGCTTGGCCTTGTCGACCTCCTTGACGATCCACTATTATTGACTTTTAAGTAATGAGATAGCAAGACCTGTAGCTCCATTTCCTTTTAAGTTTAGGAACAAAAAGGCCCCCTCACAACTTTTGAAGCATTTAGTTTAGAATATCCAAGTGCAATCAGAAATTCCAGCTTACGAACCTGCACCAAAAATATTACAGTGATATGAGCCACTCACACAAAACTAATGTCATTGTATTGATGATCTTGTTATATATACTATATCTGTTAATAAAGCTGCTTTAAATAGAATTTTGGTTTGTGATACTGATGATAATTTTTTATGGCGCTGAAACTCTTAGTAAAAAGCAACTGATCAGGCATATTTGGAAATGTATAGAAAGTCTTACCCCATATTGTTGTAGTAATAACTGAGCATTAGAGTTCAGGGTTATTAGAATTTAGAACACCACACCATACTGGGATTCCGAACAGCATGTTCAGAGCAAAATCAGTTCCAATTACTATAAAGAGTAAACAAGCACTTTAGTTGATCAGAAATCCCAGGAGAATTCCACATAAAGCTGAAGGAATCAGTTGTGTGATATGCCAGTTTGACAGACAATGATCTTTGTTTTGCCAAACACAAGCTGGCATCAACCGATCTCACATCTGAAACCATGACGTAAGTATCATCAGCCATGTATTGATTATGGCATGCGTACTTCATGCTGGTAGGGAAGGCAAATACCTTCTCTGTTCACGGAGCCGTTTTTGTAGTATAGCATTGCCATCTAACCATCAGATCCAACATGGTTAGGGAAGACGTGCCTTCAAGGCTTAGTTTTGCTTCTGATATTGTCCGAAATACCTACGAAATAATTAGAAGATGAATTACATGCAACCATCAGGTTAACATGCCAAGTAACCAAATAAACCTTGAGCCTGCTGTCTTCTCAACTTGTTATATGTCTCTAGTACAACATAAGCATGATTATTTAGAGTTAAACCTACAATTAATAGATGCAAAGGTCCCAGAAGAAATCATGAAACTTGTTTGCACAACAGTACAACAAACTCACACTTGAACATGTTTTGACAATTTCAAACTTTCATTGCATCAAAATATATGTTACCCGTGACAGATACTCCAGCTTGCTGAAGCCCCTCAGCTTAATCCCCCTGTTGTGTCGCTTGAATGCCCCTCAAGATGACCTACTGCTCCACCTTGAACAAGAAGAGTGTATCAACCAGACTGATCTGCAGCAGGAAGAACATATCTTCCCGATGACCCTCAGCACTGATAATTCAAGGAAATTGAGATTGTATGCTCACATCTAGAATATATCAGCATGATGGTTAACTGTTCATATGTCAGTATGCATATGCATGTATAGCTACAAAAAGGGGGAAAAGAGACAGTAGTCCACCACCCAAACCAATTTATTTTACTTTTAGAATGGACTCCTAACAGAATCTTAAAAGGGCATAAATTCCAACACTTTACCCCGTTTGTAGTACCGGTAAGAAGTGACATACCTTTTCTGAACTGAAGATCTCAAAGTGATCTTAAATGGCTAGTTTGTCGAAAGCAAACTTTAAAGCAATTTCTAAATTATAAACAGGAGAGCTCAAGATCAACGTAAATCAACGTAAACTTGGTAACCTGTTCGTCAATCTGCGGCACCTTTTTTTTCTTCCTACTCTACGCAATCCCTGGTAGGATATACTGCAGTGCTTAGCTTTTAGGGATAATTAAGCCCAATAGATAAGCAGGAGTGGACATGCTGTAAAGTTTTTACATATTAAGTACTTGAGTTTCTCCTTAATCCAACAGACATCACTGATCGGGGAAGTGTTTATCATCCAGCTTACTGGAACCATCAGACAAATTTATTCCTACAATGTTCAACTCCTCTAAAAACTTAGTTCATATGTCAGCTAAGTTTTAACTAACAATAAATATCTTCTATTTTTTCAGAATGGAGAAGAGAAGACGACAAAAAAATCGAAACAATGCATGGAAAGGCATCCTCAGACCAAGTTTCCGTTCACATATACAACTCCAAAAGCAATTACATAATAAACAATATTAAATAAAGGTTTTTTAACATCGATTGTTCCTAGGCAAGGGAAATTAAATGTGAATGTGCTCACCAGACATGAGATGCAGGTTGTATTGAACAGGATCCGCACCTTGGATGGCAATGGAGTTTTGGGCATGGCCAACGATGTTTTAGGTCAGCAACGATCTGGTCCTTCATGTGGGCAGGAATTGGGTGCTTCTCGCTGCTCCTGCTCGAATGACGATCCCCCGTGCGAGAGCCCGACCACCCTCCCTATCCGCCCACCGTTAGAAAAGAAAAAAAAAAGAAAAAAACGGCGACGTTACCCAAGCTTCCCTGCGCGCCGCCACCGGCTGCCCCTCCATCGAACTCTCCTGCCACCGCGTCGCAGCCCCGCCGCAGAGCCATCCGCCGCCCGCGCCACCTCGCGCCGCCGATGCGGCACTGCCGCGACTCCACCATGCGGGCTGCGGCCACCAACGACGGCGGCCTTCCTCCCCGTCGACAGCGCCTCGCGACGCCTCGCAGCCCCAAGGCCCGCTGCCTTCGTCACCACCAGCCAAGGATCCTGCTGCCTCGCGCCGCCGACGCGGCACTGCCACGAGCCCGCGAGTCCGCCCTACGGCCGCGCGCGGGATCGCGGGATCACGGGGGTGGGGGGCCGGGGCGTTCACGCTGATCGCGGGATTGGGGTTGAGTGCCGATCGCCAGCAGAAACGGGATCTGAGGGGTGAGTTTGAGGCCTGAGATCGTGGTTACATGGTCTCGTGACCTCTGATTTTGATCGAAACAAATCTCTGTGTATATTTTATTTTTTATTTGTATGAGACATTTGTTTGGATAGATATAGCTTGTTTAAAAATTAATTAGAGGAGAGATATAGTAGATAGGCAAGAACTCTGTACGCGTGAGATGATTGGTTAGTGTAGGAGTACTAGCAAGAGCCATTAGCATGTGGTGCTCCTGTGTTCCATTAAACTGATGACCCCGAATGGTCACCATCTGTACAGGTAGCATTAGCAATTTAGCAGCGTGCGTTTCCGACCCTTGTGCGCCAAGGCAAAACGGCCCGGACAGTTGAGCTCTCGCCTCTTCACCCTCCTTTCTTTCTCTGGCGAGCGAGGGAAAGTTACCCGCGAGCTAATATTTGGTTAGGACTCTGGAGCTGGTGATTGCTCTCACTTGAAGAGATAACGATCTCTCCCCAGCAAAGGATCTGCTAGCTCTCATTCAGTTCCTCGACCCTCTCTCTCTGGCCAAATAAGCTGCTTCTCCTTCACACCCCAACCGACCTTCCTTTCATTTCTCATTGCCAGTACAACGTTCAAATGGAAGCTGATGCGGCATATAAAAGAATGGCTAGCTAGGTTGCTTCCATCCCACTTTGTTAAAACCTTAAGCCATATATCCGGTGTTGTGTGTGTCCCTTACATATGTTACTTTACAATCATGCGCTTACATATATATAAATCAACTCATCGATCAGACAAATACTAGCTACCATCGACATGTGACATTCCGGCTGCCTGAGAAGATTGGTTGGTGCCCAAAACACTGCGGTTGAGCTACACCACAGTACCACACACACTATTTGCAGCCTAGTTATAAAATAGGCCTATGGCTCATAGAACTAGGGCAATGTAACGATCCTCGTAATACACTGACTACTACACCCTCTCTTTCAAATTAGAAAACGTTTTGACATTTCTAGATTTTTTTTTACTTTATACCTAGACATGGTATATAGTTAAGTGCAATAGTAAAAGTTATATATATCTTGCTTTCGCAAAAAAATATATATATCTTGATGAGTTAGAATATCTTATAATTTGGAACAGAAAAAGTACTATGTAATATCATTTGCGATTTGAAGAGATATGTAGCACTGCTAAGCATGAACAGTAGTCAGGATTAACGATATCTTCACACTTTGATACAACAATGATGTGCATTTCTTCTACCACGCGTGTTCGAGAAAAAGAAATTATACAGATGGAAGTGGAGAAGTTGATCAGATGTTCGTGTCCAGCAATTACCGAAAAGCTGATATATATACATGAAGAATCATATCATTTCTTATCTGATGGCCGGTCGAAACTGCTGGGCCGGGGTATAGTACTACTACCGGAAAGGGCTCCCACCAAACGCCCTGATGAATAAGTGTGTTTCTGTTGACTCGCGTGGGTTGCAAAAATAAAGGTGTATTTCAAAACCTCGATTGAGAAGATTATTAGTTAGAGCCTTTCTCTGCAAAAGGTTGAGCCAGCAAAATAAGTAATGTGCGAGGTGCTTTTGTAATTCACAGTGGTTCAGATGAGCCTTTCAATTCGTTTCAAAAGCAACCTTGCTAGCCAGAATCCTAAAAAACAAATTGGTCTGTTAGTACCAGAAAGCATCTGGTATGTTTTTCAGGTTGTTGTGATCTTTGCATTTGGTACAGATCCGATCAAACTTGTCCACGAAATCCAACCAATTCAGCAGGTGTGACCGTGTAAGTACCATACATGTAGGATACTGAATGACTGGGATCACGTTAGCGATTCTGTTACATTACAACCAAACAAATGGTCCTAGTAGTGCAAATAAACTGCCATTAGTTGCTGCACTATAACTTCAGAAGAGGCTAACTCACTTTTGGGAGTTGGGGCGACCTGTTCATCGACTGAGACTATGCAGCTCCAAGCTCCCAAGATTGGTTGCACGTACTGGAATTATATGTTCCTCAATTCCTCATGCATCAATCATGGACACCGAATCACCGACCGAAAACTTGCTAGAACACTGCTGGAGAAGCTTCATCTGAAACAGTAGTACAACGGCTTCATGGTAGGTTAATCCAGCGTAACTAGAGGGAACATGAACATACACGCCGGCCTACCAGTATTCAGTACTATGCAGGTGAGGAGTGATAGCTAGAGCCTGTGATAATTTACTCATATTCGTGGTAATGAGGACTAAGGGGTGATCAAGTTAAACAGGAAATATATTAAGGTGCTAGTCCTGATCTTGCTCCTGGACTAAATTATAATAAAATCATGGTAGTAGTTGACCTTAGCAGCGCACACGTTCGACTTCCATCATTCCATGCGAAGCAGAGTATGACTATGGGTCCATGCAAATTATATTTGGGCCCAGAATCTCTCTGCAACTAACAAGCTGGTGCTCTGAAGGGATTCCCATGATTACATTCACATGACTCTTTTCTTTTACTTACTGTTGTCACTTGCACATGGTTTGAAGCTTGTCCTGATATTTTTTTTTAGGAAACAGCTTGTCCTCAAGTCTAAGAACTTGAATGTTTCAAGATTCAACTGGTCAAGTGAGGCTAGCCTATGTAGAATTCATTTTTTTTTAGAACGGAGAATATATTAATATCCCAGCTTCTGCGTCGATTGATGCATATGGCTGAACATTATTACAACAGTCTCTTTAAGCAACTCAAAACCAATGGATTACAAAAACAAAGTTTTGTCCCACCAAGAAGAAAAAAACTCTCAACAAAAGCAACCTAACCAATAATTCGATTACTAAAGCGTCAGCCATGTCTTGCAAAGACCTCCATTGCGACTGTCTTCGTAATTCTACAGCCCATAATCATGAATTGGTGATCCTCCTCTTTCTGAAGTGCGGACCAAAATCTGGTCCAATACGTCCCTCTGAAGATTACCTGTAAATAAGATGGCACTGCAATCCTATCAAATAGAACCTCATTTCTTCTTAACCAAAGTGCCCAACATATTGCACTTGCACTCACTAGGATTTGAGCTTTTCGTTTTCCATCGAATCCATCCAACCATCCCGTGAACAGATTGTGCACACTGGTAGGAGGGTTTAAATTAAATGAAAATTGGATAATTCTCTAAACAAATTTAGCATAATGACAATCAAAGAGCAAATGTTGAATGGTTTCATTATACCAACAAAATAAACACTTCCTATCTCCTTGCCATTGTCGCCTAGCCAAATTATCTTTGGTCAGAATTACTCCATTATATAAATACCACATAAATATTTTGAACTTGAGCGGCATTTTAAGTTTCCAAATCGAAGTATTAAAAGGTAATGCATGCGCACTCAGTAGCGCTCTGTACATGGATTGAACTGAAAATACCCCATTATTATATAGCGCCCAGACAAAACGATCTCCCTGACCACTCAGCTGCCGACCTGCAACCATCGCCACAACAGTGTACCATGCTTGCAAATTAGGCCCCGTCAGGGATCTTCTGAACGCTACATTTAATGGAGTTGCACTCAGTACCGACTTGACAGAGGCCTTTTTCTTCCTGACGATATTATACAAAGATGAAAACATTGCTTTCAAAGGTTGTGGCGTTACCCATCTATCTTCCCAAAACCGAATCAGAGATCCATCACACAGATTAAACCTACCCAAAGCAAGGAACTCCTCCTTGACCTTCATAAGGCCAGCCCAAAACTGTGAGTCTATCCCTAAGATATTTATTTTTCAATAATTGTTGCCAGACACCATCCCCATTTAAAAGTTTAAATAACCACTTCCTCAATAAACATCTATTATGTACCTTTAAATTTAGAACCCCCAGCCCGCCTTGATCTTTTGGTGTGCAAACTACTTCCCATCTCATCAATCTATATTTCTTCTTATGCATCGCATTGCCAAAAAAATCGAGATCTAAAATAATCCAACTTCTTCAAAACACCTTTCGGCATCTCAAAGAAGGATATCATAAACATTGGAAGACTACTCAAAACAGAGTTAATGAGAACCAGCCTTCCTCCCACAGAGTAGTCATATCATTCATGAGGTGTTGGTGCATGTGTTGCATTGGCATCGATGGTGTCGGAGACGGTGATGAAGACGGTGATCAAAATGGAAAGCGCAAGGCAAAGGTATAACCTAGGGCATTTTCATTTCACCGGTCTAAGGTTGATTAGAGAAGTGCTTGACCGGATTTAGAATAGATGGCCGTACTATCAAGAGGGGCAAACTTGTTTGCATATCGGTCATCTAATGCCACTTGAGCGATCTAACTTGCATACGTTGCTAGGATCGAGTGGCGTGGTGAAAAGAGTGAAAAATCCTTTGAAAAATGTTTGTGAAAAGCTAACACACATGCACATGAGGTGTACACTTGTTGGTGTTAGCACTTTTGCAAAGGTGAAAGTGTTTGGAGGTGGTGTTGTGAGGTAGAGAGGGTGTGGTTCTCTCTCTTCCTCCTGCCGAGCTTGCGAGGCAGGATTCAGAGGTTTTTGGCAAAGTAAAAGGAGCGTCGGACTATGTGGAGGGATAGCGTCGGACCATTGAGTAGAGTCCGACGCCTAACCCTAGTTCTGGCCAATAGCGAGCGTCGGACGCTCGGTTAATGAGCGTCGGACCATTGCCCGCTTCAGTCCGACGGTGGCGAGCGGTGTCGGCGTGACGCGTGGCGTTCGGGAAAGCGTCGGACGCTAGAGATTCGTCCGACGGCGAGCGTCGGACTGGAGTCCGACGGTTTTGAGCGCTCGGGGAGCTCTCTGGAAGCGTCGGACCGTGGTGATCGTTGGTCCGATGGCTAACCGCGCGAGAGTCCGACGATGGCCGAGCTGTGGCCCGTCTGTGAGAGTCGGACGGTCCGACGCCTGGAGCTATGCGCGCGTCGGACCATCGGCTTGAGCGTCCGACGGTTGGAAAAACGGCGCGAGAGATAGCCGTTGTGATCCAACGTTCGACTTCAAACGGCTAGTGACACGTGGCGGTCATCGTGAGCGTCGGACCATGGGCTTTCGTCCGACGGTGGCGCGCTGGTTCGGTCCGACGGTCGGTCCGACGGCCGTTTTCAGTTGGCAACGGCTCTTTTGAGCTGAGGGCTATAAATAGAGGGTTGTGGCCGGCTGTTGGAGGGGTCTTGCACCTTGGGAATGTGTCTCCCTTGTTTGTGCATGGCTTAGTGCTCTCCAACTCACTTGTGCTCATAGAATTCACAATCGAGGAGTGAGTGATCGATCGATAGTGCGTTGCATTGAGAGATTGCATCGTGTGGCACTAGGTGATCGAGTTGCAAGCCGGTGGTGCTTGTTACTCTTGGAGGTCGCCACCTCCTAGACGGCTTGGTGGCGAGAGGCTCCGTGGAAGCAAGCAAGAAGATTGTGCTTAGCTCCGGAGAAGCTTTGTGAGGGGTTGGAGCTCACCCCGCGGGAGATCGCAAAGAGCATCGCTAGTAGAGCGAGACGTGAAGAGCGACGAGTGGTCCGGCCGAGTCAAGTGCTAGAGCTTGTGGTAAGCACTCCACGTGGGAGAGTGTGACTTGCGGGTCACCACTAGCAAGAGGACCGGCGGCAACCTTGGAGCTTGTCTCAACGGAGGACGTAGCTTGTGGCGACAAGTGAACCTCCGGGAAATAAATCACCGCGTCAACATCTTCCCATCCTTCGCGGTGGTTTGCTCCCTTCTACACAAGTCATTTATATTGTGCATTACTTTATTTGTGTAATTGTAGTTGCTCTTGTGAGACCGGTTAGCTTGTGTAGCTTGCCACTCACCTTCTTAGCTTGTGTAGCTTAGAAGTAGTTCTCACTTAGTTTGTGTAGCTAAAGTGAGTTGCGCTCTTTGATTTGGATTGTGTATCCTTATCATTGAGCAAGTAGTGAGCTTAGGTGCTTAGTGCGTTTTTGCTTGCTAGTTAATAGGAGTTTCTCCGGTGCTTAAAGTACTAGCGCTTAGTTTGTGTGATTTTGCGCTAGAACGGTTTAGGGAAGCTCAAGCTAGACTTGCACCTTTGCTTCTCGTTAGGATCTTTGGCAAGGGTAGCTTACTTCTCCACCCACTCAGCCTCTTTTGAAATCTCTCTTCCACATGTTTCCAATCCTTATTCATTAACTTCCGAGGATGCATAGGGATTCCTAGATATCTAAATGGAAAAGACCCCACATTACACCCAAAGATTTGCATAAACTCCGATTGACATGCCTTTGCCTCACCATAACAGAACAGCTCACTTTTATGGAAGTTGATTTTGAGTCCTGATAATTGCTCAAAAGCACAAAGCAAAAGCTTCAGACCTATGTAGAATTCATGGTTGCATATATGATAAAAACGTGTGCTGATGAATTATAGATGAAAACAAAAAGATAATGCGTAAATGAGAGACAAGTCGAGACGTCCCAAAGGGTCTCTAGTCTACTTGGTTAAAAGAACCCAACGATACTCCTCAGGTTCTGATTCTTTGTGGGAGTGAATTTCAGGCTGGGCTTAAAAAAACTCTCCTCGTATGTCCCACTGTGTATAGGTAAAGTAGGAGTTCGAGGCTTTTCTCAACCTATGTGACAAGATTTTCTTTTTAATACAATGTCCGGGGCCTTTCATACCCCGTAGGTGAAGTTTTTTTTTTTTTACTGGCCATTGGAGGTAGCATGAGGAGAAAATGTACCTTTTGCTTATTTCGAACAGCAGCACAGCTTCCCAAAGACAAATTGTGTAGTTGTCAAATAGATTTGTATGCAGGTCACGACGAAGTTGTTGGAGTGGAAGAACCTTCCTGAATCACGAGGGACTCCGGTTAAACATTCCAAAGAACACAATGCGCAATTAGATACAACAACGAATTACAAGAGTTTAGCTCAAATGTTTAGTGCCCTCCTATAGATCAATCTTTTTGCCTAGTTTTTTTTTTTTTGTTGCAATGCGTGGGTTTTGCCCAAACTTGAAATGGTGATAGCAACAGTTGCATACATGCACGATCAGAATTTTAGACTTCTTCTAATAAAGTGGTCTTCTCCTTATGTTTTGTCATTCAAGGTTTAATATTTTTTTTTACTAAATGTCTCCTGATAAGGTTCTCATGTGCTATAACTAGTGGCAGTGTTTTACTACTGATAAAAAGGCTAAGAGGGGCCTACATTTTGGTAGTTGTACATCTCTAGATGAGGCTGGAATAATACTCCCTCTATACCTAAAAAAAAAGATATATAATCCCCCCCCCCCCCCCCCCCCAAATTCTCTACAAATAAATGCATGTCTAGAAGGCTGAATGGTCCACTAGTCCATTTATTTTTCTCAGGATCTCCTCACTTTTACTGCACTCCTATCATCTCTCTTTTCCACCAACCAGACCCAAATTCCCCAATCTTGAGACTCCAAGGATTGAGTTTCTCCAAATAGTCACCGATCAGTGTGCAACTACTCTAATTAATGAAGGGTAAGTATGATATTTTCTTTGTTATACTAATTTGCCCTAAAATTACTATAAATCTATTTATTCAGATTTGAGGGATAGAGTGAGTAATAACTACTTTCTTCGTCCTGAATCAACATAATATATCAAGCACTCAAATTTTATCTCTAATTACGTAAGATTTTAGTTGAAATAACTCCCAACTCAATTTTAAAAATGCAGCATCCACATAAATACCTATCAATAATTCTAGGCATCCCTTAATTATTTCATTAACATAAATATGAGGTAATTACACTATCTCTCTATGATTAAGAAAGGATTACATGGTCATTCTTTGTATCCCATACAATAATACCATAGAACTTGGAGGTGGAAAGAGAAGATTAGGCACATAGGTATCAATGCTTTTGCAGTTTGGCATACTAAGGCCAGTTTTAGTGAGGTTTCATAAGAATTTTGTGGGCGCTAAATAAGTTGATGTGACATATTATCGATATGAAATATATGATAAAAGTTTTGTAGAATGAAATGAGTTTTATGATGATAAAACTTCTCAACACTATTTAACGCATAAGACTCTTAGCAACAGTGACAGGAACCATCCACCGAGCGAGACTGGCATAAGAAGAATTACCTTTCAAAGTTTGAAGATAATTTAAGCATAGATGGGAAGAGACACAAGTTCAAAATGTGTTGGCCCATAGAAACATGACAACAGACTATGAAAGAGCAAAAAATACAAATTGAATTTTGCAGCCCTACATCCTTCGGCACAGATATACTGATAATAGCGATGATTGGTGTAATCATAGTATCCTTTGAACATAACTGGCATCATTTCTGAAGTAGTGGAGTGGGCAACTTTGGTGTAATAATATTATCCGTGCATTCCGATGTTCAGTAGTATTACCTGTTAGAACTTACAACTACTCCGCTACTGAATCTCAAAACAATAACACATCTGAAGTTGTAATCACTATCAGAGCTTGTCAATAGTGTATTCCCTGCACCAACGCCACACTATCAGCTCTGTAGCGGTGTTACTTGAATAATGAAGCTGCCACACATCATTCTCCGATTTTTCACACCCAATTCATCAACGTTATTGATGTTATACAGAGAAGTACGTTGTGTACGTATATGGTATATACTCCAAAAGAAGAAAAGAAAAGAAAACGAAAGGGGTAGTGACGCAACCGCTTCCAGTCTCAGGTCCCAGCCAGGTGAACCGGCCTGGTCTGCTGCAGGGTCGAGTCGCCATTGCTTCCCTATCTCGCTAGCTCGTTCCCCACCCAGCCGCGACAGCCACATTCCACCCACTCTATGATCCCATACACAAATACATCCTCGCGACCATACTACAATACGGCCAGGCCTACATCCATCCCCGTACCCAAGACGAAAATGTGTGTGTGTGTGTGTGTGTGTGTGTGAGAGAGAGAGAGAGAGAGAGAGAGAGCATGTATCGAAGAACAAGCAACAACTGAATACTGCAATACATACGTACACACCAAGAAGGCAAGAAAGGCGATGGGGATGGGTGCCGGGGTAGTAGAAGTATAGAACACACTGACACACGTTGCTGCTGTGGTTACATGTACAACAGCAGCTTAACCTCCAAACCCCACATGGAAGCTTTGCACGCTTGCATGTTACTCATTTTCATTTGACCCACCCCACCTCAGTACTACCAGTAGGCCAGTCTCGTTCTCCTTTTTCTCTCAATAGCACCTACTAATAAGAAGGAGAAGGTGAAGGAAGAGGAAGAAGCAGGGAGCCAATATAATGCAATGCAAATCCTAGCGCTAGAAAATAGAGCGAGGCTGTTGTTAGAAGTTTTGGTGGAGGAAGAGATCCTGCAACAATAAAAGAAGAAAGCAGGCGAACCAAACCAAACATACCAAAGCGAAGCAAAAGAAAGGAAAGCCACGCATCCAACCAAAGGACACCAAACTCGTGAAAAGTGTTCGGCGTCATATATAGCGAGCAGCAGCCCGGCCGTCGAGAAGGACAGGGGAGCAGGGAACGCAGCCGCCGCAGCAAGCAAGAGCTGCCACTGCGAGCAGGCTAAGCTAAGCGAGCTCCGTTCCAGAGAGTGAGGAAGAAGAAGCAACATTCTTTTCACTCTCTCCATCGACCTGTCGTGGGTGTGCGCACTGCACACAACCCCCGGGCGGCGGCGGCGGCGGCGTGGGACGGTGACCGTAAAACAAATAAAGCGCGGCGGAGGCCAGGCGACCCCGCAGGGGATCGAGCTCCGGAGGATGCAGCAGCGGCGCAAGTCGGTGTTCGCGTCGGCGCCGTTCGCGATGAAGCAGGCGGCGCTGGGCGCCGGCGTGGCCGCGCGCAAGAACGGCGCGCCGCTGTCGCTGGCGGCGCTGGTGTTCGCGCTCTTCGTCTTCGCCACGTTCCTCTACAACGAGGACATCAAGTCCATCACCGACTTCCAGTTCAGCTCCGGCGCCGTCCGCGCCAAGTCCCCCGACCTGCACCTCCTGCAGGAGGCCCAGGCCGCCGCGCACGCCGCCGTCAACACCCTCGCCAAGCGCGGGGAGGAGGTCATCGTGCGCGTGCTCGAGGCGCCCGGGGCGCTGTCGTCCCAGGCGCAGGCGGTGGGCACCGCCAACAACGCCACCAGCGTCGCCGCCGCGGCCGCCGTTGCCGCCGCAAAGGCGGCCAACGCCAATGCGGCGGCGGCGGTGGACGTCGGGCAGGAGAAGGAGAGGGACGTGACGCTGCCGACCGTGACGGGGGGAGGCAGCGGCGCCGACGAGGCGCGGCGGCGCGCGGACGAGGAGGCCGCCGAGAAGGCCGCGTCGGCGAGGGCGGCCGCGGCCACGGCGGCGCTGCGCGCCGTGGTGAGCGTGCCGGAGACGTGCGACCTGTACCGCGGCAGCTGGGTGTACGACGAGGTGAACGCGCCCGTGTACAAGGAGGGCGAGTGCGAGTTCCTCACGGAGCAGGTCACCTGCATGCGCAACGGCCGCCGCGACGACTCCTACCAGAAGTGGCGCTGGCAGCCGGCGGACTGCGACCTCCCGCGGTTCGACGCGCGGGTGCTGCTGGAGCGGCTCCGCAACAAGCGGCTGATGTTCGTGGGGGACTCGCTGAACCGGAACCAGTGGGAGTCGATGGTGTGCCTGGTGCAGTCGGTGATCCCCAGGGGGCAGAAGACGCTGACCAAGTTCGTGAACGGCGGGTCCAGCAACGTGTTCTACGCGCACGCGTACAACGCGACGGTGGAGTTCTACTGGGCGCCCTTCCTGGTGGAGTCCAACTCCGACAACCCCAAGGTGCACAGCGTCCCCGACCGGGTCATCCAGTGGCACGCCATCGCCAAGCACGCCCGCAACTGGGTCGGCGTCGACTACCTCGTCTTCAACACCTACATCTGGTGGCTCAACACGCTCGACATCAAAGTCCTGTGAGTATTCGTAGTAGCTGCTGTAGCTTAGTATACGACGACTCCTGAGGCTGACATTGTTTTGTGTTTGCTTTGTTACATGAAAAAAACAACGAACAGGAAGGGCAGCTTCGAGCAGGGCTCCACGGAGTACGTGGAGGTGGACCGGCCCGTGGCGTACAAGGAGGTGCTCAAGACGTGGGCGAAATGGGTGGACCGCAACATCGACCCCAACAGGACGACCGTCTTCTTCATGGGAATGTCGCCCAACCACATCACGTACGTCGTAAGCCAGCGCCGTCGTCTGAATTCCTCATGGGCTTTCACTCCATAATTTTAATTTGCTCGGCTAGCGCACGGCTAGGTGCACATCAAGACGCGCGGCGGCACGCACACAGCTGCGCGCGGCCCCTGTCAGTTTGGTGGCGATAAGCCGATAATCACTTAATCAGCGCGCTGCATGCCTTTGCGAGGAGAACACTAGCTAGTGACAGGGACGGTGGATTAGATCCCACACCTTGCTACCAGAAATGACGCCAGCATGCTTTGCCTGTTAATCAACTATTTATTAGGTGCCGAGATAAAGACCGGCGAGCATTCAGAGGTGTAGCACAAGCTAGAGCTAGAGCCGACGCATGCATTGTTGTAGCAGCATGGCATCTGCTCTGCTCACAGAACTTAGCTTCCTGCGAAAATTCAGGCCACATGCCGTCAAAAGGAGGGTCGATGGCGCGTAGGGTAGGGGTATGATGATCAGTTGAAACGTACTGAAACCTAGCAACGCAAACGCACTGTGATTATGAAATTCTAGGTAGCATTACAACCCGATTAGAGATCGCGACGAGAATTACTATATGCCAGACACATGCCACATGCCAGCCAAAATCTCCCCCCTAGAAACGGTGGTTCCAAACAAAGATACCTGTCGAGACAGTGGAGGATACGATAATGCAGGTGCAACTAGGCATGCATCGCTATGTGGGCCCACCAACCTATGAACAAGAGCAAGCATACGATTCCAGTTTCCCGAGCCCCACGCCGGAATAAACGGCGACGAGCCGACGACTGACTCTTCTTCTCAATAAGCTACTGACAAAAGACCATGGTGGTCGATCGATACACCTGTGTCCACTCTCTCCACTCCATTGCGCTGATTGTGCCCGGAAAGAAGACGACGCCAAACATTTGGACCACCCTCGCCATTGCATCCTTTTCCACAGCCAATATTTTTTTAATTTCTTGAAATGTTTCTTACGCATAGCTAGAGATCCTTGTAGTGTTGGGTATGCAAAGCTAATTTTGTCGCCATGGAATGGAACCTCGATAAAGATACGCGTCACATGCTGTGCTATAATGGCGCTCTGAACTTTCATGAAAGCAGCATTTGTATTGGCCGTTTCGTGTGTTGTGCAGTCCGTCTCTGAATGAAATGTAACTGAATGAGAAAAAACATGCAGGCCTGAGGCTTGGGGCAACCAGGGCGGGATCAAGTGCGCGATGGAGACGCTGCCGATCACGAACCGGAGCGCGGCGCTGGACGTGGGCACGGACTGGCGGCTCTACGCGGGGGCGCAGGAGGTGCTGCCGACGCTGCGCCGGGTGCCCGTGCACTTCGTCGACATCACCGCGCTGTCGGAGCTGCGCAAGGACGCGCACACGTCGGTGCACACGCTGCGGCAGGGGAAGCTGCTCAGCCCGGAGCAGCAGGCGGACCCCAAGACCTACGCCGACTGCATCCACTGGTGCCTCCCGGGCCTCCCCGACACCTGGAACCAGTTCCTCTACGCCCGCATCGCGTCCAGCCCATGGCCCGCCAACGACGCCGCCCACCAGGCCCAGCAGTAGTAACAACAAGCTGCGCTTCTTCTTCTTCTTCTTCTTCTTTCACCACACACGGGCCTGGGTGGGCTCCAACGACCCATCGACGAGGCAGGCTCCAAGGACAAAGTTGACGACACGAAGGATGGGATGCTCGCCATCTTTGTTTTCTCTTTTCTTTTGGTTGCGTAAAGCTGTTCTATGTTGTTAACCTTTGATTCTTTTGTCGAAACAAACACAAGTGGAGGGTCTAGGATAAAGGAAGATGTAGCGAGTTTAGTTGCTCGCTCATTTGGTTTCTTCTCCTCTCCTAGCGAGGATGCCTAGGGGAATCGGATGTAATGTAAGGGGGGAAGCAAAGCGGGTGTACATGCAAAGAAGAATTTTTGTGATACGTACATTTTATATGCGGGTGCACCCAAGGCCAAGAGAGGTATAAAGATTACCCTAGTACGAGGTGCGTTTGTTCTTCAATCATGACGAATCCTGTGTCTTGTTTTTTAGCTATTGCTAGCTACCCATTTACTTGTGAGGTACAAGTGACCAAACAGTTTTAGAGAGCTGCTGTGACTGTCCAATATTTGTTCAGGAAAAAATATTAGCAGGAGTGAGGTGCAAGTGACCAAACAGTTTTCCAGAGCCTCTGTGACTGTCCAATGTTTGTTCAGAAAAAAGATTAGCGGGAGAACGCCTCTCTGAAGATGAAAGTTCCCAGCGTTCGAGGAAGGCATAGCAATAGCATAGCTTCCCTTTCTGTTCGCTGTCCACATGCAGGAAGCTAGTATATGATCTGAGGCAAAAAAAACAAAAAACAAAAAACAAAAACAAAACAAAAAACAAAAAAAAAAAAAAAAAGGATTCCGACTGCATTCATTGAAGCAGTCAGCCAGAGCTGCATAATGTATATGGGGTCAAAAGGACAAAAACAAGCAGAGGGGCTAACCGTTATCCACAGGTCGAAAGAGTGAGGATCAAAGCACGGCAGCACAGAAGACACTCGTTTTGCAGGAAGCGCCAAACGCACTACACATAACTGGATTCCTGATTTGCAATCGTGTGATGCTCCAGCATCTGCTCGGGTCATTGCCAAGATGCTGCCCTGGATGGATACACTCACCCAGAGTCCCTGTCCAACAACGACTTGCTGAGGAGGGTGTTACCGTGTTAGAGTTGGTCTCGGCTTAGGTTAATGGCCGAATCCTAATGGTCATGGGCCCACCAGCTTCTAACTGATGCACGTTGATCGGACGCGAAGACCAATTCTCCCTTGGCTTGGATCCAACTGACGGCGTGCTAGATGAAAGGTACTCCCGTGACTCCTAACGAGTCAATGACAAAGCAGTACACTGATGTCCCTAATGTACCCGATCAAGATGGCACGGCAGTCGACATGAAGACTGATGTCCTCTATGGCTCTACTGCTCTACCAAGAACTAGAGGTCGATCCAGGAGAATTGGTGGATCTCCAACGCATGCCTGCACCAAACATGCATGTGCCATCTTAGCGCTAATTAATCTTGGTATTAGTGTGTTCATATAATTAGATTAGTGATCATAATTGGCTAACCACGTTTAAGTTCTAATAGAGGACACAGCAAAAGCCAAGGGATACTGAAGTGCAGCTGGAAAGATGACTGCAAAGCAGAGTACATGCAGTTCAGTGGTGGCTAACGTGCTTTTATCATAGCCTACTCCCTGACTTTGCTAAACAGCGAACGCTCGTCTGATTCAAATCGGGCAAATGATTAGACAACTCACGCAACTTTTCATTTTTAGAGAAAAATACATGACTTTCTTTTTTTAGAAGGTTATAAAATTATACGCATAACTTTATTAACCTATAACTTGCGAAACAAACTTCAATGTACAACTTATACTATTGCAAAAAAAAAAACGTATAACTTATAAATGTAACATGCATAACTTACTACGTGACAAAAGTTATACATGAAGAGTAAGAGTCTGTTTGGGATACCTTCAATAGCTCTAAATCTATTAAAAACACCTCCACTAAAAGTTAATCCGGAATCACTAAAACGATAGATCCAGGTACCATATTTACTATTTTAGTGAATCTCCTCAATGGGTGTTCAGCCAAACTTAAATTAGTATAGTTGAAACATTACCCACCACTGCTGCCCACACCCCCTCGTTGAGGCCGTGCACGCCCCCAATGATGTCCCATTGTTTGACCAAGATGAGGCCGTGGCCGCCGTCTGCCATAGCTGACTGTGTCCTGTCTCGCCCAACCACGTGGATGTGAAGAAGATAAATGATTTATTTTCATTTTGCCCCACGAGGCCATATCCCAATAGCAAATCAGGCCATTCCAAATAAAATGGCCTTGGCTAGATCTGAAGTTGGTTGTGTAGCCAAATGGTTCTACGGTAAAACTTATATTTACTAGTGGAGCTGCTCTACGGTGAATCTCAAATCTATATTTATTGTTTTGAGTGGTGGAGCTGTTCCAAACAAGCTTTAGTTTCACAGAGAACGGTGATTGGGAGAAATTGTCTCCATGACATTCGTGGGGATAGGGTGAGAAAAATATTTCCCAGAACGATAGAGATGGGGACCTAAGGCTATCTCTAATAAGGAGATGCAAACCTAAATATGGATCTCTGATAGTATTATATTGGTCTCCAACAGACAACCCATACAGGAGACCTATTTTGGGTGCCAGGAGAGGCATAACACAAATCTAGGTATCCTCTCTCCTGGAAACTCATTTCCTGAGATGATTCTCTTTTGGGTGTTATTGTTGGAGAAGACTAAAAATAGGTATTGAATCTATTCACTGTAGCACAACCCAAACGTGAAATAAATCTTATATTTTGGGTATTGTTGTTGGAGATAGTCTAAGACTACCCACACTGGGTATGCTAAACGCGTCCTCCAGGACGGGATAGCGGTCGGGAGGCGCCGCAGCGCGGTCCTCTATACTGTTCGCCGCGAGCACTAGTCCACTACTCCCAGCGGATGGAGGACGTCTGCTATCTGCCGTGTGGGGGGCGTGGGGCCCAGGCGGAGGGGAGGGAGAGGGAGGGAGAGGGAGAGGAAGTGGGGGAGCGTGCCGCGGCGTATCTGAGCGCGTCGTCAGTGGAGAGCGTGAAGTGCGACCGCGTGCTGCTCCAGTCCGCCAGGGAGGGAGAGGGAGGACGGCCGGCCACCGCCAGCGAGGGAGCGAGAGGGAGGACAGGCCCGGCCGCCACTCGCCGAGGTCGCTCGAGGGCCGCGCTGAGCTCGCCCACCGCCGCACCGAGCTCGCCGACGACCAAAGAGGAGGGTCGCGCCAAGAGACGCCCGCCGCACCTCCACCCGCAGCGCCGCCTGGAGAGGTGGAGGTGGAGGCGGAGGCCACCGGCGAGGTGGAGGTGGTGCCTCCATGAGAAATTTCTTACTGACATCTCTACCTTCGCGGTCCTAAGCCATTAACTAGCTAGAATTTGTCCATTAGATGTGCAACCCTTTTTGTGACATAGGAAATAAGGAATTATCCATATGCCTGAATTTTGGCATTCTTTCAAACAACGATTATTGCATATATACTTCCTTTGTCCCACAATGTGTGGAAGTGGCAAAAGTCCCTGACGCCCCTATATCAATTCTCATCTGTGCATTTGCCATCGATGTAACTCACCGTATCGTTTTCTCACAATCACCGGCGGCAGCATCGATGGAGTAGACTGCGGTACAGTTTGGCTAGTAGAAGTAGGCGACAACACTTACTATGGGACATGTTACTGTCGCTTAGACGACCAACATTGCGGGACAGAGGGAGTAGGTCTAATCAGCAATTTTGATTTTGAGAATAAAAAATATGCTATACAAAATCAAAAACCTAAAAATATAGGAGAAGTCAAAAACAAAAACAAAAACAAAAACAAAAACAGGCAGTTCGGTCGATGGTGCAGTCGGCCGCTTTTCGTCAACCATAATCGTCATCGCTCATCTGTCATCACCGACAACGTAGCACATGCGGGCGAAGAAGCAAAAAGCTTCCATGTTTCCGTGGATAAAGCTTGACCAAACCAGTGGACTATATATCGAGGATTTGAAGTACGACTAAAATATGATGCTTGCAGTTGCAGTCCGAGTCAACGTAGCGGGGAGCCAGGATGCATCAAGGATCATCGTCATCGACAGCAAAGGCAATGCAAAGCGGTCAAACCCACAGCTACGTCGTCCACGCTTTCGCTTGAACCCTGACACGCGCACCGAACGTCTAGACACAGAGACGGAGGCTCGCATCATCATTGGATCGCCGGCCCGCTCGCGCGAGCACTCATGGTTGACCTGCCGCTCCCTTCTCGATCGTTCGCGCGTGCGTGCGCAAGCCAGCCAAACAGGCGGCAGCGCACATGCCTTGCCAAGCGAGAGCAGCAGTAGCAAGTTGCCAAGTTGGCATCAGCGCCAGAGGTTGCCACTTGCCAGGTTGGATTGCCTGGGGAATGGGGTGGGGGCAGCCGGGCAGGTACTGGACTTTTGACCGTTGATCGAATAACCAAGAGCAGGGGCGGCTGCGTGACGTATGTGCATTCGTGGTTAGGTGGATCTCTACATATGGAGAAAATTCCTCGTTGCCACGAGAAATTATAATAATTCCTTGATTGTCATCTAAAAATATACCTTCTCTTTGTTGCCATTTAATTATACCTTTTCTTCCCTTCATTGTCATCCAATTATATTTTTCATTTTCACTTTATTGCCATTTCATCAGTTCTGCGGATCACGGTGTGAAACTATGAATGGACCGTATACACACACACAAAACCACCAGCCTGTTCGTTAATCCAAGCCGAACCGTAGCATCATGCATGCGCGCGCATGAACATGAACAAGGACCCCCTCTCTCTCTCTCTCTCCCATTCGCTCTCTTATCCTATCACGGTGACACCTTTGCCCACCCCACCGCGCCATCGGCGCCCGCCATGGCCAACGCTAAATCCGGCCCAACCTCCATGATAGCCGAATTCTACGGCCAAAGCTGCTCCTCTGTCGTGCATTCCTTCTCGACTTGCCGTCGCGTAGAACAGCAGCTCTGGCCTCTTCGACGACTACTTCAACTCCGCACTTGGCTCCTCCCACACCAAGTCATTTGTCGCTTATATTTGCTGAAGCAGCAGCCATAAACGCATGCCCGAGATGCTGCAGCCACGGCGACGACGGTGGCAAGGTGCAGCGGATCACGCAGCAACAAGTTGAGGTAGATACTGCCACCAGCCGCCTCTTCCTCTCCCCTGCTCCTAGCCTGCTCGGCGGCCGACCCTAGTAGGGGATCTGCTCGGCACGCCGCCTATCCACCTCCAGCATTTGCGGCCCTGCTACATAGCCCTACCTTCCTATTGCCTGGCCTAGGTGGCGACAATGCATCGCCTCTTCCTCTCCGCGGAGGAGCTCGGTCCGCGCTTCCGGAACAGGATGCCCTGCGCGACTACACATCACCGTGCTCTCCAATTCGGGGTATTTTGTTTGCTTTTCTCCACGTGCTGACGGAATCCGCCCAACTTCAGGTCGTGCTCGCCGCGGGCAACATTGGCCATCAGAGTCGGACCCCAACTTCCCCAGGGTGCCAAGGCAGCGTGACTTGTGCAGGGCCCCCCTAGACCCACCACTAGCTTCGCCACCGCATCTTGTGAATTGTGATGGACAAGGACAACCCATTCTGGCCCATGCCCACCCTGACCCTGATCCAGTCCTTCGGGTAGCAAGTAGGTGGGCACTGTGAATTATAAGAAATAAAAGACGTCATGGTGAATCGTCGATGAATGTTTATCAAGCTGTGATCTGGGCCATTCAGTGTTTGATCTGTAGCAATGATCCTCCTCGTCCAGTCGGAGTCAAGGTCAGGTCTCTACGCCGAAATGGCAGCCTCCACCTTTGGGCTGGGTGAAGGTTAATACTGATGCTATGTTCTATGATCCTGTGAACAATGGAGCGATGACATGTGCACTTAGTGATCACATTGGAATTCTAAAGGTGGCGTTGGCAAGATGGTATGACCATGTCTTTGATGCATTCACCATGGAAGTTGTGGCGTGTCGTGATGGCCTTGAGATGGCGATACAAGCTGGTTATGAGTTCATTTGGAGATTCTGGAGAAGGGATTCGCAATGTTCTGTCATAAGCCTTGTTCTGAGCTCAGCCAACGATTACATAATTTTTCTTTCACTTATATTAATAGAGTGTGTAATATATAGCCCATGCATTAGCCAAACAGGTTACTGATATGCATGGTCACGAGAAGTAGCATGTAACTTCATGCATGTGTGACAGACCTTAAAATGTACAAGGCTTTGCCTGGCTGAGCTTAATAGAAGCAAGAATGCCAAAAAAAAAATAAATTATTAGCTGGTGCCCGGCATGGAAGATGCTCCTTTAAGAAAGTGTTTCGTTTCTGTCGTCTAAAAATCAGTCTATCGCATCGGATGTTTGAACGCTAATTTGAAGTATTAAACATAGACTAATTTAAAAAAACAAATTTGATTGATAGAGGTTCTTTTACGAGCCAAATTTTTTAAGTCTAATGATGAATTTTTTATAGTAGATATATACTAATGATGAATTAATTAGGTTTAAAAAATCGTCTCGTAAATTAGCGTTCATGTATATAATTATTTTTATAAATAATTAATATTTAATACTTTTAAAAAACTGTCAAATATTCAATATGACATGAACTTTTTAAAAAAACATTCCATATGGCGTCTCGGTCTCTCGGACAGTCCAGGACTCGGTCAAATCGACTCGATGCATTGCTACTCCATCAGGCAGCCGGGCGGACCAGCGGGATGCGCATGGAACCACGCCGCCATAACAGAGACAGATCCTACAGCCACAGCCACAGGATGCCCCGCAGGCCGCAGCCACGAATACCGTTGTGCTTGGGTCTTGGGTGGGCCCGCATCGGTCCAGCCGCCCACGGTGCGAACGACCAAGTGCCAACGGCTAGTACGGAGTACACTGTACATTTTCCTCCACACCGTCGGCTACTCGGCTCGTCCGGCCTTCTCTCTCCTCGCTCTTACAGGTGGGACCGGAACCCAGGTCCCTAGCCTCCGATACAGCTTCCGCTTTTTCTATTACTATACTACCAAACACAAGAAAAATTTCAAAATGCGCCAGAGTTCAGTGACGCAAGTCGCAACAAGATGCCAACTGCTTTGCCGAACACCGACCGGAAACAAGATGCCAACTGTGAACTGCCACACGCGGATTAGCTTTGTGCCAGCGAGAGGTTGCTTAGCCGAGCGTGCCATGGCATTGGCATGATTGCGCCTGCACGAGTGTACTCGCACGCGTATGGGACGCGATATGTGATCGGGGTCGCCTTGCTTCCAACGTTCGTCCGGGCAGACGGTCAGCGTCGTGTCTCTCTCACTCTCCCTCTCCCCTCTTCTCGTCGCGGGCCCCACCAAGTCTTCCATCCCATCCCCGGCACGTTCCTTCCGGGCTCCAACTCCCGTCGCATCAAGCGACCGACGCCGCACACGGGCGAGGGGCGGCATCCAACAAGACCGCTCCACGCGCCACCCGGCTCTCGCCGTGGCGGACAGCGGTTGGGCGGCGCTCGTGTTCCGTGCCACGGGACGAGGAGGAAAGGACGCGCGAGCGGCGGTTTCGGCCCGGGCAACGGATGGGCAGCAGGGCAGGGCGGGGCAGCTCCAGGGACCGCGTCATACACGAGTGGAACGGAGAGCGGCGTTCCAGGCCTGCCGTGCGCCCGTCCCCCCCTGGTCTGTGGTCTGGTCTCCCACACGGGATTAGCGGAGTACTACTAGTTTGACTCCTGCGCCGTTCACTCCCTGTCCCGGTTAACGCCTGCTCCTCCGCCCGAGGCTTAAACTGTCTCCGACAAGAAGAGACTCGTATAGCTGTCAGTATTATTTCAGTCTCTAACAAATTATTCATATAGAAAAATATTTTAGATATTAAAAAAGACATAACTCAAATATAAGTTTTTTTCTTCTGAAACTCTTTGCACAAAGAATTCTTTTTAAGTGTTATTGTTGGAAAAAACAAAAAATAGATATTAAGGGGCTGTTTGGATCCAAATCTTTAAACTTTAGAGCTCTAAATTTTAGAGCTAAAAACATATGGTCTAGAGTTGGCTCTAAACTTTATCCTAACTCACATTAGAGTATTAGACATTAAAACTGAGCTCAAGGAATCCCTAAATTCTAAATTTTTTAGAGATCTAAAGTTTAGAGAAGAGAGTCTTAGAGGTCTAAAGTTTAGAAAAGATAATCAAATAAAGTCCTAAGGCTCTGTTCGGCTGGTTGGTCCAGTCAGCACCAGTCAGTCATCCAGCAGTGTTTTTCTCTCAGAACAATCAGCCAGCCAGTCGTACCGTATCAACTAGCTGAACAGATAAATCTATTGACAGTAGGATAACCCAAAAATAAAATAAGTCGGTATTGTCGTTAGGCTTCTACCTCCCCGCGTTCGCGCCGTGATATGACGACGGCTCATGCGCTGTATTTTTCTTTGGACTTGCCAGTGTGAAAAACTGGGTACTGAAGACCTGGTATAACACTCCGGAACAGCCGCTATCGTTTTTCAGCATGTTTTTTTTTGTTAAAAAATAAACGTTGATTTCACTCATGCTGATTTATTATGAGAAAAAAATACTGTTTCGTCACTGAAAATAAGCGTTGATTGGTCAAAAGAACAAGCTGTTCCTTACTCACTAGTATTGTAGTAGTAGTAATGCAGCGCACTGTCTCTGTCTCTTACGCATTTCGAAATTTCCCAGCAGTCTTAATGCCGGTTCTTGCGTCTAGCAATCAGACTCGGGTTCTCACGGAAGAATTGTGGTAGTAGTAATAAAATCACTTGCTTTCACTGTCTCTTACGCATTTCGCAATTTCCTTAATGCTGGTTCTTGCGTCTAGAAAACAGACTCGGGTTCTCACCGAAGAATAATTGTGCATTATTGGCTTTATATACGTATCATAGTCAAACAATATAGCTTTAACTTGGGCACCAAAATGAAATGGGCTAACTTAAAGCGGTTGTTGAAGCAACGAATAACAAGTGCTACTTGTTCTAATTTAAACCGATTGTTTTTAGTTCTACTAGTACGTGGATATTACATATATTATATACTAATATAATGAGAGAGTTTCTGTAGTTGATTGAGATATTGTTTCTTAAGTTAATCGAAAGTGTTTGTTGTGTAGAGTTGTCCTGGAATTTTCCTACGCTGTTTTCTTAATAAAAAAAATCTATATTACTATTTTCTCTTAGTGGATTTACAGATTCCAAATAATCATTAGTTCTAAATCTAGGAGGAAAAAAAGAAGATTTCCTTCTCTAATTTTCTATTTGGTTGAAGAAGGACGGATGAATCTATCTTTTATTTGATTCAGAGATACCATAGGTGAGATGAGCTCATGATAGGTGAGGCCCGCGCGCCTCCCCACCACCCATCCTACCTGTGATAACCCCGTCCCTCGATTTTGAGGGATGGAAGTCACCAGTATATACTGTGAATATTCTCAGGTGGGATGTCATTGTCTCTGCCTAAACTTTGAATTCAACAACTCTTGTCTCGGGATGATCCCACCATATCCCAGTATCCCACCTACCAAACACACCCTAAGAGAAAGAAAGGAATTTCTGAATTCCAAATAATCATTACTTGAAAAGCTAGGAGAATAAAAACGTTTTCTCTGAGTGGAAACATAAAACATATAGTATTAAAAAACAGCATCTCATGGCATAGCATATGTTCCGATCTCCATTGACTAGGAAAGCACAAGGTCCATTCCTATCCTTGTCCATCCTCTCCCGTTAGGCGCGTTCACCACAAACGCGTGGTGGGCCGGCCCCTCGTATATAACCCCCCCTTTCAAACGGCCATTTTTCCGCAGACGACCATTCCAAAGCAACCACCGAGACCAGGCGGCAGAGGCAGCCGCAGCAGGGGCACACACAGAGAGATCGGCGCCGGAAAACCCTAGCCGCCCCGCTGCCTCCGCCTCGCCATGTCTTGCACGGTGGCCATCCCGAGCTCGCCAGTCTTCTCGCCCTCGCGCCGCCCGCTCTCCTGCAAGGCCGCCTCCGCCTCACCGGAGCCCGCCGTCGCCGTCGCCGTCTCCGCCTCCTCCCCTGCGCCCGCGCCCGCCGCCGCCGCCGCCGGCTCGCCGCTCCGCCCCTTCGCGCTCCGCGCGCTGCTCCGGGAGGAGGCCTCCCCGTCTCCGTCGCCCCAGCCGGCCTCCGCCGCAGCCGTGGCCTCGGCACAGAGCGGGGCTGCGCTGAAGCGGCGGCGACCGGCGCCGCTCGTTGTGCCGGCGTCGGGCGCGGCGGCTGCTGCTGCTGCGGCGGCGGTGGCCGCTGTGGAGGCAGATCCGAGGAACGAGGTGGAGGAGGAAGGGGAGGAGTTCGCAGCGTACTGCCGGAGGGGGAAGGGGAGGAGAAGGGTAGAAATGGAGGACCGGCATGTGGCCAAGGTCGCTCTCGGCGGAGATCCCCAAGTGGTAATCTCGATTGAAAATCTCTCTCTGTTTCCATGTGTGTACTTCTCTCGTGATTTTGAAAAAAGAAAGACGAACTCCGAATTGTCCTTCACTGGCGACTATTCGGGTGTTTGGGGTGGAAAATTTCCGTTGTTTCCTCCGAAATTTCCTCCCTAAGAACTGCAGGAACTTAATAAGCTGATTCCATCTTCTCAGGCGCTATTTGGTGTATTCGATGGTCACGGCGGTAAAAACGCGGCCGAGTTCGCGGCCGAGAACATGCCCAAGTTTATGGCCGAGGAGCTCAAGAAGGTAAGCGGCGGAGAGATCGAAGGAGCTGTGAAGATGGGTTACCTCAAGACGGACGAGGAGTTCCTCAAGAGGGACGAGAGCGGGGGCGCGTGCTGCGTCACAGCCGTTCTCCAGAAGGGTGGACTGGTCGTCTCCAATGCTGGAGACTGCCGTGCGGTGCTCAGCCGAGCAGGGAAGGCAGAGGCGCTCACCTCTGACCACCGGGCGTCCCGGGAGGATGAGAAGGAGAGAATTGAGAATTTGGTACGTCTGGGGTGTCATAGCTCTCTACTTTTTTGCACAAACTCTTCTAATGCAATCGAACAATGCATCATCATCATAGCTGAACTGACTAGATTGAGCAATAACATAACAGATACATGAATTATAAGTGGTGTGCAATTTTGCTTATGTGCCTGCCGTTTGCTTTTCAGGGTGGGTTTGTGGTGAATTACCGTGGAACATGGCGAGTCCAGGGCTCCCTGGCAGTGTCTAGGGGCATTGGGGATGGACACTTAAAGCAGTGGATTGTGGCTGACCCGGACACCAGGACGCTCCTGGTTGACCAGCAGTGCGAGTTCTTGATACTTGCTTCTGATGGCCTCTGGGATAAGATCGATAATCAGGAGGCAGTAGACCTTGCACGACCTCTCTGCATTAACAATGACAAGACCTCTCGCATGGCTGCCTGCAGGATGCTCACTGAGACATCGATTTCCAGGGGCTCAACTGATGATATCAGTGTTGTGATCGTGCAATTGCAGAAGTTTTCAAGTTCCTAACCTAATTGGAGAAACTGGACCAAAACTCTAGCCGGTAGCACTAACAGACTGGTGGAAGGCTGGATAGGTAGACATCATATGTTACTTCGCTGGCGAAAGTTTTCATTAGTCGGCGCTATTTTGGGGGATGTTAACATTCATTCTTTGTCATAGAACCATTTGTTTTATTGTTAGATCTATTTGATTCATTCTTTGACAGTATTTATTGAAATAAAGCGGGGTGATCTCTCGCTCCATGATCGATTGACTGTAAAAGGCGATTTGCCTATGTACAATGATATATTCATTCATAGATTCAAACTTACCGTGTGTCCGTGTTTTCGTTTTGTTGCTTTTTATTTTTGATGGATCGATGTCGATTCTATCAAAATAAAGAACACCTAAGCTTTGCACCATACCCAGATCTTTTTCTTAATATCTGTTTTTGGTGCTCCATTTTTAATGTTAGTTTAGACATCTGATTGTAGGTCAGACTCAGAATCAAATTTAGTCAAGGTGCGTGTTTTTGTCCTCCGCACCTCATCAACTTGTATCAAAGCAACAAATTCACAATAGGAAAGGCGGACGGAATGGACTGACAAAAGGCCTGACCATCAGTTCATTACTAATATTTATATTTATTTCATTTTTTGGCTTGAGCATGAAACGCATGTTGAATTTGAGAAGACAACATATCAAAATATGCTAGTAGTTCAATTACGATCCATTTTGTAGCTCGAGTCGATTTGCGCGTGGCCACGTGTTTTGAGACCAAAGAAGAGGTAGTCAAGTCATTTTCTTATGAAGCAATTCTAGTCAAGGTTTGTGACTATTCAGTACATGCAGTTAATTAGCTTTAGAAAAAAATCGCCTCTCATGAGGTGATTGCGTCTTGACTGAGGGATTCCTTTGTTGCGTCTTTATGCCATCCACTTACCGCGTTCCCATTAATTTTGGCAAAAGTTTCCTACAGGATTTCACTTCTGTTATAATATAGCCCAAGTAGGATTACGTGGTGTCCTCACATTTATAGTTTATTATTACTTCACATTAAACAATAATCCTTCACACAACCAAAAATTTTATGTTACAAAAAATTGTAGATAAATTTACATTTACATACCACTAATTGAAATTAGTTATCTTTACTATTTCTCTCTTTTTAATACAAATAGACATTTGTCTATGCACTTTATGACTCAGTTTACTACAAAGGCATGAATAATAGTTTCAACTTCATAATAAGAACACTAAAGATGTTGAACTTCCTTTATTAAAGAATTATATGCATATATATAGTAGTAGTATTGTTGTATAAAAAATATAGCGCTAAAACTAAACTATAGGTATCCAAAAATTACTACAACAAAGTTTTTACACAATTCAAAATGATTTATCAATGTCATTGCATTAGTTTGTGGTCTGTTACGAGAACAATTTTGTGCATGATGTTGATGTGTTTTGCCGGACTGTTCGACATACTGGACTGTCCACCAAAACAGTTGTTCGTGAAGATAGACAAGTTTGAAGTGCTGCATTTCAGAACGGCGCCGGATCATCCGCGGATGCACATAAGACTTATAAGAGCCCAGAAAATACAGTGTTTGTATATGCAAGGTTTCAGACACATAATTATGCTTAATTGCTTATGACTGACTGTTGCCGCCGGCCGTCGTGCGCTCGGCTCGGCTCGACGACCGGGAAGGGGAAGGGGCGCAGGATTCAGCACGGGGCGTCGCCGGACGCCGGCAAGCCGCATCGGTGTCGTCGTCGGCGTTGCCGTCGGGGACTCGGCGTCGCTGGCTCGCTGCGTCAGGCGGAGAGTACCGGAGTGGAGGAGCAGCAGCCTGCGAGGTGGGCTTGGGCCGTGGGTGCACAAAAGGTGTTTTGTTTTCCTTTTGTTTTTAGCCTGGTTGGCTAGGCATCCAGTGGGCCTAACAGGGCCTTTTATCCCTCATCGTTCCTAGAGCTATATATATATATATATATATATATATATATATATATATATATATATATATATATATATATATATATATATATATATACACACACACACACACATATTAATAAAACGGGAAGATTTCTCCACTCTTTTTTCGTCAAGCGTTTTTTTTTCACTCCCCCAGTTTCACTCAGAGTTTGGCACGACGGAGATTCTTAAAGCTGGCACCTTAACGTTGATGATCGAAACGGAGTCCAATTATGACACTATATGTTCTAACACATATATGATCACAGTGTCCGGATAGGATACCTTGTCTTGTTTGTAACCAAGGAAATCAAAACTTTCTTTGGTCGAGACTTAGATTAGTCTTTGGTAATATCTACATGGTGCACGTATATACAATTAAAATAGACTAGCAGACCCAATTGTGCACATATTCAGTGTCCGGATCGAATAGGATACGTTGTCTTGTTTGTAACCAAAGGAAATCAAAACTTTCTTTGGTTGAGACTTAGATTAGATTTGGCAATATCTACATGGTGCACGTATATATATACAATTAAAATAGACTAGCAGATCCAATCGTGCACACATATGGATTCGACCTTCATCGTGCTATTAAAGCCTGACACCTTAACATTTGCAGGGTGCCATGCAACTACATCGCCTTCAGGGTGGACGCTGGCTCGAACGCCACCTACCTGGCCATGCATGACCATCGACTGTGCGCCGTGGAGCTGCAGACGCAGAGCGACGCGGTGTGGGCACCTATGGAACGCTCCTCTGGCGCGGTGTGGTGCTACAACTCGGCTCCGGCCTGCAGGACCCCCTATCCGTGCACCTCACCTCCGACTCCGACAAGACCCTCGTCGCCGGCAACAGTCATCCTGACCGGATCGCAGTGCGGCAGCACCTACCGCTCCGTCGTCAACTTCGCACCAAACCATTTAATTAACGAATGATCTACTCAACCCATGCCTGCTGTGTTTCCATCCAATAAGATGCATGTAGGTGGCCTACGCTATAGATCATTTATCTCCGTTCTTGTCTCTGTTGATGCTCAGCCAATGAGAATTTCTCCATCGGTTTCCATGAACATATATAATCCAAGCACTGGAAATAAAATTTTACTGTTCTGATGATATTGTTGGTGAAGGCCACCAAGAACCAGGCTACGGCCAACCCGGAGCTGGCGGAGGACACCATCAGCCTGAGGAGATCAGCGCCACAGTGCTCACCAAGAAGGAGACGGCCAAGGCTTTACCTCGGCGAGAAGGTCACGAACGTCGTCATCACCATCCCGACCTACTTCAACGATGCGCAACGCCAGTCCACAAAAGACGCTGGCTGCATCGCAAGGCTCAACTTGCTCCATATCTTTAACGTGCTCCATAGCATTTGACCCGAGAAGAACGTACTTGTGTTCGACCTTGGTGGCGGCACGTTCGACATCAGCGTGAAGCAGCTGATATGGCAAATCAATTCAAGGCTCTTATGTATATAAGGTGATTATGCATGTGCTTATGATACTCTAAACTTTAGTCATATTATTTTTTATGTTTTTCTAGAGATGTCCCCGAAATTTGTATCATTTTCTCAGTAGCAATAGTTGCTTAAAAAAGTTTTCATTAGAAGAATGATGGACATTTTTTTGAACACAAGAATGACAGACATTATACTGGATAATCTAGCTACAAAGGAGATAAAACCGACTAGGCGGACGTGGACATGAAGCTGACCGATGTGAGGTATTGCGCCACCTACGACGTTATAAACTCCTACCGACAATCTTGACGTGTGGCAACCGGCAATATCAGGAAAGACATACTATCCTTTATTTACGCTTTCATGTGTGCTATACATATCATATGCTAATATAGCATGTCACTTTCCGTGGATAATAGTTTTTTTTCTCCTGTTGCAACGTACAAGCACTTTTACTAGTACATTCTAATACGAAATTTCTGTGAAAGAAAGCTTCATGGACCTAACAACTGATGAGATGTGATTCATATTATAAAATAGATAAGGAAAGTGTTCATAGTCATATATCAAAAGAAATCGACATTTATTCATCCAGGAGTAAACTGACAACACTAAATCCTCATCGTTCCTGTAGCCGAACACATTTTAATACGAAATTTCTATGAAAGAAAGCTTCATGGATCTAACTACTGATGAGAGGTGATTCATATTATAAAAAAGTGCTCACAATCATATATCAAAAGAAATTGGCATTTATTCATCCGAGGAGTAAACTGACAACAGTAGCTATTTTCACATTTCTTTTTGGGCAAATCATGCTATACACTCACGTAACCTATTTGAATACACACGCGTGACCCTATTTCTATAGAATGAAATCGTTTATGAACGCCTAGTTATGAAAGCACGAATCGTCTATCAAAATAAACCAAAAAATCGAGTGTCTGTTTAAAGTCCGGTACATATTCTATGATCACGTTTGGTTCCAAAGCCAATTATAACTGACCTTGCTTGGATAGGCAAGCCTTGCCTTATGGTGATGGAGAGCCAATTCGGCTCACTTGGTGTCGCTGAGAAAAACTTGCTTCCACTGGTCACGAGGTGACTTAGCAAGGAATCCAAACGTATTATAATCTTTGTTATTTGGCTTGGCAAGGACCTGCAAGAATCACGGTGGAACCAAACTTATGTTACATTTATATTCCCTCCATTATAGACTTTAAGACATTTTAGTTTTTCTTATTCGCGGTTTTGGTTATACACCTAGATATATATACTATGTCTGAATACATAATGCACATGATATATCTCGAAAAGACAACATTTTATAATTTTGATAAGGAGTATCATTTAGTTATAGTTATTGTTTCTACCTAATGAAACAATGAAAGGAAGGGTCTCTTTTATATGGATTCTGGTGGATTGAACTGCAGTTAACATATTCATAGGATGTTTGGTTCTCTCGACCATGCATTGCCATACCAGTGTCAAAACATGTGACGAAGCCCTGTTCACATGTTTTATTTTAGCTTCTTTTTAAATATAAAATAATATTTTCTTATAATGAATCAACATCAGCTAAATTAACATATTTTTTTTAGACAAGAGAATATAGTAGACTGTGGCCGCCCAAACCGTTGCCTAGGAAATTATTAGAGAAACCTGTCGCTGCCACTACACTAGCAGCTACTATCCGCTCTCGTTACTCCCTCCGTCCACGAAATACCACAATCCTGCGGTTCAAAATTTTTCCACAAAAGAATGCTAAGGGCCCGTTTACTTTCCAATATTTTCCATTGTTTCCCATCACATCCCCATCGTATCAATTATACTTTCCATTTGCATGGAGCACTAAATGAAGTAGCAGCTGTTGCATGTTTGTACTTTATGTGTGGCTAGCTCGAGATAAATCTTTTGAGTCTACTTGGACCATGATTGGATAAAAGTTGTCAAATACAAACGAAAGTGCTACAGTGTAACTTTTCACCGCTTTCCTCACCTTTTTTCCCCCAACTAAACGGGGCCTAAAGTTGGAAACGTGGGACCCACTTATAAAAAAACAAGTCTTTCCTTTATGTAACGCACGAGAAACTCTAGAAGCCGCTGTCCGCTCAGAAAAAAAGGCAACAAATCTGCAACTTTCAGGTCCACTCATTCCTCCTCTTCCTCTCCACCGCATCTTATTCTCCATGTACCTAGAGCAGCGCCTAGCAGCCAAGCGGACACAGATCCTGTGCAGTGCCTATTCACACTGCAAGATAAGCAGTGGCCATATCTGGGATACTCATCTGATGATAAACGGTTGGGATGGGTTTCTACCTTTTCTTTCCCCTGGTTTTCTTGGAGGGAAACTCCAGAGCTTTGGCGCCATATTGCTGGGAGAGCGAGTCCAGCATCGGGCCATCCGGCGGCTGGCGAGCGCACGGAGGCCAGCGAGCTAGTGCACCATGAAACGCCCAGAACCTCTCCTCGCAGCTAGTGGAGGCGCTGTTGCACCTCATGTGCCTGTAGAAGCTGCAATCCTCCAATGTCCTTGTCCCATCACTCCAGGAGGCGCGGCGTCCGCGCCGACACCGATAATGGCGTGCACGTCGAAGAAGGCCAGCGCCAAGCACCTTCCCCATGCCTCCGTGCAACCTCCCATGGCGCAAAGCACTCCAGAAAGCACTCCAGGAAGCACCCCAACAGCCGCAGAAGATGGTGCCATGAATGACGCCCAACAGATGTTCGACGAATCGCCTACAAGGTTGTGCTCATCCTTATTCCAAAACTAGCTAATCAGTTCCTGCGTAGTTGAATTAAATTTGTTGAAATGTCAAGAATCTTAGGGAAAAATAATTTTTTGATTTTGTCTAATTGGTTCTTGTGATTGTTACTAATGAAATATAGAACTAACACAATATTTATAACTACTAGGGTGGCTGCACCTGCAGCTTCCTTTTGGATTCCTAAAATAAGTATGACATTTAACAGTGTTGATGAGGCTTGGAACTTCTGGGTCACATATGGTGGTAGAATGGGGTTTGATGTTCGAAAGTGTTATGCAAACAAGAGTGGACTTGATGGATTAGTAATAACCTGTAGGTTTGTTTGTTCAAATCAAGGTTCTCGGGCTGAAGTGTGACAGAACCGCCCTAATCCTAGGGTCCCACGTGCCCCGTCATCGTCCCTAAGGATCCTTTGACTAGTCTGCACGAGTTCCCTTTGACTTAGGTGGCCCGTCGGGTCTCATAGGAAACCCTAATTTCCCCGAGGATCTCATTATGAAGACCTTGCAAGTATTACAACAGTTTACACAAATAATTTGAATCAGAGTAAAGACTGCGGAAGAATTACATAAATATAGGTTTACAAATATAAATGACATTATCCCAAACCAGAGTTTCGTAGTGGAGTAGCATCATAACTAAGCACCCTGCCCCAGGGTTATACACATCTTCATCCATGCACGATCCGTCAACCGGCACGGTCTCAAGCAGAACTGTACTCTCGGCTCACCTGCAACAGGGGTTAATAAACCCTGAGTACTGGGGTACTCCACAAGACTTACCCAACTAAGAAAAAAGAATGAGACTCAGGAATGCAGGCTGAGGGGAGTCAAGGTAAGGCTTAAGCAAGAGTCAAAGTATTTATGCAGAAAAAGAGCATTACTAACCCTGCTTTCAGCATTACTCAATATTATTATCATCAACATCAATAGTTTTCATTTCTCTCACATATATCCTTCAATTCCAATTACTCATTCATTCTCAAAAACATCCTAGTTCCGAACCTACTTTTCGATGAAGGTGTGAGGATCAAGTCTCCATAACCGAGGAGCAACGACGATTCGAATCGATTAGTACCCAGCTAGAGATCCCCATCCACACTGCGTATGTAGCACTTAAGTTTGCATACGCCAACCCTGCCTACCACGGCTTTTCATATCCCGAAACCGGTCCTGCGCCACCCGAGAGCACAGTACTCCTCTAGTCTACAGGCACGCCGGCCACGAGGGTACACGCTACTCTCGCCATCTCTCCACTCCCAGTGCGTGGTTGTCGGTTCCTAGCAGTAGAGCTACCGGAGTCAGAGGCTTCCCGTAATATGTGGCTAGTTGCAAAGTCTTGATCATAGCAGGCCTGACAACGAACGGTCCCTAATATTTTTTCGTTAGAAACCATGCATTGGGACTCTAACTCAAGTACACTGGTAACTAACTGGTTTTCACATCCCTTTCCCGATGGCGACGAAAGTTGGAACTCTAACCCAAACAGTTGGCCAACCAAACGGGAAAATCCCTTCCCGTCGGTGACGATGTACTGATTAGGTGCACGGTACTCCGAGCGAGAACATTACCAGTTCCCTTTTTCATGAAGTAATCAATGGTGTATATCACAATAGCTCAAAAATAGCATTTGTGCAAATCTAAAATTATTCAATGCACGGCTAAGCATTTTCCAAACATTTTATTTTAAAATGGTTTTTCGGATATTTCGGTGGTCAAGGTTGGTAATACATCAATTGAGGTTATCAATCAACTCCTATAAACCTAATGCAGTAGATTAACTCAAGTTATAAACATTTTGTAAATCACGAGGAAGGGGCTGAATGCACCGGGGCTTGCCTGTTGCTTGAAGTAGACGAAACTCTGAAGTCAATCACCGAGAAGGGTCCACGTCCACCGAGTGAAGACCTTACTCGGGACACACTTCAGAAAATAATCACCGCGCGTTCACTACACGAAATAATAATGCAACACTTACATGATGATATGTATGCCATGATGCAGGAGATGCACAAAATCATTGATCAATAGAAGTAAATTTTATTTGTAAGTTGAGTACAAGTTGCCTCCATGACAAAGTTGCAAGTCAATGAAACTAATTACCATTGAGTATTAACCACTTTATTTTATTGACCATTTTAACAATCGTTGAAAGTCGAATTAGTTTTTCCCTAGAACACTATCAACCCTTTGCCTAAGCAACTTATTAAACCCTATCATCATATGTGAATAACATAAATTATTAGTGTTCTAAATCCACAATTTAATTTAAAACCCTAAACACTAATTAAGGTGCCAAGGATCATCTCAAGTTAATGACCCAGCGACATTACTCAATCCAAAAGTCACACCACGCAAAAGTGAATTAGGGTTTCTACCCATTTTTATTTATCAATTCATCAATTGGGATTTTTGTTTTAGCCTTTAATTACTACATAAAGTGATTCATTTTATACTTACAAAGTAAATGATCATCAAGACTTGGAACAGCAGGATTCAAGTGCCGCAAGGGGTTTAACCAAACCCTAAAAGATTTAACAAATCATAAAAGTTAATTCTAATACTCTTTTCTTAATTAATCAATTAATCAAGTAATAAATAAGAAATAATTAAATTATTTCCATTTGAGCTCAAAATTTTCTACAAATAGGTCTTGACCTAAAATAGTACCAAGTCAAATTTCATGATTTGTGGAATAATATTTTAATCAACAAAAATCCTAGAATTGCCATTTATTAATTAAACTGGGCATTTTAACGCATTCAGAAAGTGTTCAAATTTCTTATTTCATATTTTTAATGTGTTAAGCACATCCCAGAGAGCAGCCATAATTAATTTCAGTGATTTTTGGTGCAACAAAAATATTCATACATAAATAACAAATCAGGGCACTATTCATATTACTGAAAATAATAAAAACCAAAACGCCTACTTGGGCCATTGTAACTGGGTCGGCCCACTCCTGACTCAGAGCTACCCTGCGCTCTCCCTCTCTCCGATTCAAACGGCCCAGCCAACTGGCCTGGCCCAGGCCGCATACAGGCCGCCCAAACGGCCTGACGCGCTCTGCCCTTCTGCTCTTCTTCCCCCGACGCCCCTCCCGATCGTCCGTGCGCGCGCATGGCGGTGAGGACGATGGAGCTCACCGGCGGCAGCCCTATAAGCAAAACCGAGCACCCCCATGTGCATCCCACATCCACGCGAACCACTCCAGAGGCTCAACTCCGAATTAGGGCACTGCGGCACGCGTAGCAGTGACCATGGCGGCTTGGGCGGCTCGGCCGCGGTGGCGCCTGGTGGTCCGACGAACGGGGATCTTCCCAGACCTAACCGAACGCTCACGAAGCTTCAGTAGACTCACCACGACAAGATTCTCGCGTTGGCTGAACGGAGACGACCCAGAGATGGTTCAGTGGCGGAGATAGCAGCCTCGGTCGCATGGACACGGCGGCGAGCTTTGGTTCCGGCGAGTCCTGTGCAAAACCAGGGAAACCGCCAGGTGCTTGAGCATCCATGACAAATCGAGACACTGGAACGAGAACTGAATTATGACATAGCTTACTAGAGACGGCTAATTGCAGCGAGGGAGCTCGCGGCGGCGCTCCGCTGGCCGCGAGGAAGATGACTGGTCGCGCGGATGATTCCGGTGACGAGAAGGCGTGAGACCGGGCTCAATTGAAGCGCGACGAGTAGAAGAACTTATCCTCGAGATGGAGAGGGTGATGGTGAGCTACGGATGATGAATTTTGTCTCAAACCGGAGCATGCCGACGGCGGGAGGGGAGGAAAACGACGACGGCTTAGGATGGATCATGTATATATGGCCGAAGGGGATAGGACGGGATCGGGGGCCCCTACGGCGACAGCAGGAGGTGGCCGGGCCCGGCCGGCCCCGGGCGGTGCCGGCGGCCTGCGCGCGCACGCGCGGCTGGCGCCTGCACGTGAACAGAGCAGAGAAGGGGGGGTCCAGCACAGTAGACAAGACTAGGGTCAAATTCTACTTTTGCAAATTACTTTTTATTTCACATAGAAACTTGAAAAATGTCCTTAATAGGAGTTGTAGCACATTTCATCCTAATCAACTTTGATTCTTGGTCCATCCTCAATTTCTAAATGGATTTTGAATAATTGAAAAGGGGGTAAATAGAGGATTTGAATTTTAAACCTAATCCAATTTAAAACATAAAATATTTCTCAACAACTCGAAAATGTGTAAATATAAAAGTTGTTCTTATGGACAAACCCTACAACTTTCATTAATGGAGTTTGGGCAGATTCTTAATAGTTTTTGAAATAAAATTTCAAATTTAAATTCCAAAACACTCATTGGGGTTTATTTTGAAATCTCAATTCATAAATTCAAAATTCCCAAATATAAAAGTTGTTCAATTTGAAAATCCTTACAACTTTCATTAAAGGAGTTTATCCAAATTCTAGTTAGTTTTTTGTAATGACATTTTAAATTTAAATAAACAAACACTAATTGAGTTTTAATTTAAATTTCCACTAGTAAACTATACAATCTCCAAACATGAGAGTTGCTCTATTTTGAGAGGTCTAAAATTTTTATTAAAAGACCATCATCAGAGTCCTAATAATTTTTGAATTTGTATCTCAAGTTTAAATTTTAAAACCTAGATTAGGGTTTTATTTGAAATTATTTTTAATAACTTCAAGATTGCCCAAAATAAGAGTTATTTACAACTTTTGTTTAAGGCCCAATACATGATTCTATTTAGTTTTTAATTTAGGGTTTCGGGTCTGATTAGGGTTTTTAATTGTTTTTTTATTTTCTATTTGGATTTAGAGGCATACACACAAACAATTATAAAGTCACTCAAAGGTACCTACGTACATTCACATGTGAAAATAAAAATTGTCTTAGTGATGCACAGTAACTAATGATTTTATGCGGGATGAATTACATGCAATCATGATGACATGGCCGGTTTTAGTTATCGTAACACCAGGGGTGTTACATGAAGATAAAGTTCTCAGTTTGCAAGCAAAATAGGGCGCATACAAGAATAGGCTGCATGGTTCGTATGGGTATAACTTTACTGAGAGGAAATGGGACTTACAAAGTACATGACTTATTTGTTGACCACAACCATATTCTTCAGACTGCACAAACTAAGTCATCTGATGCCATCACAGAGAAACATTTCTAAGCATCAGGCTATTGATATTGATGTGGCTGATGATTCTGGAATTGCTCCTAAAGTAGCACATGAGTTTCTTAGTAGATATGTTGGTGGATCAGGTAACCTCGGATATACTCATCGTGATCATAAAAATTATTTGTGAACCAAGCGCCAAAGAGAGATGATGTATGGTGAGGTTGGAAGTTTGTTAAAGTATTTTCAAGATAAATGTGTGGAGAATCCTTCCTTTCAATATGCCGTTCAAATGGATTGTGAAGAACAGATAACCAATATATTTTGGGCTGATGCAAAGATGATTGTCGACTATGCACACTTTGGTGATGTCATCATATTTGAGACTACCTTTGGAACCAACAAAGAATATTGGCCATTTGGTGTGTTTGTAGGTTTCAACCAATTTAGGGAGACCGTGGTATTTGGTGCTGCTTTGATGTATGATGAGACATTCGAGTCATTCAAGTAGGTTATTCAACACATTTTTGTCAATTCATAATCGAAAACAGCCTCAATTGGAAGCACTAGCAGCTTACATAATAGATTCTAACAGAAGCACTGAATTTTCAATTCAAATTGGAGCTCTTGGGGAATCATCTACACCTGAAGAAGAGCGTACAGTTATAGTCAACCTTGCTGATCAGATTGTCACATGCAGTTGTCGACTATTTGAAAGAATTGGTATATTATGTAGGCATGCACTGAAAGGTCCTCGATTTGATGAACATTAAGTTATTGCCTGAAAGATACATTTTGAAGCGGTGGACTCGAGACGTAAGGTCAGAGACTATCCAAGATATGCACGGGAGGAATATACTGGAAAATCCTAAGTTAGATGCTACCCTTCGGTACAAAAATCTTTGTCGGATATTCTTTCCATTGGCTTCACGAGCTGCTGATTTTGAAGATTGCTACTTGCTTGTTGAAGAGGCACTTCATAGTGTCAGTAAGCAGGTAGAAGAAAAAATCAGAGAAACTCCTAAAATTGATGTTGAAAATTCTAGTGTTCAAGCACAAGCACCATTCAGCTTACCTGAACAGTTTGCAAATGTTGTTGGTCTTAAGAAGAAAGAAAAGCCAAATGGTGGGTCAAAACGAAAAAAATCTTGGGTTGAAAATTTTCACAAGAAAAAGAAGACCAAAGCGAACAAGAAGACAACAAAAAAAGCTACACAACATGAAGAAAGTGGAAACCGTGTGCCAGAATTCCAAGCATATGAGTAAAACATAGATGTTAATTTGGAAATATCTCAACAATATGAGTCACTTAGTAGTTTTTTCTGAACTTATCAAGGTACGTTGGCTTTCTTCTTTTCTTAAAAGAAAATCTAAAGCTGTTGATTTTCCCATCTACCTTCCTCTTTCTCATTTCAGAGTTCAAGTGTTATTCAAGATGCCACTAATCATGACACTGTTGGAGGGATACATGATTGGTATTTTTAGTAGAATATAAATGTAAGTGTATATAAATTGTATTAGTTCATTTAATCAATAAAGCGGCATTACCTGAATTATCTTTGTTTGTAGGCTATGTACTGAAGGCATGATCAAGTCTGCTATTGGGTGATACAGTATTTTGTATATGAAGATAGGAAAAGTGCTATATGCTCTCCTGTTCAGCTTTTATATTAAGCTTTTGGGTTAAAAAATCTCCAGTTTAGAGTAAAATATAACTATGATTTAGCATTGAATTAGTATCCTGGATCAAACAAATCCACTATGTTCAGTATATGGACATTGTTCTGTACGGCTGATAATTCAGCAAACCGTTATCCTGAATGTTCAGTACATGGACATATATATATGCTGATCACCATATATGGTCTGCTAGTGCACTTTTTTTTTGGCAAGTTGTGCACTTGAATTATTTTTGTATTTGTCTGAGTACAAGGGTGAGATAAAGAAATGAGGAGAGAAAAAGAAGATTCTAATCCTACCGTTGCCCAGCAGATGAGTGTCTCAGATAAGTCCACTGCTTATCTTGCAGTGTGAATAGGCACTACACAGGATCTGTGTCCGCAGCCAAGAGCCTGGAGCAGCGCCGCCATGACCACCATATGGCGCTAGCGGAGGCATCGTGCTCCGCTTATGCCAAGCAGCGGCCTCTTGCCTCGCCCCGGCGTGCCCGGTCATCCACATCAGAGCGCACTGAGTGGCAGCAGCAGAGCTCTGCCCCCATTCCCCCTTCTCCATCTTGCGCTCCTTCCCATGCCCCACCACGGTTCGAGACAGCGTAGAAGGGCATGGAGACCTGGTAGCATCTAGATTCAGACCTCCATCCTACCTCCAGTCCCTACGCTTGTCTCCCACGCACAGGCCTGCCTGCCCCAATCCCGGCCATGGCCCCGGCGTCGCGGAGGAGGGGGGCACGCGATGCAGACAGTGTAGAGGCGAAAATGAGAAACAGGAGATACGGACGAAGGCGATTTGGAGGAGAGCTCTCTGAAGTCTGGAGAAGTCTGGAACATGTCTGAAGGATGCGTCTGATATTTAGAAGGGATATTTTCGTAATTTCCACTCTGCCTTGGTTTGCGCGCTCGGTCCTACAACTGCAGTATTTTGTGGACGAGAGGGAGTAGTTTTATTCCGCGACGTGACGTCCGGAACGCCGATGCTGACTTGCTGAGACGCTACATTCACGCGACTCTCATCTCACAGCCAGAGGCCAGCTGAGGAGAGCCGTGAATGGAGCGAGCACTCCCATCTGCGCCAGCGCCAGCGCCAGCAGAGCGCGATGCCCGCCGACTCCTACGTGACGACACCAGCGCATGTGCACGGACGCCGAGGAATACGGCGGGATTCGGGCAGGTGGCGCAGTCCTCCATAGAAAGAATAGAAGTGGCAGCCGGCTGTGCCTCCTGCATCCTGCGCGTACTACTCCGCCACTTGCAAGTGGGCCCACATAGTACCACGTCCGCCGTCACGCAGGTGGTCGCAGATCGCACAAGCGGAAGCGGAGACGCTGACGCACCTCTGAGAACCTGGCGCCGATTTTTTTTTTCCTATAAAATGCCACCGCCGCTAGTTTCCGGGTCCTTCGCTGTTGAGATGCGGCAAAACTGAAAGAAGAATCCGATCCGCTCCTCCACGCCAAACCCGGTAAGGCCGCCGCCGCCGCTTCCCGAATGGCCGCCGCCCAGGCCTCCTCGCCTCAGCCGCCGCCGCCGTCGCCCGGGGCGGCTTCCTCGCCCGAGGAGCGCCGCGGAGGCGGAGGCGGCCGGCCCCCGGTCCCGCCCTACGTCAAGGCGGCGGCGGGGTCCCTGGGCGGCGTCATGGAGGCGTGCTGCCTGCAGCCGATCGACGTCGTCAAGACGCGGCTGCAGCTCGACCGCGCGGGCGCCTACAGGGGCATCGCGCACTGCGGCGCCACCGTGGCCCGCGCCGAGGGCGTGCGCGCGCTCTGGAAGGGGCTCACGCCCTTCGCCACGCACCTCACGCTCAAGTACGCGCTGCGCCTCGGCTCCAACGCCGTGCTGCAGTCCGCCTTCAAGGACCCCGCCACGGGCAACGTCTCCGCGCACGGCCGCCTCGCCTCCGGCTTTGGCGCCGGCGTCATCGAGGCGCTCCTCATCGTCACCCCCTTCGAGGCAAGATTCGAACATCTCTCTCTCTGTTCCTTAGTTGCTCTTTTGAAACTCCCATGCCCTGGCTCCTACAGCTTACATGGATCGCACAAGAACCATTTGCTGTTTAGACACGAATCGTTTATACTCTACTAGATGTTTCCTGTTAAATAAACTACTGTGCTTGCTTCCGTTTCTGGTAAAAAAACAACTTGAGAGTGGGTACATTCAGATTACCTATGTAAAAGCGGCATCGTTACTTTCATAGAAAAAGAATAGTTGTAATTGTTTATTCTTGTCTCGGAGTGTTGTTGGATGCATTTGTGCCAGCTTGAGCTTGGGATTAAAGAAATGACAGCTATGCAGCCAATTCGAAGTTTGCTAGAACCACGGCCAAGGCAGTGATTGAGCAATTGGGGAATGCTGTATGTTAAAACCCTGATGCAGTCAAACATATTTGGCCAAGAAGTTGTTGTCAATCACCTGTTTCTCGTTTACTGTTAACTTGATTATGACTGAGGATCAAGTAAATTGTTTTCTTGTCATAGTCATGTTGTCTGTCTGTTCAATGGAAACACTATTTAAAAATAAAAATAAAAATTAAAACTCTCTGGCCCTCACTAACATACTCCATAGTTTTGCTTAACATGACAAAAGCAGGGTCATTTATCTATCTATGTAACGAAAACAAAGGCTAGATGCAAAGCGGAGCAATGAGATCGTACTAGGATCACGATTTTGTATGCTTAAGTCTGAGCTAATATACTCTGTTCCAGTCATGGATCAGGAGCTGAGCAGCTTAATAACGAACTTCACAACTGCATTTTGCCATTTTGAATACCGGTTTGAAGCTTGCTGTTTAGTTCTTATGTTGTCCCAAGCGGGCATAGATAATGTCCGGGTTGCCCCTCTTCACAGTGATATTTTATTTCAACATGGAATGATTAAGAGTACCTAATAACTAGAGGTTTCTGGAAAAGCAGCATTATATTAGTTTTGTTATAAAATCGGCCTTCCTTATTGTTGACTGGAAATAGGATGTCTGTGAAACATCTGGAAATGGAATCACCCAAGCCAACTGAGCATTGTGTGTATCTCCGTATTCTTTGTGGTAAGGTCAGGATACAGAACCAGTAATATGCCTATCGTTTGCATAAACTTCAGCAGCTTTCCGTGCAGTTTTGTTGTCCCACAACTGGTAGGCAAGCAATTTTCATTTTTTGTGAGTGACGTTCTGCTTAATACAAAATATGCTGAGAGAATTTTGTAACATGTAATGTTTCTTTTGTCATGGATGCAGGTGGTAAAGATTAGATTGCAACAACAAAAAGGGTTAAGCCCAGACTTGCTTAGATATAAAGGTCCCATACACTGCGCAAGAACTATTGTTCGAGAGGAAGGCCTATTTGGTCTTTGGTCTGGAGCATTACCAACTGTCATGCGCAATGGCACAAATCAGGCGGCAATGTTCTCAGCCAAGAACACATTTGATATTGTTCTATGGAAGAAGCATGAAGGGGACGGGAAGGTGCTTTTACCATGGCAGTCTATGATCTCTGGGTTCCTTGCAGGAACCGCAGGCCCTGTCTGCACCGGACCCTTCGATGTCGTGAAGACTAGGCTGATGGCTCAAGGGCGAACTGGTGACATCAAGTACAAAGGCATGGTCCACGCAATACGAACAATATATGGCGAAGAGGGGCTGCGAGCCCTGTGGAAAGGCTTGCTTCCCCGGCTCATGAGGATTCCACCTGGACAGGCTATAATGTGGGCAGTAGCTGATCAGGTGATGGGCCTCTATGAGCGAACTTATCTGCAGCCAGTTCATCTTTGACCATCCTACATCAGTAGTGCACTGAAATTTTTTGGTTGGTTCTCTTAATTTTGAATCGGTGGTTAGACATGGAAGTCGTCCATTAAATGTAAACTAGTTCCAGTGACTGGATATTCATTTGTTCATTGCTTAGGTTGGGTATTGATGGAAGCAATGAACTGTTGTACTACTATTTGTTGTCAATAATCATGAAACACCCTATTTGAAGTGAGAGGGTATTTCCGCTGTGGTGACTATTATGGTAGTCAAACTGTGCGGCAGCATCTGTTATGGTTGAAGTTGGAGCTGAAGGTCCTTCTTATGCCCGGCCTGGGCCATCAAAAGGAATACCATTTTTACATGGGCCACAAGTGCCTTTTTATGCCTGGCCGGGCCATAAAGGAAACCATTTTTTACCTGGGCCAGAAGTGATAATGCAGCCCATGAGCAAAATCGAAACATGGCATACGAACCTCTTTTCAAGAGAATATAAAAGGCACCAGGGCGTAGGATTTTATAATTTTATACAAAAGTCATTTTAATTTCACAGAAATAAGACACATGATTTAGAGAAACTTACCCTTATTCTATAGGGTGTAAAACCTTCGGTTTTAAGTGTAGATACTACAGCCTAAAGGTATATGTTCGTTTGTTGTTGCAGTTGATGTAGCACCATGTTAAAAGGTACAGGTAACCAGTTCTTAACCTGCTGATGATCTCGCTTGCTATTGCGAGGGACAGGGGAGGGGAGTACTGACTACTGACTGACCTCCAAATCCGAGACAAGATCCTGTCGGCAGCATTGCATTCGTGCACGGCGCGGGCAGCGTTGCGGACTTGCGGCCCCGGCGCTCGCACCACCAGAGTCCTGAGCTCAAAATCTCTTCGCCTGCTCGATGGCTACCTCAGGGCATCCAATTCCGAGCATTGAGCCTGCGAACGCAGTGGCCTTCCTTTTACCTGCGTTCTCTAACCAAAAGCTGCGAGGATCCGGTTCTCCTACTACGATCGACCGAGCATCCGCCTTCGTCGCCACAAGCCCCCTGCACCCTGCCACCCTCCGAAAAGGCCACGTCCACGGCCCACGGTCGCCGGGCCGCTGCGCGCTTTCCTTTCATGCTGCTGGTTGCTGTCTGTCGTCTCCCGTGCAATTCCGTTTCTGAGACGCCCCTCCGCCCATGTGTGCGGCAGCGGGACGACACGCTCCTTTTTCGCGCTGGCCATTGCGTTTGCGTCCCCGCGTGAGCGTGATTGCAGCACGTTTGGAACAGGACGGGTTGTTCACATGTTCACTCACTCTGCGCGCATCTCGCCATGTTTCACGTGAAATCGTTGTGCTCTGGACGGATCATCGCCAGGTTTTGCAATGTGATTTTATGAGTAGCGCAAGGTCTTGCAGGTCGTCTGAGAGAAACTATGGGCTTATGGCCATGGGCGAGCGAGCGAGCGAGCTCGTGCCAAAAAGAAAATTCGCATAGGGACCAGCGCTCTAGCACCAAACACGGATTTGTTGCCTATCTGGAACAGCATCGAAGCAGCTGTTGTCATCTGCGCCATACCCTTTCAAGTGAGCTGAGTAGATGCATCGATGTGCGGCAGCCTTTTTCGTGGCCACCAGAGCACTCAACTTGTGCTTCTTTAGCTTGCAATGCCGAAGTGGCCACGAGAGGCTGGTCCTCCCCTCACATGGCACACAGATACATGGTGTGGTTGCAGAGCGACCACGCATCGCATGCAGCCATGCGGGCTATGAAACTGGCAGTCTATAGGTCGAGGCGGATGGAAAAACACGGAGAGGCATTGGGCAGTCGATACGCGCGTCTCAAAACTGTTGCACGATTAATTGGTGTATAGTGCAGTCCACTGCAGATTGAAGTACATTTGCGTGCCCATTTCATGCATGTTGAGATGGAGGCCGATGCCATTTCAATGCTATTTCCATTTAATATGGGGGCAGGGGACAATTTCTGGTAATGCATCTGAGCTGAATTGATGGCTAAAAACAACAGCCTTTTGTCTGAAGCTGCTTCAATCCTCGACTCCTCGTTGCTTTTGTTAGGAAAGGATGCAGTGTACGTACGTCACATGGTAAAAGCACCAGGATGTGTCGGCGCTGGAAGCGGAAAAACTAACGCTCATTGGTCGCGTTCGCGTGGCAAAAGTGACTCGACCACTACCTTATCTACAGTGGTGTAACGATGCGACAGAGAACTACTAGGCCACAATGAACAAATCAATCATAATCTATTTGATATCAGTACTAATGAAGTATGGCGCTGCTCGCATGCGGAAACCCATCCTTGTAAAGCCTGAGGTGGATGTATTCTTTTCCACGATTGCACAATATAACGAACGTATCCAGTAAGTTTTCACGTGTGTGTTATTTAAAGCTGATGTCGTAATCAGGCTACGTTATACTTAAATAGAAAGTACCAAATGGGCGCTAGCGAAAATACAGGGTTGCATAAACTCTAAAAGTACAGGCTCGCTCAACTTGCATTAAAGTCTGCAGTATCCGTGTTTGCGGTGATTCTAAGGTTATTCTTGGTGAAAATTTAGAGGTGTTTGTTGAAACAAGTCTGATCACAAACTTAAAACATCTAGAACAGTTGTCTTGAATCCCACAAGGATCGTTCAGGGTCACATGAGAACCAACTGACAGTTGCAATCTTCTCTTTTTGCGTGTGTGAGATAACCTTGAGAGAGACTATCTAAATTTAAATTATAATATAGATTCAGATACCTCATTGCTACCCTTCTCATTTTCTTTATCACCAAAGTGATTTTTCTTTATCACAACTCTCATTTTCTTTATCACCAAAGTTGCATTGATGAATTAGTTTGAGTACAATTGGATGTTGAATAATATATGGCTCCATATGCATCATATCACTATATCCCCAAGCCAGTGGCGGATCCAAGACAAAGACTAAGGGGGGGCTAAACAAGTAAGATTTAGGACTAAAGTTAGTGTTTAATGATGATTTGATGATAAAGTAACAGTGATTAAAAGGAAAATCAGACTCATTAGGGGGCTGTAGCCCCGGCAGCCCCCCCTCTAGATCCGCCCCTGCCCCAAGCTAATCAATTGCAAGGATATAACCAAACCCAGAAAGTAACTGAATATGCAGCATGGGGAGCACCTTTCATGGTAACTGAAAACCAACTTCTCATTGGTTGGCCGGTGTACCGGATTCTCGATGAATCCCGTGCATTCAGGCATTCAGCTAATGTTCGTTTTTTCCGTTACGATGTGGCGTTGGAGAAAGAGCAGCGACTGCGTCATCCTTTGCCTTTCTATTTTCCGGTTGCAGACTTCGCAGTTCGTCAACTTGGAGCAGTTAAGTCTTTGGATTCCTTTATTATAGTCGACGAGTACATAGATGTGCGAACTGTGCGATCAGACTACATATTAAAAACGATCAAGTTGATGCGTACAGCATCACAACATGGCCGACCTGGTATCATCTCTATCTTGCTAGGCCACATACCATGGCGCGCAGAAATATCTTTAGTCTGACCGTGACAGACACCGTCACAAAAAGGCGCCGACTTGATGCGTTTATAAAACTACTAAAAATAAACGAAACGATGGAGCTCATTCAGGCGTGGCGTAATACATCGTCGGATGCCATACCATACTGACTGATGAGCGATCCATTGCGAGCTGGAGGATCTCAATCCAAAAAAAAAAAACCTTCGTACTAGTTCACCAATAGGATGCATGTTCCCGGGACCCGGCGACCCAAAACCTGACATGACATGACCTGTGTGATTTTATCGATCGGGCAAAGCGACGACTCAGATGCCACGGACGGCTATTTTAATCCATATAAATAAACACGATGGTTGCGGGCTGATGATGCGTGACGGCGAGACAAGCGGGACCGGGGCCTTTGCGGCTGGCCGGCCGGTGCGTGCATCTCACCTTGCACCTCTCCAACTCTCCAACAGCCCCGTTCGATTGGTTCGCCAAGTTGCCCCGCCCCCGCCTTTGGCCGGCCAGCCTATGCGCAGGCAGGCGCAGCCCCTCCGGCAAAAAAGGTCGGCCGTCACCGGGTTCACGGATCACGGACCCTGTGACCAGCTGAAGAAATGCCTACTTGCGCCGCGGATGGATGTCGCGCGCGGCGCGCTGCACGCGCTCAGCCAGTGATTTGGAGGTGGGCGGTGGGCCGGCAGTGTACCCCGAACTCCCCAATTGCAACTTATTCTGGTATACTACTGCTAGTAGCATAAGTCTAACAATCCCTGTCCCTGGCTAGAAGACCTTGCCAAGGTGTTCCGGACCTACATGCTTCCACACACCCTGCTTCGAGCGTGCATGCCTCTCTGTGACCGTGTCCCAATCCCAGATGCTCAGGAATCCAGAATCTGTTTTCGTACTACTAACAGCTTGAGCAAATCTCCGGAGTGAATGATGCCGTTGTTAAGTCGGCACAGGCATCTCATATTTCTGATGTGCTGTGAACCGGTGGTCACGCACACGACCCTTTGGTAAAACTGTGCGGCCATGTGACCTTACTAACGACCGGAAGAAATGAACCAAGTCACAGGACCGTCTCTCCCTCACCTCACCGAAGAGTCACTCGGTAAAGTAATCGACAAGCAAGTGTTGTTATTTTTGTGCGGCGCCGATGGTGACAGTTTGCGCATCGTTATCAGAGCATGGGTGGAGACAGGCGCGCCAAGGCCTGAGGCTGAGAGGGGTCTTTTGCTTTCAGCTGAATTTGAGCTTCTTCTCACGTGATGGCAGCATCTACCCTTTTTCATACGCTAAAAGATCCGTGTACTGTAGGGGGGAGTCGCTAATTAAAAATCAGGCGCCCCATCCACCGAAGCAACCAGGTTTTGTGGTCCGCGCGCGCGACGCCCCGATCGATTCGCCACAGCGCGCGCGGCCGCGCATGCCGTCTCGGCGTCGGTCAGCCCAGCCAGCTCCGTCGCGCCGGCGCCAAAACTGGCATGACAACGACTGCGCGGGGAGTGGCCGGGTGGGCAACGGCACCACACCCACACCATGACCGCGTGACCTCGCGACACCGCCCCCGCGGCGCGCCCGGAGTTTTCTCTCGGTGCGGTCTCGGCCTCTCGGGGCTTCGGCACCTGGGCCCCGTGGTGTCGGGCCGCCGGGTGCGCCTAGCCGTCACTCGAGACTGGGGCTCCCCCACCCCACGTTGCGCTGCCCGCCGGTGGTCGCGCAATCCCAAGACACCCCGCCGCGACAATCCTGGGCGGCTCATGCATCCATCCACGCATCGCCATTCGCCCGTTCCATTCGGTGCCGGCGCTTGCTCACGCTGCCTGGTCCGTCCGTCCGCGCAACGTTTTTCGCGTTTCACGGGGACAAAACAAAACCCGCGGGCTCTCATGCTTGTGGCTTCTCTGCGGCAGCGGCACCGTGCTGGCAGGAAGTACCCAAGTGGTCGGCGCATGCATGCGTGAGGGGTGCGGTGGTTGGATGGGCGTTCGCGTCGTGCCGACTCCCCGTCCCCGGAAACGATTCCTGACTTGATCCTGTGTTTCCGTCGTGGAAAGGACTCCTGGCTACTGCTGCTACTCGTCATGCGGTCTGCCTGCTCCTGCTCTTCCCGGTCGTTTTGCCTGGTCCAGTTCATCGTATCCTGGCCTGGCTGCCCTTTGTGTTGGGACAGATCCTGGTCGGTCGATCGTGCTGAGAACCTGGGCCGCGGGGTGGATGCATCCCATGCGTCTCACTTGCCCACACACTTGGGCTGTTTGTTTAATACTAGTATAATCATCTTCCTCAAAACAGCTGTGCCTGCCCTGGGTTTTGCCCAGTTAATTAAATTCGCCTTTTCGCGGCTCCGGCTTGTCGTGGGACGGAGGCAGCTCCTCCAGAAAGCGATGCCGAAAAGTATTTTTAATAGAATAAAAGTACTTAAAAATATCTATTAAAAAAATTGACCTATTTGACACAGAGTGATAACTTTGGAACCCTATTTAACACAGAGTGACAACTTTAGAGTGCTAAATGTACAGTTTTCGACTTTGAGGGTCTATTTAACACAGAGTGATAATTTTGAAGAACTAAATGTGCAGTTTTCAACTTTGAAAACCTATTTAACATACGGTGACAACTCGACCTCCGGTGAATTTATCTCTTAATTAAATTCGCCTTTTCGCGGCTCCGGCTTGTCGTGGGACGGAGGCAGCTCCTCCAGAAAGCGATGCCGAAAAGGATCTTGACCAGGGAAGTGCTCGCAACTTGTGGCCACGGGTGGGGCCGCCTTTTCCCAGATTCTAGCAAAGACGTAGTAGGACGTTTATCACGAAGCACGACCCCCCGAATTAGGACGGCATCTAGCCTGACAAGCTTGAGAATAGGTCTCGCGCGCGATGGCGTAATACAAGGACTTGAAAGTTGAGAGACCAACAAGCGAGACCTGTAACAGGCGATATTCCCTCTCATGTTGCAAGTGGGGATGCGTGATTGGGGAACCCTGGATGGCTGGACTGGATTGAATCTTGAGCGATCGGCGATCTAGTGCTGCTTTTGCTTGACGCCAGCAGTAGCACCATACAACAAGAATCAACCGCGGATCTTATCCCACACAGCCAGCATGGGATTGGGGGCGACGTTGATCTCACGCATCCTGCAAGGCTGCAACTAGTAGTAGCAGCGAAAAAAAGAGATACTCGGGCTTGATCTCACGCATCAACTAAGGCCCTGTTTGGATGCACCCAACTAAAATTTAGCCAGCTAATTGATAGAACTAAAGTTTAGCTAACTAAAAATTACTTTAGCTGGAGGTGTTTGGATGCTCTAGCTAATTTAAAATCTTGACCATGCCATCCCCTTTTTAATACTATTATTTAGATAGCTAAACTTTATCTGGATGTGTTTGGATGCTGTAACTAAACTTTGGTTGGGGATAGTTTGGTCATTTAGACCTTTTAGCTGGGTTAAAATAGCTAATTTGATTGTGTATATTTTGATTTCTAGCTAAACTTTAGTTAGGTTTAGGTATAAGGTGTTTGGATACATCATAAGTAAAATTAGTCAGCTAAAGTTCAGTGTCAGGAAGCAGGGTGCGGCTACTGTTACTCATCTGGCAACAGAGGCGGAGACTCGTGGCTAAGCCTGTTTCCGTGTGTTCAAGTATCTGAGCGTCTGATTTGCTGGGCCTTGGGCCAGGGCCTTATCGGCCTTGTAATAGGAGTATAAGTACTAAGCGAGCGGGAAGGATTAGGCATGGAATTGTTGAACTCATTCCTGAACTTCCAACAGAACTCTGTTCTCCAAATCCCAATTGCTATCTTGCTATTCTACCCTAAATTCCTCTCGAATAACTCTGTTCTAGTTCTAGCTATCCTTGGTTCCTGACAACTGGTATCAGATCCACAACACTGTACCTTGATCGCGCTCAAAATTCCGTTGGCTGGAACGCTGTTCTTCACCTCGGTGTTGAGAACGGCAACCCGGAAGTCCAACGCGAGCGAGTGGATCGGTAGTAGTGTTGGGTGGGTGGTGAGCGATTTGAGAGGCTGGCGCCGAAGCGGGGAGTCTCCAAGTTTCAGCAAGACATGGCAAAGTCGGTGGAGGAGTTATCGTCTCAATTTGAGTTGATGATGAAGCAATTCGCTGGGTTTCAGACAATGATGCAAAATTCCTTGGACTCGCTCAACGCCATGGAGTCCTGGCAGTCTAGTGCTGACCGAGTGTTTGAGGAATTGCGTGAGCAGGTGGTGGGTGCTACTTCATCTCTGGCGGATGTCTCAAAGCGCGTCAACCTCACCGTTGGGCGAATGGACTCTCTGGAGGCGCGCTTGGTGGCGGCTTCGACTCCGAATCCGTCAGCAACCACGACTGCTCCGGGCTTGCTTCCCCAACCTGTTCAGCGTCACATTGACCTGAACAATGCTCCCGGTTCATCCTCGTTCTCACCTGCGAGAGATGGGGAGCGGGCCAAGGGCCGCGGCGAGGACTGCGGCGGGATCTTAGGACCCCGGCCGCAGAACGGCATCATGGGTACGTGTCCGAACCCCTCTCCTCCCTGCTGGAATTTGCCTGACAACCAGCGACCTCCTTACCCTAAGATGGAGTTTCCCAAGTTTGATGGTTCCCAACCTCGATTTTGGCTGGACTGCTGTGAGGTGTTCTTCGAGGTGTATGCTGTGCATCCATCCTTGAAGACCCGCTATGCGGTTCTGAATTTTCAGGGGGCAGCTAGAACCTGGCTTCAAACTGTGCAGAGGAAGGGTAGGATTACTGATTGGAGGGTGCTGAGTAATCTGGTGTTGGAGAAGTTTGACAAGGATCAGTATCAGGGCTTGCTAAAGCAGTTTGACAAACTGAAGCAGAAGGGCTCGGTGGATGAGTATCATGCTGAATTCGAGCAGTTGGCTCATGGGATTCTGTTGTACAACAGCCATTATGATGACACATACTTTGTCACCAGGTTTGTGGCTGGATTAAAGGAGGAAATCCGGTCTGTTATCTGTTTGCACAGGCCAAAGGATGTGGATATTGCGAGGGCTCTCGCGTTGATTCAGGAGGAGGAGCTAGCGCGTAGCAAAGGGAAGGTGTTTGCTAGGTCCTTTGCTCGATCTAACACTGACAAGGGCAAGTCAGTTGAAGCTGGAGAAGCCTTCCATCCTCGAGCAGACGAGAAATTGGCTTCTCTTAAGGAGTTTCGAAGGAAGAATGGTTTATGCTTCAAATGTGGGGAGAAATAGGAAAAGAATCATCGTTGTCCTGCCCAAGTGCCCTTGCATGTCATCGAAGAATTGTTGGATGCTCTAGATACTGAGAATCTGGATGATACCCTGGGTGAGGAGGACTGCACTTAGGAGGCTGTTATGGCGGTGGGAACATCTGTTCCTAACAAACGCAGGACAATGAGGTTGTATGGCCACATTGGCAAGATTCCAGTACTGGTGTTGGTCGATTCTGGCAGTGTGGGCACTTTTATCAGTGACCAGTTGGCAGCACGCTTACCCCACAAGATGATTGACTGTGATGTCTCTAAGTTTGTGGCTGCGGATGGGAGTCCTATGCTATGCCATCAGAAAATCCAGCAGCTACATTGGGTTTGCAGGGTAACACATTCATTTCTGATGTGGGAGTTCTTCCTCTCAAATGCTTTGATATGATCTTGGGGCAAGACTGGTTGGAAGCAGTTAGTCCTATGTGGGTACATTGGTCGAAGAAGCTGATGAAATTTACCTATAAGGGCAGGAGGGTTACTCTGTAAGGCTTGCAACCGGATATTACTCAATGCTCCTTGATCAAGGAAGATAAGTTGGAAGGCTTGGTAAACAGAAAGGCCATAACTCATTGTATTCAGTTGACTCAAGTCGATTGTGCTTGGCTCGCTGAGGGTGAGGTTCATGCTGTCCAGGGTATGTCGATCACTGATCAGTTGCTGGAGGTTCCCCAGGAAATCAAACAGCTCATTCTGCAATATGAAGATGTTTTTCAGACGCCCACTACAGCCCCTCCCCAAAGGCCGTTTGACCATCAGATTCAGTTACTACCTGGAGCTCAGCCGGTTAACATTAGGCCGTATAGGTACTCTCCAGTGCAGAAGGATGAAATTGAGAATCAAGTGCGGGACATGCTCAAGAATGGTATCATTAAACCCAGCTCTAGCCCTTATGCCTCGCCTGTGCTGTTGGTGAAAAAGAAGGATGGGACATGGAGGTTTTGTGTAGATTACAGGCATCTCAATGCTCAGACTGAAAAGATCAAGCACTCTATGCCAGTGGTTGAGGAACTCTTGGATGAATTACATGGAGCAAACTGGTTTACTAAGCTTGACTTCAGAGCTGGTTATCATCAAATTGGCATTGCTCCAGCTGATACTCATAAGACAGCTTTCAAAACTCATGAAGGATTGTATGAGTTTCTAGTAATGCCGTTTGGGCTGACAAACGCGCCTGCTACTTTTCAAGGGATCATGAATAAGATTTTTTCTCACCTTTTGAGGAAAGGTGTGTTGGTCTTCATAGATGACATCCTGATTTATTCAGCCTCCCTCTCTGAGCATGCTCTTTTGCTTCAGCGAGTATTTGAGATATTAAGGGAGCATAAATTCTTTGTGAAGCTGTCTAAGTGCTCTTTTGCTCAGCAAGAAGTGGAGTATTTGGGGCACACTATTTCAGCTTTCGGGGTGGCCACCGATAAGGCAAAGATTCAGGCTGTGCAACAGTGGCCCATTCCTCAGAATTTGAAGGAGTTGAGGGGTTTCCTTGGTCTGACTGGTTATTATAGGCGATTTGTTCGATTATATGGGGTGATCAGTCGACCTCTGTCTAATCTTTTGAAGAAAGGCACTCCATTCGTGTGGACTGCTGAAACAGACGCTGCTTTTCAACACCTCAAGAATGCTCTGATTACGGCTCCTGTGCTGGCCTTACCTGATTTCAGTCAACCATTTGTGTTGGAAACAGATGCTAGTGAGATGGGGTTTGGAGCTGTCTTGATGCAAAATCATCATCCGATTGCATATCTAAGCAAGGCTGTGAGTGTGAAGAATAGGGCCCTGTCGACATATGAGAAGGAGTGTATGGCCATAATCCTTGCTGTGGAAAAGTGGCGCCCATATTTACAGCACCAAGAGTTTACTATCAAAACAGATCATCGCAGTCTGTTACATCTTTCAGATCAGCGGGTCGCCTCTAAGATTCAACTGAAGGCCACGCTCAAGTTGATGGATCTTCGTTATAAGATCACATTTAAGCAAGGTGCCACTAATTTGGCTGCTGATGCTTTGTCTCGATGTACTCACCAGCCTATGGTTGCGGCGGTGTCCACTTTGTATCATGACTGGATGGAGAGATTGAAGCTGGGTTATTTGGATGACCCCAAAGCTATGCAGTTGTTGCAAGAGTTGAATGAAGGAGAGGAATCTCAGTCTGGGTTTAGTCTGCAAGAGGGTGTCATCAGGCTGCATGGCAAGGTTTGGCTGGGCAGTAACACTTTAGCTCAGCAACATATTTTGCAGGCTATCCATCAGTCTGGGGTTGGAGGTCATTCAGGGTTCCTACCAACCTATCATCGAGTCAAACAGATTTTTTCTTGGCCGAACATGAAGCAACAAGTCAAGGAGTTTGTGCAACAATGCAGTGTCTGTCAACAGGCTAAAGTGGACCACAGCAAAATCCCTGGACTGTTGCAACACTACCCATTCCAGATCAGGCTTGGAAATTAGTTTGCCTTGATTTCATTGAAGGACTGCCAAAGTCTAATCGGTTTGATACAATCCTGGTGGTTGTGGATAAGTTCACGAAATATGGTCATTTCATTCCATTATGTCATCCCTTTACTGCTCTACATATGGCTCAGGCATTCATGAATCATGTGTACAAGCTGTATGGACTACCAGAAGGGTTGGTCTCTGACCGTGACAAGATTTTTACCAGCGCAATCTGGAAGGAGTTTTTTAAGATGACTGACACACAGCTGTTGATGAGCTCTTCCTATCATCCCCAAACGGATGGTCAGACAGAGCGGTTGAATCAATGCTTGGAGAATTTCCTACGATGCAGTGTCAGTTCTTGCCCTCGGCAGTGGAGCAAGTGGCTTTCTATGGCTGAATTCTGGTATAACACGAGTTATCACTCTGCATTGGGTCGCTCCCCGTTTGAAGCCTTATATGGTTACACACCCAAGGTACTAGGCATTACCAGTACCAACTACTGCCATTCTTCAGATTTGGAGCAGTGGTTGCTGGAGCGCAATCTGCTTCATGATGTGTTGGTTCATCATCTGCATCGCGCCCAGCAGCGCATGAAACATCAGGCGGACAAGCATCGGTTGGAGAAGCAGTTCGCGGTGGGGGATTGGGTGTATCTCAAGCTGCAACCATTTGTTCAGACATCGGTTGCTCAACGGGGCAATGCCAAGCTCAGTTTCCGGTTCTATGGACCCTTTGAAAATTTGGCTCGCGTTGGGGCTGTGGCTTACAAACTCAACCTTCCAGCGGATGCCAAGATTCACCCTGTGGTGCACGTCTCTCAGCTGAAGCGCTTTGTTTCCTCTGCGCAGCTTGCGGAGGAGGATATCAGTACTCTGCCTGATGATCCAACTGCTATTGTCAGTCCTATTCAGTTTATGGATTCTCGGGTGATTCGAAAAGGAGCTTCTGCTGTTTTTCAGGTGCAGGTACAGGTCGGAGCTGTCGCCGACCTTTCTCACTTGGGAAGAGGCCAATGATCTGCATCGGCGTTTCCCTGCTAGCCCAGCTTGGGGTCAAGCTGGCTTTCAAGGAGGGGCGAATGTCAGGAAGCAGGGTGCAGCTACTGCTACTCATTTGGCAACAGAGGCGGAGACTCGTGGCTAAGCCTGTTTCCGTGTGTTCAAGTATCTAAGCGTCTGATTTGCTGGGCCTTGGGCCGGGCCTTATCGGCCTTGTAATAGGAGTATAAGTACTAAGCGAGCGGGAAGGATTAGGCATGGAATTGTTGAACTCATTCCTGAACTTCCAACAGAACTCTGTTCTTCAAATCCCAATTGCTATCTTTCTATTCTACCTTAAATTCCTCTCGAATAACTCTGTTCTAGTTCTAGCTATCCTTGGTTCCTGACATTTAGTTGGTACTTCCAAACAGGACCTAAGCCTGCAACTAGTAGTAGGTATGTTTGGAAAAAAAAAACTAGTAGTACGTACATCACGAGCCGCGAATGAATGCGTACCGATCCCTCTGCTAGGAGGCATCTTAGCCACCGGTGTTTGGGTCCATCATTGGCTGGAATTGGATATGCCTAACAACTTGGACCGTTGCATGCATAGCACGGCCTGAATCTTGGAGATCCGTCCGTAAGATAAAGGCGATATGCACACATGCAAGCCCCGGCATAAATCGTGCTCGTGCCAATGTGTGCACACCAAGACCAACGCTGTGCGCTGCTGCTGCTGCCGTCCCACTTTACAAAATGGACCGAGAGTGAATCGCGTTGTGTCCCTCGGATTGACACACAGAGGTCGAGTTAATTATGTTCCTTGTAATCATCGTCACCGACAGCTGTGGAGCGAGCAAATTATTGTTCGATCGGTTCGTGGGACGTCGTTGCTGCTAGCCCACCAACGAGGGCCAGTGTCCGTCCGTCCGTACCTGCAGATGCGAAAACTACAATCTTATGCAAACGTGAATTCAGACACTTAGGTGTGCGTGTTACAACCGCGTGCATGATTGGGAGGGTGGTACCGGGGAACTGCTGGTATGATACTACTGCCCACCTACGCACCGCACGTTGGCGATTTCATTCATGAACGAACGACCACTGGACGTGCCACCCGCGCCGTCGAATCGAACAACCTCCCACCGTCCCACGGGTGACTGGCCGGGCGGTGGGCATGCAAAAGAGAGAAAGAAAAGCGCCCGCGACCTGGGATGCGAGCCACGCACGTTTCCCAGGCGAGGGCCACACATTTTAGCGACGGCTGAGAGGGTGCGGCGGGCCGCGCCTCCTCGTAGTAGTATGTCTTGTCTGTGAGACTGTGTGGCTCGTCGGCGCGCACGTCCGTGTCCGTCCGCCGTCCGCTGCGGCGCCCGTTTGGCTTTGGCACCGGATGGCGACGCCGATGCGGGCGATAAATGCCGCGCCGGTCCGAGCCTCACGTAGTACGCCGCCGCAAGGCCACTACTTTGCTGCCGCTCGAGTCCTTTCCGATTTCTTCCTTCCTTTTCCCTGCCTGCCTGGCTGTTCCTATTGGCGCGCGGGGCGCGGGCGAACCACCTGGGCCACGAGCAGGGTTATTTTTACCGACCGGTAGCCGGTAACCGCCGGCCGGCGGTACCGGTATACCGGTCCGGTTTGACCGGTTACCGGTAAAAATCCGGTCGAATTCAAATTTTGAGTTTGAACCTCAGTTCAATCGGTTCCGGACCGGTATACCGGCCGGTTTGACCGGTTACCGGCCGGTTTGAGCGGTTTACCGACCGATTTGGTGGTAACCGGTCGCATTTTCAAATTTCAGATTTATTTTTTAAAAAAAAATGCTGAAAAAATTTCTAAAAATAGTTCATGATTTATAGAATCCAATGATGTCAAAGTTTTTCAAATTTGAGTGCGTTTAGTATATTTTTCGACCTTCATGATTTAATGGGCCTAACGGGCCTTAATGGGACTTTTTTTTTTACTTCGGGACTTCGAAAAAAATTCTAAATGTAGTCAAATTTGAAAAATTTTGACACCATTGGAATCTATAAATCATGAAGTATTTTTAGGAATTTTTTTACCATTTTTTCCTCCGATTTTAAATTTGAAATTTCGGTTTTTTCAAACCGGCCGGTATCGGTACCGGCCCGGACCGGTATGACCGGTAACCGGCCGGTTACCACGGTATTCCGTCGGTAAAAAAAACCCTGGCCACGAGTGCCCCTGGCCCTGCCTGCCATGTCATCGCGGCTGCGCGGGCCCCGCGAACCTCTCCACCCTGCCACATCGACGGCACGGGTGTACGGGACGAGAGGGAAATCGGAACTTTTTGATGGTGTGGTACTGGTTCGCCACGCTCTGGCAACAATAGTTTTATCCTCTGCTACTAGATAATGATAATGATATGGACGCATCACGGAATGAAAATACACTATTTGTTTGTTCGGGCAGCAAAGCTACACGGGTCTTTTGGATGCTAGCGCAGGCGCGCATCTCCCTATCTATTAATTGTCGCTGTTAGTTTTCTAGTATATCCAAAGTTTTGACTCGATATATAGAAAATACATGTAATATTTGTATCTCTAAATAAATTTGTTAAAAATTAGATTTTAAATATATATTTAATTATATTAGCTATGTACTATGAATATTAATATTTTGTATATATATTTAATCAAAAGTTTATCAGGAAGCGTGAAGGACAGATATCTAGCACAAATGGAGTATATATTTTGATGCGAGTGGATATGATGGTGCTTATAAGGATACAACAAGATTCTTAGAAGATCTCGGCATTCTGCCCATTCGGTTGGCACTGACAAGGAAAAAGTCTATATCACACCTCCAGCTATGGGGCAGTGACTACTTAACCCCCAAACTATCAAACTGTCTATTTTACCCTCTGAACTTTTTAAAACCGTTCAAATTACCCCCTAGAGCGGTTTTGAACGATGATTTAGTTACAGTAACCATGGTTTTGCTACAGTAACACCAGCTTTGGCTTTTTCTTTTTCTATTTATTTCCGCTAAATCTTTGAAAAATCATAGTAAATTACAGAAAAATCGTAAAATAGAAAATCTAATTTTCGTTGGACTCCACACTGAGTAGACCTACACAATGAATATATAATATAATATGCTTTAGTACAAATTTTTTTAGCTTTAAATTAGTTAGAAAATCAAATTTTGTCTGTAATTAATTGGAATAACTCATAGCTGTAACTAAAGCATATTGTATTACATATTCAATGTGTAGATCTACTCATGTGGAGTCCAACAAAATTAGATTTTCTATTTTATGATTTTTCTATGATTTACTATGATTTTTCAAAGATTCAGCGAAGTAAATAGAAAAAGGAAATGCCAAAACCGTCGTTACTGTAGCAAAACTATGGTTACTGTATCAAAACCGCCGTCCTAAACCACTCTAGGGGTAATTCGAACGGTTTTGAAAAGTTCAGGGGGTAAAACAGACAGTTTTATAGTTTAGCGGGTTAAGTAGTCGCTGCCCCATAGTTGGGGGGTGATATAGACTTTTTCTATAAAAACGAACCGGATATGAATCATTTTGAAATGAATCATTTTGGTGATGACAGCAAATGAAACCAGAGATAAAAGGATAACCGTGGTGAACCTATTCTGCCATATATACCAAAAACCACAGTTAGGACATGTTCGGTTTTACCCAAACCAAGACTAACAAATTGGTTTTGGTTGGCCAGGAATGTGTGCAGTCTGCATTTTAGAGGGAAAATGCACCCGGTCTCTTAACTTGGCTTCAAGATGTCATATAGATCCCTGAATTTTCAAAGTAATATTTATGGGTCCCTGAATTTGACAAAAGGATGTCATTTAGATCCTCAACTTTCAAAGTGATTACTGTAGGTCTCTAAACTTGACACAAGACGTCATCAAGGTCCCAAACATTGTAGCTAATTCCAGCACCGAATTTAAAAAAAATAAATTTCATTTCGGGTACTATAGCTACAATCTGTAAAATATTTCAAAAATTATATTTTTTTCATACGATCTCCGATGAAGATGAGTTTTATATAAAAATTGTAGCTCGCGATGAGATCTATAACTCTCTAGTTTAGAGTTTTCTAATTTGAGGTTGTTAAGACACTCAAAAAAGTTAAATAAACTTTTCAGCACTATATTAATCGCGCACAAACGCGTGTCGCCTTGGAAAAATCATATATTTCTTATATGCTATCAAATTGAGAAACTTTTTATATGAAAGTTGTAGCGTTCGATGAAATCTACAACTTTCAAGTTCTAAGTTTTTTAATTGGAGGTCGTTAAGATTCTTAAAAAATTTATAATACAAAACTACTATGCAAGAACCGAAATTAGTGTTTTAATTTTTTTGAGCATCTTAACAACTTTAAATTTAAAAACTTAAAACTAGAAAGTTGTAGATCTCATCGAACGCTATAACTTTCGTATAGAAATTATCTCAATTTGATAGCATATAAGAAAGATATGATTTTTCCAAGGCGACACGCGCTTGTGTGTGATTAATGTAGTGCTAAAAAATTTTGTTTTTTTTGTTTGAGTGTCTTAACAACCTCAAATTAGAAAACTCGAAACTAGAGAGTTGTAGATCTCATCGCGAGCTGCAATTTTTATATAAAACTCATCTTCATCAGAGATCGTAGGAAAAAATATAATTTTTAGAATATTTTACAGATCGTAGCTACAGTACCTAAAATTAGCTTTTCTTTTTTTTAAAAAAAAATCGATGCTAGGAATTAGCTACAGTGTTTAGGACCTAGATGACATCTTGTGTCAAGTTTAGGGACCTACGGTGATCACTTTAAAAAGTTTAGGAGCTAAATGACATCTTTTGCCAAATTCAAGAACCCACAGATATCACTTTAAAAGTTCAGGGAACTAAATCACACCTTGAGCCGGGCGTGCATTTTCCTCTGCATTTTATCTCCACCGGCATCAAAGGTGAGGAAGCCTTGCGAGTAAACGTCATCCATCCATGTATCCTGGGGGAAACCCCCATGAAACTCAGCAGCCCAAATCTTCGCCCATGTGGCCTCAACACAGCGGCACCTCGAAGATAACATCACAAGTTGCACAACGCCACTCTCCTACTTAGGCCCTGTTTTTTATGCACCAATTAAACTTTAGTTGTCTAAAGTTAGCTATGATCGTCCGAACATCGCATAGATAAACCTATCTAAACTTTTGTTTAAGACTAAATTATACATAATCTGATTTGTTGTTTCAACCGTGCTAAAATCATTTAAAAGACTTCAATTATCAAACCACCCCACTAAAGTTTAGCTATTATCCGAACACCCTCAACTAAAGTTTATAGCTAACTAAATGATAAAACTAATGAGGATTAGCATGATCAAAACTTTCAATTAGCTAGAGTATGTAAACACCTCTGGCTAAAGTTTAGGTAGCTAATCCTTAGCTCGCTAAATTTTAGATCTAGCAATTAGCTAACTAAAATTTTAGTTAAAGTACATCTAAACAAGACCTTAGATGGTATTTTGACAGTAGAGAACGAAATGAGATTGTCAATCAGCAAAACCAGTTTTCGTAGTGATGAAAGAAATTTCCCTCGATCATGTGTTCTCGGCCCTGTGACTGGTAAGTCAGTTTAGGCAAGAGATGATGGCGGGTCGATCAGGATTTAGTCTTCTTGATAATTGAGTATACGATACCATTTCAAAATTTGAGTCCTGCACAGGGAGAAGGTGGACACCCAAAACTTACCCTTCTCCAACAAGGAAGGCGCATCTCCTACCCCAAATCTCCTCCCCTCGGTCCACCACCGCTCGCTCCCGCAGTCCCGCTCCACACCGCCGGCAATGCAGGCACGGGGCGGCGCTCCTCCCACGGCTCGCGCGCGCTCCTGTCCGACTAGATCCGCGCGCACCCGCGTGGAAGAGGGCCTCCTTGATCTGCTCTGCTCTCCTCATCTTCTTTCTCCTCCTCCTCCTCCCTCGGTTCGTATGCGCTCTAGTCGAGGAGGTGGACAGCCGGTGCTGGTGCCGGCGTGGCACTGCCGGTGGCGCTCCTCCCACGGCTCGCGCGCGTCCACGTGGAAGAGGGCCTCCTCGATCTGCTCTCCTCCTCTTCTTCATCCTCCTCCTCCCTCAGTTCGTGTGCGCTCTGGTCGAGGAGGTGGAGGGCCGGTGCTGGTGCCAGCGTGGCTACCTTCAGCGGGCGGATCTGGCACTGGCACCGTCGCGGTCGAGGACGGCGAGCGCAGCATGCGGTGTCGGACTACAGCTCCTCGCCGGCTACGTCGCGGTCGAGGACGACGAGCACGGCGACCGGCATCGGGCTGCAGCACCTCTTCGCAGGCTTCCGCACCGTCGTTGTCGACAACCTCAGCTTCTCCGAGCTCGCCGCCGGATGCGCTGCTGTGCTCCGGCAACCTCCAGGACGGTGCTCGCAGGTTTGGGCCGTCCCCAAAACACGATGCATATTTACCTTTCCTCTATCCTCCAACGCAAAATCGGTAGCCCGTTTGTATACTCCGTTGGAAGGCACTTTTTCACTGTACAGTATCTATTTTGGGTTTGGGTAGGTATATGCATAACCTGTTGGAGACCGTCTGACATGGCATAAATATTCGGGCGAGTTTAATATCCCGTCCGCCCAACATGCGAAATCAAGTTGATATCCCAGCAAAGGACAGGGCAGCGTGAAAAAGAAAAAAGACAAAATTCACAAGCCGAAAGAAATCCTTGCCCACACAAATTGCAGCGCCGTAGCCCCACACTATATAAGCGGCACACTCCCCCGTTTCTTGCACTCCTCACCTCCTTCCCTTTCGCAATTCACTCATCCTCCACACCTCCCCTGTCTCACTCTGTTCCTCCCACTCGTCGGCTCTGCTCCAATTTCAACTTCAATTCAAAGGCGCCTGGACTATGGAGTGGCTGCGCGGGAAATGCATCGGCAAGGGCGCCTTCGGCACGGTGCACCTCGCCGTGGACACGGCCACGGGCCGCGCCTTCGCGGTGAAGTCGGTGGACGCGAAGAGCGCGCCGGCGGCGGCCATGGCATGCCTGGAGAGCGAGATAACGATCCTGAAGGGGCTGAGCTCGCCCCACGTGGTGGCGTACCTCGGCGATGACGGCGCGGCGGGGGCGACGAGGAACCTGCACATGGAGCTGGTGCCCGGTGGCAGCGCCGCGGAGGCGGCGGCGGCGCGCGGGGGCCTCGGGGAGCGCGGCACGCGCGGCGTCCTGCGGAGAGTGGCCGCCGCGCTGCGGTACCTGCACGAGGACGCCGGCGTCGTGCACGGTGACGTCAAGGGCCGGAACGTGCTCCTCGGCTGCCGCGACGCCGTCGCCCAGGGCTGCGGCGCGAAGCTCGCCGACTTCGGCGCGGCGAGGCTGATCTCCGACGCCGCCGCGACGCCTGCTCGCGGGCCGCGCGGCACGCCCGCGTGGATGGCTCCGGAGGTCGCGCGCGGCGGCGGCGCGACGCCGGCGTCGGACGTCTGGGCCCTGGGCTGCACGGCGCTCGAGCTGCTCACGGGGAAGCGGCCGTGGTCGGAGCTCGGCGACGCCGGCGAGGTCGGCGAGCTGCTGCTCCTCGTCGGCTTCGGCGGGAAGCGCCCCGCGATCCCCGCGTACCTGTCGGACGCGTGCCGGGATTTCCTCGACAAGTGCCTCCGCCGCGACGCCGGCCAGCGGTGGAGCTGCGAGCAGCTGCTGCGCCACCCGTTCCTTTCCACGGACGCTGGCGACGACGCCAGCGAGCAGTGGCCGTCCCCGTCCCCGTCGCCTTCGCCTCGCGCGGTCCTCGACTGGGCCCCGTCGGATTCGGACTCCGAGGCGCTGGACGACGCGGAGACCGAGAGCAAGCACGAGGTCATGGCGCGCGCCAAGGGGCGGGTCGCCGAATTGGCCTCAAACGGGCCGCCGCGGGCTAGCTGGGACTGGGAGGAAGTGGAGTGGGGGACCGGGCCCACCTGGGCAGCCGACACCTGGGCCCCACCTCCCAGTTCCGAGGCGCCAAGAAATGGAAACGCAAGTGCGCCCGTACCCAGCGCCGCCGTCTTCCCCGACGGCCGTGATCATGACGTCCTCGTCGGCGGCAGCGGCAGCGGCAGCGGGCTCCCCTGTGGCCGTGGCCGTGGCCGTCCTGGTTGTCACAGTCACCGCTGTCTTCGGTATAAATGCGGGTTTGGGGTGGTAGGATTCGGCTGGCCGCCGTTGGCCGTTGTACCTGTGCGAGTACCATGTACTGTTGTCCCCTCTGTCCACTCAATTCAATCTAAATTTTTGTCAAATCAAGCAGCCAATGAGCTTTGCGTGCCGTTCTGCTTTCTTCTTTGCAGCCTGTTCGCTTCAGCTTATGGGCCTGAGTCAATCTTATTTTTCAGCCATACTAGACCATAGTTTTTCCATTATAGCAAATCAGTTCTAAAAATCAGCCGCAACCGCAATAGAATCGTGCCGAACAGAGCCCTATCGACACAGCTCAAATAGTCCCTCAGGGCAAACTGGCGTTTCTTTCCTCAGAAATCCTATTGCTCAGTACTGTACTCTCTTGGGGTAAAAGGAAGGAAAGAAAACAGCACGCTTCTTCAGGAAATTGTAAAAGGGCATTTCCAATTCCATGGTGGTCTGGATCCTGAACTATCCCAGAATGACAGGTAGACATGGATCTGCAGAACGGCAAAGCGATGGATTCTACTCTTTTCAGGAAAAAATGCTTAAATGCAGCTGGCAAAATGCAGGTAGAACATTTTTGTTATGGCATTATTGCTACCAGCTCGTATCATATCGATTGTGTTTACTATTACTATTGCCGTGTAGACAGCCACACGCCCCACCTGCTGAGTACTACCACGCCGAAGCAGAGCAGACAGCAGAAGAATACCGGGCTCCCAGAGAGAGCAGCGCGTGAATGCATGCCGCCATGCATGGCCATGAAATCTTTGCAGCACCAGCGCAAAGATTTTGTGCCGATTTCAGAGAGGAGCCGTTTTGTACGAAAATCGCCAAAATTCTCCTCAGATCGGGATCGGGCCTGTCAGTACCGCACGACGCACGTACTACATGAATCGCCAAATGCTCTTGCTGAAACACAGCAACTGGGAAGCATTGGCATCCCGCTGGGCCGTGCCATCAATGGCTACCGGCATCACATATTGGCGCTGAAAACATGTGTACCCGCCGCGCTACAACGCGCATCAATCAATCTCAAGCCATGGAAGGGATCACACATCTGCAGGCACCACCAACAGCTTACTGTCTTTCCTCGCCTTGTCTCAGGACGAAAGTCGCTTCAAGACGATGTGCGGCGTGGTACCACGGCACGGATGGATGCAAGCCCGGTACCCACCTCGCGCACATCACGTTCCGGCAACATGGGAGATACGCATGCCAACGCCATGGGCCCATGGATCTGGCAGATTTCGGTGTGTACTGCAAATCAGCGGGAGGGTATTCATCATGCCTTGCGGCTTGCCCTATATCATGGGAATGTACGTGCCGGCAATGGGTACGACGCGCATCCCGTTGGCGTGGATCAAGAAGATTTCAGCGTAAGTTTTTATAGCAGATCATTGGGAACACTATGCCCTGCCTGAATACCCCAATCCACCGTATATGTAGACAGCAGGTGAAAATTGCTCCACGGTAAGTTTTGGGCGGTTTCTAGCCAAAACTCAGACCAAACGGGTTTCAACGGGTTGGTTTTGGCAGGCTAATGGTAGTAATCTGCCTAATCCAATCTACTCAGTCGAGCGCACCATCCAGGCCGAGTCCGCTCTGCTGGTGCCGCAGGACGGCAGGAGGGCGACTGGTGAAGGCGATGCATAGACTTGTGCTGCCGACGATGACGGCTGGCATGTGTGTCACTGTGTCAACTATCTGCTGCCGGAGCTGCAGGTTGTGGTTGTGGTTGCGGCATGGCCATTGGTTGCTGATGACAAGGCAAAGGCATAGGTTGGATCCGTGAATCCGTCCCACAATGAACCGTAGGTGTCTCCTCGCGTCCCAGTTCCCGTCCCCGCATTGAGTTGCAGCAGCACGTCTCGCTGGTGCATCCCCTTGGCGACGGCCTGGCCAGGGGCGGTGGCAAGACCCGCAAGTGCCGTGATGGTACTCGGCTCCGGCTCCAGCGAATGCGAGATCAGACGACGGAGGCGGGTTTAATGGTTTGTGGACGGGTGAATCAAGGCGGTTCCAGGCCAATGTGGATGGCTTGGCAAGAGGATTTGCACAGGAGACTGGGAACTGCACACGGAAGGGCAACCACAAAAATAAAAATGCATCGAGAAAATGAATCAACAAGTATAGCATCGCATATTATTGAGAACGAATGAACAAGAAAAGTGGAGCAAAAAGACACTACCACCAACTCAAGCTTTGGGCAACTCATCAAACCGCGTCCATTCCAAAAGCAACTCCAGATAATTGTACAAACATGCTGACCCCAGCCATCACAGATAAACAGGCGACTTAAATAACAGTCTATAAACCAAGAAAGCCAAGTAGATGACTGACGGACTCCTGATTTTTCCTAACACAAACATTCATCTTGAAGAAAACACAATGAAAATTTGTGGGGAAGATGAACCTTGGCAACAAAATGAATGGAATGACATTCGTTTTGCCTTCAATCTTCACTCTTTCGAATCCTTCTTTTCATCAGATGCAGGAGCTTCCTCTTTCTCTGCACTTTCCTCCTTGCTGTCCTCTGTTACTGTTAACTTCTGTACCAAATCATCAGCAGTAGTAGAGACTTCCTCATTTTCTTTCTCCTCGCTCTTTAATAGCTGTTCTGCTATCTCTTCAACAGTGTCCTTAAACTTCTTGCAATCTGGAATAGAATCACAAAACATATAATTGTCACACTATCATCATTCAACAACAATTATATCTCAGAAAGTAGCAGATGTAAACCATCTCTCCTATAATTGGATAACCAAAAGTAATAAAAACACTTTATAGCCAAATAGTGAAAATATAAATACTCCATCCCAAATAAATCAACTTCTAAAATTGTCCCAAATCAAACATTTCCAGGTCTGGACAAACTCATCAAAAAGAGCACCAATATGTTTATGAAACCAAATTCATACTAGCAACACTATGAAACATAATTTCATGATATACATACTTGTTTCATGCCATAAATATTGATGCTCTTTTAGATAAAGTCAGTCAAACTTAAAATAGTTTGAGTTAAGACAAGTCTAGAAGTTGATTTATTTTAGGACTGAGGGAGTAAAAACAGCAAACCATATCTAAGCTTGGTGCAACAAACATGAAAGTCATGCCTAGGCTAACCGATAGATATGGTCCTGAACAGAAGTGCAAAATTAAAGTTAATCATTCATGGTGCACTGAGCAGTCACATTAAGACCAACCATCTAGCACCGAAGTGGGCAAAATCAATCCGTAATTTATGATGCATGTGGCCATTCAAGACTAACATCCATGCATGCTAATGCAGCAATGGTCAGAGTTGCAAAAGGTATCGATGCAGCAATATGGGCATGTTGTGATGAAATAAATAGCTAAGTAACAGCACAAACAGCGGAAACGTAAAATAAATGCTAGACATGTAATCCATAGATCCAGAGACCAGTAATCGATCAACTTATCTAAGACGAAAGTAAGCCAAAACAACAATAATCAGTTCAATCAACAGAGGTACCAAACCTTATGACAGTGCATGCAAGCAGCTAGCTCTGGACAGATGCAAGGAGGGATAAAGAGGTAAGATATGGTTCCGGGTGCTCACTCTCGACAGATCCAAAACGGATAGCGAACATCTCCTCCTTGAGCTCGCCGTCGGCGAAGTCCAGCGCGTGCCACACGCACGACTTGTCGCTCCCCGCGTGCTCTTGCATCTTAGTCGTCGCCACAACTGTGCGTACGGAGAAAAGGGGTAAGGAATACTCTCCGATGTCAAAACCTATCCAGCCAGATCGAAATCGCCAACGAAAATCCCGCAAAAAAGACATTGATTACCGAGGTGATTAGCGCAGATCTTAAGCGTCTTCGACTGGCGCATGACGAGGCGGACCTTGGCGGTCTCCTTGTGCTTGAGCAGCTTCACGGCGCCTGTGCCGCGCTCTTTCCACTGGTTCCCCTCTTTGTCGAACCGGTAGAGCTTCGCCTTCCTGCACAACCGCCACACGTCAGATCAACAAGACCCCTAGCCAAATCGGATCGGGGCAGATCGGGGATGGGGAGGATCGAAGAGGCCGCGGATGACTCACATGTCGAGGAGCACGTCCTCGTCCTCCTCTCCGGTGGTAACGGCGACCTCCTCCAGCTTCACGATGGGGGCGACCTGGGCGCCGGTGTCCTCATCCTCGCCGGCCGCCGCGGCCTCCTCCTCCTCCTCCGCTGGACGGTGCTCCGCCGGGTCGGCCATGGCGTTCGGCGCGGCGGCGCGGTGGCAGCTGCGGTTGCAGTAGGGCTTGGGGGGCCTGAGCTTTGCTGGCTGCGCTCCTGCTACCGGTTGCTGCTGCGCGTGGCGGCCGCGGCGGTGGGGAGGGGCGTCTATAAAGCTGAGAGACGTGCGCGGCCGAAAGGGTTCGGCTTTGGGAAAGCGATCTGCCAAGTAGGGTTGCGTTCCGGGCGGAGTAGACTTGACATATGTGGATGTTACACGATCGAATTTGAATGCTGACGCCGTCGATTTTACAGGTGATTTGTTGATCGACGGCTGATATGGGCGTATGCTTGCGTGACGAATTTAATATCTAATCCCTACGTCTCAATATAACTTACTTTTTTTTTACTTTGAGACTTTTACTTTTTTTTTTACTTTGAGACTTTATATTTGACTGTTCGTTTTATTAAAAAATTTAAGCAAATAATAAAGTAAATAAATCGTTAGTAAGTATCTCTAATACTGACTAAGTTGTAATAAAATAAATAATATTTAGACAGAATTTTTAAATAAGACGAACGGTCAAACGTAAAGCCCAAATGTCAACAGAGTAAGTTAAAAGAAGGAGTACTATACTTGTATGTACTCCCTTCGTCTCAATATAACTTACATTTTTTACTTTTAGAATTCATATTTGATCGTTCGTCTTATTCAAAAAATTTAAGCAAATAATAAAGTAAATAAACCATTAATAAAGTATCTTTAATGATAGACTAAGGTATAACAAAATAAATAATATTTGTATAAAATTTTTAAATAAGACGAACGGTCAAACGTGAAATACAAAAGTCAACAGAGTAAGTTATTTTAAGACGGAGCGAGTATCAATGTACTCTCTTGGTATCAGATTTAGAAGTCGTTTAGTACAACGACTCGGTCTTCAGATCGTGACTTTGACTTCACATTTCTATAAAAAAATTTATGAAAAGTGATATATGCATACTTTTATGAAAGTATATTTAAAGACAAATCTAGTTATATAGTTTTCATATTTCCAAACTCAATAATTTAAAAGTCATTTACGATTTATATTCTCAATGTTTGATTGAAACTTTATCCAAAACAACATTCCTTTACGATACGGAGGGAGTATGTGCTCACCTGACTTTAAATTGAAGAGCGACTTAGCTCGTTGTGGTTCTGGACCTAATCCGACAGGAGAGTTGGATAGGAGGAATATTCGACCTTGGTTGAGCCCAACCTAACATATCTATCATCTATCATATATGGGTCTGTTTGGTTTCTTGCCTTAATCTTAGCTAGACTAGGATTATAGCCTGATTAGCCTAAACCTATCTCTAGCAAACCAATGTGAGTTTGTTTGGTTGACTGCTATCTCTAGCAAAGTTTTCATAAGAGTTTGTTTGGTTGCTTACTTTGCCTTGCATCGAATCACTCTCTTGAGCCTGGTAATGTGAAAGAACCGGCTAAATCACCGGGTCCACGAGCACCATCATCGTCCCTAAGGACTTCCGGTTACTGTGCACGAGTTCCCCGTAATCTAGAAAGCCTGCCGTGTTTCCTTGGAAACCCTAATCTCCCCGAGAATCTCATTGTAAAGACCTTGCAAGTATTACAACAGTCAACATAAATAGTTTGAATCAGAGTACAGAGTGCAGAAGTATTACATAATCATAAGTTTACAAATATAAGTTACATTATTTCAAACCAGAGTTTCGTAGTGGAGTAGCAGTACACAACTCGACACCCTGCCCAAGGGTTATAACATATGCACATCTTCATCCATACACGATCCATCAACCGGCACGGTCCCATATAGAGTTGTTCACTCGACTAACCAGCAACAGGGGTTAACAAACCCTGAGTACTGGGGTACTTCGCAAGACTTGCCCGACTAAAGAAAAAGATGAGACTCAGGAGTACAGGCTGAGGGGAGTCAAGGTAAGGCTTTAGGAAGAACCAAAGTATTTTGCGAAAAAGCAACACTAATCTTGAATCCTACTTTCAATATTTTAACTCAATATTATTTTAATCAATAACCATAGATCTCCGTTCTTTCATATGTATCCTTCAATTTCAATTACTTATTCTTTCTCAAAAACATCCTATTTCCGAACCACTTTTCGGGGTAGGGCAGTGGATCAAGTCTCCATTAATCGAGGAGCAACGACGATTCGAATTGATTAGTACCCAGCTGGGGATCCCTATCCACACTGTATATGTAGCACCTAAACTTGCATATGCCAACCCCGTCTACCACGGCTTTTCCAAAACCTGAACCGGTCCTGCGCCACCCGAGAGCACAGTACTCCTCTCGTCTCCAGGCACGCCGGCCACGAGGGTACACGCTACTCTCGTCATCTCTCCACTTCCAGTGCGTGGTCGTCGGTTCAAGTAGTGGAGCCACCGGAGATAGGGCCTTCCGTAGTATGTGGCTAGTTGCAAAGTCTCGATCCAGCAAGCCTACAACGAACGGTCCCTAATTCTTTTCCGTCGGTGTCCATGCATTTGGACTCTACCCCTAAGTACACAGTTACCCAACGGTTTCCAAATCCATGCCCGTCGGTGATAAGACATGGGGGCGCCGCTCCAAGTGCACATCAATCGAACGGACTCATTTTCATTTCCATTTGCATTGGGACTCTAACCCAAAGTGCAAAATCATCCGAACGGTTTTCAATCCGTCGGCGACAATACATTGGGACTCTAACCCAAGTGCAAGTCATCCGAACGGTTGCAAATCAACATTTATTTTCGTTTCTTTATTATTCATCAATAGTATATCATCATAACTCGAAAAATAGCATTTTATGCAAAACTCTAATTAATTAAGCAGGGCTAAGCATTTTTCAAACATTTTCATTTTAAATCAGGATTTCAGGGGGTAATATTCCAGTGGTCAAGGAAGTTAATGCATCAATTGGGTTATCACTCAACTCCTATCAACTTAATACAATAGATTAACTCAAGTTATAAATATTTTGCAAATCGTAAGAAAAGGGGCTGAATGCACCGGGACTTGCCTTTGTTTAGCAGGTGAATCACTTCTCCAGAAATACCAGAGAAACCCACTTGACTTTTCCTGGCGAATAATCCTCCGTCGGACACCAAGCAAGTCTTCCGGAAACTCGTTTACTACACGAAATAACAATGCATGCTTATCATGATGATATATATGCCATGATGCATGAGATGCACTAAATCGTGAATTAATAGAAGGTAAACTTAATTTAGAAAGTTGAGTACAATATTTCCTTCACGATAAAGTTGTAAAGCCAACACAACCGACCGATTAATTATCTACTAGGGTTTCATTTTAATTGTTGTTGAAAACCAAATTAGTTCATCCATAACACTATCACACTTTTGCTTAAGCAAGTCATCAACCCTAATATCATATGTGAATAATATACATTATTATTATTCCTAATTAATAATTTGCTTAAGAGCCCAATCACTAATTAAAGTGCTAAGGATCATCTCAAATTAATGACCCAGGGATATCACTCAATCCATAAATCACACAAAACCTAAGTTATAAGGTTAATATGGGTTTTATAATTTCATTATTTAAGTTGTATGATAAACATCTCAAATGAATCGCAAATTTTAATGAGAGTTAGGTGATTACAAATCATGATCAAGGTACAAATTTCACATGCTTAGGTTTTATAAATTAATTACTACAAAATAAACAAATTTATAATGCAACAATACATTGGAAAGTAAAATAAATGTGAAACTCAATATTTTCTGAAACAACATGGCCATATTATTGATTATCCGTTTACCACAACATCATGAAAAGACAGCGAAACACTATTTCCCACTTTTACATTTATATATTATCTATAATGCATTTAAATCTATGTATTAGGCATCAAACGTGTTAAATTGATAACTCAGTGAAACATACACCATAAATCATGAAAATTTAACCAGTCATCACACAGCACTCAGAGCATCTACCACTAATTTTTCATGTCAATTGGAGCTCTATAAATCCAGATACAAAAATAACAATCCAAACAAAGCATTATTTCTCATTTAGCAAGATTAATGTTAAACACCATTAAAATAGTAAACAACCTGCACATTTTATATTCTTACTGGCTAGTGCATATCATGAGAAGACTAACAAAATTAGAATAACTATTTTTAAACTATTATTTCTCACAATATGACCAAAAGCAAGTTAATATAATTCTTAAACCATTTTTCAAAACTAATTTCTATAGCACAAAAATATACATAACAAAGCACATATTATGGATCTAACATGCATAACACTTAATAAGGAAACTAACAAAACTAGTTTCACTAATTTAGGAGATACCAAACTGGCATATATGAATTTTCAAAATCAACATGAATCCTATAAATTTGATGCCCAAATGAATTGAGCGGGACCCACACGTCATAGGCTCAGGCGTTCATCTTGTACCTCTCGCGGAAACAAAGCAGAACACGAGCAGCGGCTTGGCTCCGCCGGCTGCTCGCCGTTCAGCTCCGGCCAACGACTGACCGACGACGGCGGAACGGCGCTGGGGCCTCTGCGCACCCGTGGAGAGGCTCGGCTTTGGCTAGAGGTGACCCGCAGGGTGTTCGGTGGCGCACGACGGCGGACAGCACAGCGGCGGTCTGGTGGCACAACGCCGTGGTGATGAAAAACTCAAGGAAGGAGGTTCTATGGGTACGGTACGACATAAGGAAGGTGATGGTGGTGGCGGTTCGGCCAGAGAATCGGTGGGGATAGAGAACGACGACAAGGCAGAGCTTCAACTCGCCGTCAATGGCGGTGATGAGGAAAATGAGCAGAAGGCGACCGGCTCACGCTTTATATAGGGGAACGGCTGGCGCAGGACGTGACCGGGACCCCCCACGGCTCTAACGCCCGCCATCGACAGGCCCCTGGCCGGCCCCGGGCGGCACCGGCGTGCGGCGCGGCACGCGCAGCCCTGCACACGAGCACGCAGGGTAGGGGCTGGTACTGTAGAGAATCTTTTGCCCCGTTTTCTATTTCATGCAATTACTTTTTATTTTGTGTAAGAACTTGAAAAATATCCTTAATAAGAGTTGTAGTAAATTTAATTTTGAACAACTTTGGTTTTTGAACCAAATTCAAAATTTGAATGGATTTTGAATAATTCAAAAGGGGTACATAGGGATTTTGAAATTCGATTCTAATCCAGTAAAATTCTCAAGATTTCTCTTAATAAGTTGAAAATATCCAAAAATAAAAGTTGTTATACTTGACAATACCTACAACTTTTATTAAAGGATATTTATCAGATTCTTGATAATTTTTGAAATGATATTTTAAATTTGAATCCTCAAACACCAATTTGAGTTTTATTTAAAATTTAACTCAATAACTTGAAAATCCCCAAATACAAAAGTTGTTCAATTTAAAAAGCTTTACAACTTTCATTAAAGGTGTTTGATCAAATTAATGATAGTTTTTAAATTTATATTTCAAATTTGCATTATTAAACATAGGGTAGAGATTTATTTGAAATTTTATTTAATAACTTAAAAATGTCCTAAAATAGAAGTTGCTCAACTTTTAAATATGTACAACTTTTATTTAAGGCCTAATAGTTAATTTCTTTTAGTTTTTGAATTGGAGTTTTGGGTCCGATTTAGGGTTTATAAATGAATTTCATTTTAATTTCTGATTGGATTCAGATAGATACACACAAACAAGCAATTTACACAATAAGTCACTCTAAATTACTTATGCACAATCATATGTAAGAATAAAATTTATTTTAGTTAATGCATAGTAACAGGGTTGAATATAGGATGATTTGCATGTAATCATGATGACATGACAGGTTTTAGTTACAGTAACACCCTGGTAAGGTTAAACTTTTGAAGCGTTCTATCAAACACGTTGGTGACCTCCATCACGGTGGTGGTGCTCTGCCCCTCACGCTGCTCCTCTCTACCCCCTCACCGCTCCAAGGCCTTGAGCCCATGCTGCGCTTAGCTTCGCACACCTACCACCATAGGGTGGTGCAGCTCCGAGGAATCGACGCGCGCGGTCACATCAACCACTGCCAAGCCGCCACCAACCTTGTGGACGACGGGGCCTGTTCGCCTCCTCGCTCGCCGGAGGATGCAGAAGAAAGGAGTACAAGGAGGGTCGCTGAAGGCGAGCTTGAGGAGAGGAGCAAACAAGCGCGGGGAAAGTGGCATGGAATGACAGACTAGCAGGGTTGAAAGCCCATGTTTGGTTTTGGGTAATTGATGAAACCTAGTTTGCTAACGATTGCTCTAAGTGTTTCATGAGAATTGATTATCAAATGGCAAGATGGAGCAAAGGACCGGGTCCGTGGAAGTCACAAGTGAAGGGCAATGACGGCGTCCATGAAAATGGTGTAAGTCCATCAACAAAGGAGAAAGCCCTATTGACGGCATCCATGCAAATGGTATAAGTCCATCATCATAGGTGTCCACAAGGTCCATCAAGAGATGAGAAGGAAGTTGATAAGAAACCAGGAGCTCAAGGCAAAGGTATAACCAATAGGAGCTCTTTTGGTTTTGGTGATCAAGACTCCATAGAGGGAGTGATCACATTTAGGATAGATAGCCGTACTATCAAGAGGGGCGAAATCGTTAATGAAATACGGTTATCAAGTGCCACTAGGTGTTCATGATCATTGCATTGCATATAGATGCTAGTGACACTAACAAACTATTGGAAAACTCTTTTGAAAAGGCTAACACACGTGCACTTAAGTGTGAGATTCTTTGGAGTGTTAGTGCCTTAAGAAACGGGGTGAAGTTCGAGGGTTAGAGAGGGTTTGGTCCTCTCTTCCTCATGCCGAGCTTGCGAGGCAGGATTCGGCGAATTTCGGAGACATTACAATAGAAAAACTAGCGTCGGACCTTATTGTCACAGAGCGTCGGACCATTAGTCTCGGTCCGACGACTAACACTGCTGAGAGCGTCGGACGCTCAGTTTCGGAGCGTCGGACTATTGTCCGAAGCGTCCGACGGTGTAGTTCGTGCGAGAGATAACACGTGGCGAGCTCTGAGAGCGTCGGACTCTCGGCGTTAGTCCGACGGTGAGCGTCGGACCAACGTCCGACGGTTTTCAGGGCTCGGGGAGCTCTCTGGAAACGTCGGACGGCCGCGATCGTTAGTCCGACGGCTTCGTCCCGCTGAGTCCGACGGTGTCAGCTGAGGGCGTCGGACCGTTTGTTTTAGTCCGACGATTATACAGTCCGATGGTTCGTTTAGCGCTGGAAGTTAGCCGTTGTGATCCAACGTTTGACTTCAAACGGCTAGTGACACGTGGCGTTTATCCGGAGCGTCGGACCGTGCTGATTAGTCCGACGGTCTGGCCGTCGGATAGTCCGACGGTACGCAGTGAAGTCTAAACGGCTTGTTCTTTGTGTGTGGCTTATAAATAGCGACTTGACCGGTTTGGGAAGTATCTCTTGGCACTCCTGAACATCATAGCATATTTGTGAGCCTTCCCACTCTACTCTCACTCATCCTACTTGATTGTGATCATCATTTGGTGAGTTTGGAGAGCATCAAGTGCATTGCATTGATAGAGATCATCTAGAGGCACTTGGTAGTGGTGATTCGCAGCGGTTTCTCTTGTTACTCTTGGAGTTTGCCGACTCCTAGACGGCTTGGAGCTGCGAGGATCGTTGAGGGGAGTTGGTGATTGTCTCCGCCTCCGATCGGTGAAGTTGTGAGGGGTTCTTGAGCCTATCCCCGCGGGAGATCGCGAAAGGCATCTTTAGTGGATTGCTCGTAGCTTGGTGGATCCCCATCTTGTGTTGGTTGTGCGGCACCCTTGAGAAGGGTTTGGCGTGTGATGCCAATTAGCGCGTGAACATCCAAGTGGGTGTATCGCTACAATGAGGACTAGCTTGCCGGCAAGCAAGTAAACCTCGGTAAAAAATCTTGTGTCATCTCTCTACCGAGGATTTCCCTTATATTTGATTGATTGGTTATATTGGACTTCATATCTTCTCTACACCGGGGGTATTGAAATCACCTTCTCTCTTTACTTTTGTGTACTTACTCTAGTGTGTAGTTTGTTAGTTAGTTGCTCACTTAGGAGTAGTGTATAGTAGTGACATAGCCTTTGAGTGTGAACTAGTGATCATAGTGTAGTATACTTGTCTAGGTGGCTTGCATAGCATAGTTTAGAGCTAGTGTTTTACAAAGCTTGCTATTGTTACTAATCGGCTTGTTAAGTGTTGTTTGTAGATTTTTATAGGCTATTCATCCCCCCTCTAGCCATTTAGGACCTTTCAAGGGTGCACGTGGCGAAGACGTGGACCGCCCCGTGGCTTCACGAGCTCGCCCCATCGTGCGGGCACCACCCCCCTATTCGCGCGCACCACTGCGGACTGGAGCACCGGAGGAAGGGAGTGCGAACGAGACCACGGGAGGAGCACAGTGGCGACACCGTCAGAGTGGAGTAAGGACAGTAGCACGAAGGGGAAGAACTAGTTGTGCGAGCAGAGGCGAGCGAAGGAGGTAACACGAATCTGCACAGAGCTAGCATAGGCTTGGCCAGCCTTGAGGAGCCGTCCAAACTTAATCTTGTATCCAGTTATCATTATTGTGTAGGTCTTCCAAGCATATTATTGGTCTTTTTTTATAATAGTTTTTAAAATCATTTTATACTTTATTTCTAAAGTATATTTTTACCAAAAAATTATGGTATTGTGTTTTTAAGACTTTGATGATGACAAATCTTAAGCGCTATGTTTTTTTAGAGTAGGCAATAACTTAGGCACTGTTTATTTTCTTTGGCAAAACTTTTGCCGAAAACTTTCATGCTTAGGGCAAATAGACCTAAATAAGTGGATACAAATGGGAGGCTAAAGTTTTTTTTTGCTAAAAGCATTAAGGATGTGAAGGACAACTTATTTTGTACTTTTAGCCTGTTTTTTTTTGTGTCATGGATCTAAATACCTAAGCAAAGACTAAAATTTAAGCAATTTTTTTAAAAAGACGGCAAAAGATTTTTCGGGTTTTTATTAAACGAGTAAAAAGAAAAAACAGGTTATTTACAAACTACTGCTTACATAAACACGAAGGAAGGAAAAACAACCCAAAACAACCGAAACCACTAACTGTGTGAGGACAGTTTAAGCATAAAAGAAAAAAAAAGAGGCAAATCTTTGCTATGACTCATACTACTATGCGTCCGACGTGGCACGTGGTCCCAACTTATCAGTGCGCTGGCCACGCAACCGGGTTCGCATGGTCGAATTCTATTGGTCGAGTTCGCTGGAGCTACTCTCAAGTGCCACGTGTAGCTTGTGTCGCGAAACGTCTCGACCGAACCGACGCCTTCCTCCCTAAAAACGGCGGCCTTTCTCCATGGCCAAATCCTTGTCCTCCTCCGCTTCCCTCCAAATCCACGCTGAATTCAACCCAGATATTCCCCAGCAGAAGCAAATCCGAGCAAATCGAGCGCTGGAAGCTTCATCCGGCAAAGCAGAATCGAATTTGAGCCGCTCGCCACGCCGCGATGGGGATCCCCTTCCGGTCCCTCCTCGTCGCCTCGCTCGTCCTCAGTTCGGTCGTCTTGCACGTCGCAGCGGCCAAAACTATAGATCCCTACAAGGCGAGTAATTTGCGTATTATTACCGAGTATTTCTTGTTTAGCTGTAAACTCTAGGCAATACACGGCGTATGCATACATGATAGTAGATTAATGAACAAACGGCAATGCTAACTATGCACGCGTGCGGTTCCAAGTGGTCTGATACTATTTGTTGATCTGTTCTCTAAACGGGATTTTACTGTACTCGAGTTTTACATGTACAATGTACTAAAATGGTTATATTTGGCAACACTCAAAGCTTAATTTGTTTTTGGTAGCTATGTTCACAATTTGTAAATTCATGATTGTCAAGCAGTAAATGTCAGATAGTGGCCCCGCTTCAAACAGGAAATATTGCTTCCATCTGAGCCTTTTTCTACTGGAAATCCAGTGCCTTTCAATTAAGAAGAAGAGTGTTATATGTACAGGGGCTCATGTTCTTTTTTTCAGGTTCTAGGAGTTGACAAGAATGCGAGCCAACGGGATATTCAGAAAGCCTTTCACAAGTAAGTTCAGAATTTTTTATGTCTTCAACTTCAACTTTCAATTCAAGTAATTGATGCAATTCAAGTAATTGATGCAATTTAGTTTCAGCCTATAGCTTACATCAACTCATCCAATTTATGATGTCTATAATAGACTTTCTCTAAAATACCACCCTGACAAGAATAAAGCCAAAGGGGCGCAGGAAAAATTTGAAGAAATAAATAATGGTAAGAAACTCTAGTTTTCTGCAATATCTATTTTGATTTAGAATTTGTATTTCCTTCAATATCTATTTTGATTTAAAATTTGTGTATGCTGATGATGTGTATGAAATAATCTCTTATTTGGCATTGTCCCTTGCACTAGCCATGGTATCACCATATTTGTATATGTCCGGAGTCCTTTGCATTAATCTGGTTGCTTTTAAGGGTATGTTTGCATTGATCTGGTTGCTTTTAACGGTGTGTTTGGTTTGGGGACTATCGGGGATGGGATGGTCCTGTCTCTTTTTTTAGGGGTGGAGTCATCTCTAAATTCCTTGTATTACCTATTTTTAACATTCCATGCTGTCTCCTGGGTTTGTTTAGGCGCAAAATGTCTTGTAACTGCACATGCTTCTGTTTACGCATTCTGCTTCTGTTTACACTGTTACCAGGCAAATATGAAATAAGGGTCATGTATCTGTACTTGATAAACTAGTTTTCAGATTATTTTCTAATGCTACATTAGAGTAGCAGTTCCTTCTTCTGTAATATTGAAGGAGCATTGTTGCGCCTTTGCAGCATATGAGATTCTATCTGATGAAGAGAAGAGGAAAAACTATGATCTCCACGGGGATGAGAAGAGTAACCCTGGATTTGGTGGTGGAAATTTTGGAAATCATGATGGTTATACATACTTCACTGGTGGTGGCCCCAAGTCCAGTCATTTCACATCTGGTAATGGATGGCAGACAATGGGTGGTCAAGGAAATGCAAAAACGTTCTCCTTTTCATTTGGTGGTAAACCTGGGGCCAGTGCTGGAAACCCTTTTGGTGGTGGTATTGATCTTGGTGATGTTTTCTCGAACCTTTTTGGTGGTGGACCAATGGGCGATAGCCATCTTGGTGGATCAAGTGGCTCAGCTAGAGCTAACACTGGAACTTCTGGTCAGCATTCTGGCACTGCCAAGATTCAGGATATCACCACACAAGTTTTCAATAAAGAAGTAGCTGATCAAGGAACTACTTGGCTTCTTTTATTTTATACACCCCCGTCAAAAGGTCAATTTGTGCTAGAGAGTATCATGCAGGACGTGGTCCATTCACTGGATGGTGCTCTGAGGGTAAGCTGTTGTGTAAAAACGATAATGAAATATATAGCGCTCCTCAACACATGGCACGGACATACATACCTGATACTTTATATTTGTGCAGGTTGGTAAGGTCAACTGTGACAATGAAAAATCTCTTTGCAAAAGGTCTGGTGTTTCAATAGGGAAATCGGCTCGTCTCTTCATCTATTCATATGCTACTACAGAGAAAGGGTCTTTGCACGAGTATTCTGGAGAACATGATGCTAAGAGCTTGAAGACATTTTGTCAAGAGCACCTGCCAAGATTCTCCAAACGGGTAGATATTGGCCAATTCAGCTTCCCTTTTAATGTTCTACCAAACCTTCCTCAAGTGCTCTTATTATCGAGTAAGAAGGACACACCAGCAATGTGGCGTGCTATCAGTGGGATGTTCCGCAATCGGTTAATTTTTTATGATGCTGAGGTGAGCAATCTGATCTGTTGCTTTTACTGCTCCATTGGGTTACTAGGCTTAGGAAATTCTAGGCCTTAATAATTACTCTGCTCGACATGTGAAAACTTGGCACATAGCGAGACGTCAGTCGGTGTGGGGTGTACTTACTTTGGGCAGTACTGAATGGTTATAATATAAAAATGGTATGACAAATAATTTACTCGCTCCATTCCTAATTGTAAGTCGTTTTAGTTTTCCTAAGTCAACTTTTTTCTAGCTTTGACCATGTTTTTTTAAAAAAATAAAAAACTCAGAGACATATACAGCCCCATGTATCTGTTTGATATTGTAGATGCTAATGTTTTTTTTTTTATTTATAAATTTGGTCAAACTAGACAAATTGGACTTAGGACAAAGCTAGAACGACTTACAATTTCGAACGAAGGGAGTAGATGACTGAGCTTCCATTAAAATAGGAGATAATTGGATATTTGCGACTCCAATGCCGGTGAACAATCAGGGGCTAACTCTTATATGCTATTAGGACTCTATAAAAAACATCAATGAAGTATGTAACATGAGAAACTGCTGTTTATGTTTAGGTTCATGATGTTTCTCATCCGCTGCTCAAAAGTCTTGGCGTGAAGAATCTTCCAGCTGTAATTGGCCGAAACGTTAATGGTGAGGAGCTCCTTCTGAAGGATGGCATTTCGGTGAAAGATCTCAGATCTGGTATCAAGGAATTGAAGACACTGCTAGATAATTTCGAGAAGAAGAATAAGAAGCTGTCATCGAATCAAGCTAATAAGAAACCTTCCAGTCAATGGGAAGAAAAAAAGGTTCCTCTCCTCACAGCTTCCAACTTTGAGGAAATCTGTGGAGATAAGACTTCAGTATGTATCATTGGTGTTTTCGGGTCAAACAAAGCCAAGGGACAACTTGAAACAGTCCTGTCTGAGGTATATCTTCTGTTTTGAAAAGCCAAATCATAGCATAGTAGATAGCAGAAGCACATGGTTTTGTTGTTCTGAATGCGTAGTAACAATCTTGTGGTTCTTCTTTACTTAAACCTTCGGTAACACATACCATCTCTTTTCTGGTGATTGCATACAGATATCTAAGAAGACTCTGATAAGGGGGCAGAACTACAATTCCAGAAATGCAGTCTCCTATGCTTTGTTGGATAAGGACAAACAATCTGCATTCCTGACATCGTTTGACAAGTCTGGATATAGGTCATCTGACACGCTGCTCATCGCCTACAAGCCTCGCCGGGGGAGGTTCGCGGTGTACGATGATGAGGTGACACTAGAAGAAGCTGAAAGGTTCGTGGGATCTGTTTTGAACGGAGACGTTCAACTGTCACCGACCAAACAAAAACCTGTCCTTAGGTAGACGACTAACGTGTTTGTAAATAGCTGAACGAAGAGATTAAATTGGTGTATAGCGTTTGCTGGACAGTTTTGTCGTTCAGTAGACAGAATTACTAACTTATCTCTCCCTCAACTCTGCCAATGTAATTGTGCGAGTGCTGTCCTGTCGAGATGTTGAATATAATATAGCCGGCCATTTATATACCTTGCCAACTCTACTATATTTTGTTTCCACAAGATACTGGGTCTTTCCGAGTATACTAGCAATTATTTCGTTACCTTGCGATTTCGTTGCTTCTGAGAATAGACGAGACTGAAACTTAGCAATAATATCGCAAACGGGCGGGGGTCGGACGGTCTGTTTGTTTGAACTTTTGATTTTATTACAGAAATCGAGAGTTTACTTCAAACTAAAACTCCGTCGAGCTACAAGAAAACAGATTACCATCGAATCTTTTTAATCCAAAATTTGCTGACGATTTGATTGTATGCCAATTGCCAAAAGACAACTCTGGGCTTACTGTCGATGACTGCCGTGTAACGAATTCGGCCCAGCCCAACGTGTTCTCGGATTTATCCAGTCGCCACCTCCCCCACAGCTTCGATTCGTGGACAGCCTCATCCTCAGACGAATGCTATCTTCACTGGCCTCGAGCACAAAATGCTGTGGCCGAGCGGATGAGAGGAAGATGGCTGCCACCAGCCTCAGCTCCTGCTCCTCCCTGCCCAGGGCTACTGCAAAAGTAAGCTTCTTCTCGAACTCATAGCGCTGAATCTTGTTTCTTCTTGCTTCCTGATGCTGTATACCTCTCATGTGCACAGCTAACAGGAGTAGTGCCACCAAGATCTTCGTCGTACTACACCCAGCTGACCTTTTGCTCGAGGCATCCCTTCCAGAAGGCGTCGGCAGCTGCAGCCTTCCAGAAGGTCCAACCCGAGCTCCTCCGGCTGAGCTACCCGGCGAGGAATAACAAGCATGCAAGGACCAGCTGCCGGCGGGCGGCCACGGACAATGAACAAGCGGCGCAAGAAACAACCGACACCCCTCCTCCTCCTCCAGCGTCTCCCGTTCCCAGCGCCGAGAAATCCCCGGTGACGACGCCCGGCAACGGCCAGCCGCAGCAGCCGGCCGTCGCCAACGCCAACGGCAGCGCGCCGAAGCGGGCGCCGCTGACGGCGCGGGAGCGGCTGCGCGCGGCGCGCGTGCTGGGCAAGTACGCGGAGCCGTCGGCGAGAGGGTCGTCGTCGTCGTCGAGATCGGCGAAGCCGGAGTTCGGGAGCGGTGTGCTGGACGCGCTGCGCGAGGCGGATGCGAAGAAGGCCGGGGGCGGCGGCGGGCGGCGCGGGTCGCGGCTGCCCGAGGCGCCGGGCAACCTGTTCGACGACAGCAAGCGCGGGATGCCCAAGGAGGGGTGGACGTTCGAGCTGCCGTTCGGGGTGGACGTCTTCCTCGTCCTCGTCTCCTTCACGCTCATCACCACCATCATGTTCGGCACCGCCTTCCTCGTCTGGAAGCTCGGCGCCATACACTTCAACGAGTACTAGCTAAGCCTTTAGACTGTCTCTAGAATGATGGGGCAATAAAGGGCGATTATGCAATGGTTCTTGCAGTGCTAGATGAGAGAAGAGAACTGTGTGGCTTTGTATTATACTTTGTATTGATCGCCGACACTGCCACGCTGGTTTGGCGCAGATTTTTGAGAAGATAGAAATGTTGCGATTGCAGAACCGGTGTCATGTTTAGAAGTAACTACTGATCCATGTCGTTACAACAGCACACAAAAAGTGGCTGTAGTTTAGTGGTAAGAATTCTACGTTGTGGCCGTAGAGACCTGGGCTCGAATCCCAGCAGCCACAGTTTAATTTTTTAATAAACCAATCTTATCTGATTAGACCATTATCGACATTTCAGATTCAATCGCCCTGAGAATCTTTAGGTTACTTGTTCTTTGTTCATTTTCTTTATTTTTTTAATAAACCAATCTTATCTGATTAGACCATTATCGACATTTCAGATTCAATCGCCCTGAGAATCTTTTGGTTACTTGTTCTTTGTTCATTTTCTTTGTTTTTTCTCGTTTCCCCAATTTTTCCCCTCGTCTGTGTAATCGACGTACCAGGGCTTGTTTAGTTCCAATATTTAACGCTATTTACCTATCACATCGATTATTCTTTCTATATGTATGGATCACTAAATAAAATAGCAGATATTATATGTTTATACTTTTTGCGTGGCTAAATCAAGATGAATATTTTAAATTTACTTGAACTATGATTAAATAAAAATTATCAAATACAAATAAAAATCCTACAATGCACTCTCACCGTCTAAACGCGGCCGATTCCATCGTCCTGAGCCGCGGATGGCCAGAAGCCCATAACCCGCCGGTTCGCGCGTCGCTGCCTCCACTTCGGCGTTGCGCTTCCTCCGTTTCTCGCCTCTTCCGCCGTGCGCACCTTTGCGCATCGCCGTAGCCCCGCACACAAGGTTTCGTCCATTTTGCTAGACTAGACTAGATGGATCCCGACGCGGGCGGCTCCAGTTCCGGTGCACCACCTCCGTCGACAGCCATAGGTGCACCCGAGACAAAGATTTTTTTTTTTCCGTTTCGTTCGCCTAATCGAACAGCTCCCGCCGTCGCTGCTTAAACCCTAGCGCGTGCTTGTCTCGAACCGTCGTGCAGGCGCGGGCGCGGAGACGAAGGAGCAGGAGGAGGAGGTGCGCGACCGCAAGCAGGTGATGGTGGTGCTGGTGGGCCCACCGGGCAGCGGCAAGTCCACGTTCGCCGAGGCCGTAGTTGGCGGCTCCACCGCCGGCCGCCACTGGGTTCGGGTCTGCCAGGTGGGTCCTCTATCGCTCTTGGTCTCAGCTCTCAATGCGTACAAATGTGCTGCTGACCATTGCTAGTTATCCCTTACATATACATATATATACTGATGTGATGTTTCAAGACGATTGCTACTTAATTAAAAAAAAACACTTGTTGAATGGTTGAAATTTAGTCGAAGTTTCGTCTTTGCGAGTCCATCTATGCTCTCATATGGAGAATTCATTGCTTACTTCACTGTTTATTTGATCAACACTGTAATAACAATTTAGTATGTTGCAATAAGGAGGCCATCACACATAGCAGAGAATCACAAATACTAACGTCTTCGTTCCCAATCAACTTGGATTGCACTTCATCTAGACAATTTTAGTCATGGTGCCTTAAAGTTTCGCAATGGATTATTCATTAAATGCTAGTATGCCACAACAGTTTGGCACAACTTGACAGAACTCTATTTTGGTGGTGCTTACTGTAAACCAGGATACAATCGGGAATGGCAAAGCTGGGACAAAAATACAGTGCTTGAAGGCTGCATCAGATGCTTTGAAGGAGGGCAAGAGTGTTCTCGTCGACCGCTGCAACTTGGAACGTGAGCAGCGTGCTGATTTTGTGAAGCTGGGCGGCACATTGCGCACAGATGTGCATGTTGTCTCCCTGAATCTACCTGCAAAGGTTTGTATCTCACGTGCAGTGAGCCGAAAGGGCCATGAAGGAAATCTCCAGGGTGGGAAGGCTGCCCTTGTTGTGAACCGCATGCTGCAGAAGAAGGAGACACCCTTGCTCGCAGAAGGTTTCAGTCGGATCATGTGCTGTAATGATGATGGCGACATTAAAAAAGCAGTTGACCTGTATAATGGTTTAGGACCTTCAGATAGTCTTCCATCAGGAGTTTTTGGTCAGAAGGGCAAAAGACCCGTACAAATTGGTATAATGAAGTTTCTAAAGAAACCTGATGCTTCCAGTGTTGAGACATCTAGTGGACCTAAGCTTGCATTGACAGAAATAAAGCCAGCGCAGCAAAATCCTTTGCCAAAACAGGAAAATGTCGAAGCTGGTTTGGCCTGTTCAATGGAAGTTGAGGAGGGGTTGAATGACAAGATGGAAAATGAAGAGCATGCTAAAGAAAGTGATTGTGATGTTGGTTCCCGTACTCTGGCATTTCCATCTATTTCTACTGCTGACTTCCAGTTTGATCTTGACAGAGCATCTGATATTATAGTAGACACAGCTGCTAATTTCTTGCAGAAGTTTGATAATGTAAGACTAGTTCTTGTAGATCTGAGCGAGAAATCAAGAATTTTGTCATTGGTCAAACAGAAGGCTGCCAAGAAAAGCATTGACTCCAACAGGTTTTTCACATACGTGGGAGATATCACTCAGTTGCACACAAAAGGAGGTCTTCAGTGCAGCGTGATTGCTAATGCTGCCAATTGGTAATGATTTTTTTGTTACTTAAATATTTGGTATCCTATTTACTTGCTTAAATTTATGTTTCCTCATCTTAGAAGGGCAGCATTGTGTCTAAATATCTTCCTTTTGTTGAATCATGTGCTATTATGTTTCTTTTTTTTGGCCATTGTGTTATTATGTTTCTGGGTGTGGCTCTTTCGCTTTTGGAGAACGTTAGTAACCTTATTTCAGACAGAGAAATGATATTTGTGCCCTTTTAACGCAGGAGACTAAAACCTGGAGGTGGAGGGGTTAATGCGGCAATATATAATGCTGCTGGAGAATCTTTACAACACGCAACTAAAAAATGTGCTGACGCACTGAGGCCAGGAACCTCTGTTGCTGTTCCACTTCCATCAACTTCTCCTCTGCACCAACGGGAAGGTGTGACCCATGTCATACATGTGCTTGGGCCAAATATGAATCCAATGCGACCAGACTATCTTAAGAATGACTATACCAGAGGGTCTAAGATTCTTCGTGAAGCATACAATTCACTTTTTGAGAATTTTGCATCCATTGTGCAGAGCTCCTTGGGAAAGCAGAACAATGAATCTGGAGCACAAAAGTCAGCGTCTGGAGGGACATTGCCCAATGACACAAAAATGAAGCGAGAGGACAGCCATGGATCTGAAAGGATGAAAAAACATAAGTTGTTTCAACCCATTATGACTTTAAAGCAACAGCATGAGTGTACAGAGGTTAATGCTCCAAATTGCCATGATGATGCCATGACTTCATCTGCTGTTCCTAGCCAAACTAGACAAGTAGACAACAAAAGGAATGATGTGGTTACCAGTAAGACTTGGGGATCCTGGGCCAAGTCTCTCTATGAACTTGCCATGAACCCAGAAAAATACAAGAACTCAGATTCTATCCTAGAGACATCAGATGAATATGTTGTTCTGAAAGATCTCTATCCAAAGGTTTATTATGGAATTTTCTAATTATTACATACTATTTCTATTGTGTGCTTCGTAACGATATTCAGTGATCCAGTTGTCATCTTCGCAAAACTCTTTATATATGCAGGCCAAAAGGCATATTTTGGTGATATCTAGAATGGACGGTCTTGACTCTCTAGCAGATGTCAAGAAAGAACACTTGCCTTTGTTGAGGAGGATGCATTCAGCTGGGGTGAAGTGGGCTCATAAGTTCCTAGAGGAAGATGCAGCTTTGGAGTTCAGACTTGGATACCATTCGGTATGATCCTAACCGAAGTTCGTTTCCTTGAAGTTTCCTTGAGAAGTAGTGTGTGTTTTATTTTGAGGAACTTCCTCATCTTTGATGGACTGGTCCATCATGGCATGTGATCATCCAGGACTGTAGTGTGATAACATCATCACTCAATTTATATAAACATTTTCTTATGAGCGGTAATGTGATGAACTAACTGATTTGACTTTGGTTAGCTTGGGTTCATTATCTATTATTCCTCTCCAAACACACTAGTCGTGGCATGCGCAATTTCACTTGTTTTGTTTTTTTTATTACAGGTTCCATCAATGCAACAATTGCATCTTCATGTCATTAGCCAGGATTTCAACTCTGCAAGCTTGAAAAATAAGAAACATTGGAACTCCTTCACCACATCATTTTTCCGTGATTCTGTTGATGTCATTGAGGAGATTGAACAAAATGGATCAACAACCACCAGCAGTGATGAAAAGGTTCTCGCAATGGAACTCCGGTGCCACAGGTGCAGGAGCGCTCATCCAAACATCCCAAAGCTGAAATCCCACATCGCGATCTGTAAATCTTCCTTCCCTTCCCATCTTCTGCAGAAAAACAGACTGTTGTCCTCGACGATGCATATGGACCGCACTTAGATGTTAGAACTTGATAATCAGTTGTCTTTGGCGCACATTTTGCATGTCACGCTCTCCCTCGCAACTTTGAAGGTTGTTAACCTGGCCAACCCAGTGGAGATGACTCCGGCTTTGAAGGTTGTTCCACACATTTTGCAGCGATCTTACATTTCCGGATGCTGTTCGAGACCTTGCTACAGGAAGATGATGCGCGGGTGTGGAACGTGTTTACTCATCTCGCTGGCCTTCCAGAGCTCTGAGATACGGAGGGATGGCATTGTGCTATTCATCGAGCAGCATGTGATCGCCGAGGACACCGGGCTAGCAAATTCAAAATTGTAAAGAAGACACTTGACAATACTGCTGGAGTTCTGTCTTTGTGCACCATTCTGGGCACCTAGAGTTTAGTCATCTGTTCTCGTTTTTGCTTGCTCCTTCAGAGTTCAGAGAAACAAAGGATAATCCATTTCTGTAATGCATGCTAGAAACTAGAGAAAAGTTTTGCTAGATTGATGCCTTGGTTATTAAAACGCTTCTCCAAGAGACCTTTCATGGGTTTGGAATGCCTACCGATAGATTTGATGATGAGCAGAAATTCATTATACCATTTCTTAGAAATACTTTCTGTTTATTGTTTAACTGCACGTCAAGATCCGTACAGTTTGAACAACTTCGGACGTCTGTTTATTGTCACTTTGTCCCTTACGCATCTACTCGGCCAATTTCTATAATAACCTTAAATTCAAAATATCTTAACTTATTTTATAGGAATGAGTAGCGACAGTTATGATATCAAAGTATATTATTCCCTATAATGTAAATATATTTTATGATATAACTAGTCTAGTGATACTAATCTAATTTCATGAATATCGATGATATCTTTTTCTAAATTTGATTATATTTTTAATTAGGGGTTGTTTGGATCCTTTCATTTAGAGGAATTAAAATCTAGTTAACAAGTTAAGTTATTTTACTTGGAATGTGACATTCCACCACTTTTCAAAGTTCATATATTAGTCCACCTCAAATTTACAGGAGATTCTATATATCACCATACTATATTTCTGCCTTGCAATTTATAGCACACTCTTTAACTCGCTCCTACACGGTAAAAATACAACAGATAAATATCTCTCTCGTACAGTCAACAAAATATGCAAACATAATCTATATACAACCATATTAAGTTAATTAATATGTGTAAATTTTATTCTTAAAATAAATTCAATTCTAAGGATCTAAATGGAGCCTTAGGTATTTTAGAAGTTGGTTTAATTTGATCGGAGGATGTAGGTTTTAATTTTAGAGAGACACAATTATCTCACGCACGTGAGGCCCCCTCCTCCCCAACCGAGGATAAGGAGCTTCGCCGCTCACTCCCGAGGGGAGGGAAACACCCAAATCAAACCCCGCGCGTCCCAGCAGCAGCAATGGCGTGCCTCGCCGCGCTCTTGGCCTCCCCGGCGCTCCTCCCCTTTCCTTCCACCACCTCGTCCACGGCCTCGGCCTCCTGCTCGTGCCGTCTCCGCCTCCGCCCCGCCGTCGTCGCGCGTGCGCCGCGCCAGCAGCCGCGGGGCCGGCGCGCGCTCCGGCGCTTTGACGAGGTACCTTTCGTCTCACTACTTTGTCAGTGGCTCTTGCTCGACGCGCGCGGTGCGACTGCCAATTGGGTTTCTCACTCTGGAAAGTGCGGCGCGAACTGAAACTTTGATGCTGCAGGTGGAGGGGGTGTCGAAGAAGCGGCGCGGCATCGGAGGCGGTAGCGGTGGCGGCGCTGGAGGGTCGCAGCCGTCGTCATCACGCAGAGACAGGGGCCTTTCCGTCGATTTTAAGGAGTCGCAGGTCCGAGGCGCATCAATTTTTCTCTGCTTGGTTCACACTTTACAGGTTGCACAGTGCATGCTACTCTTGAGAATTGAATAGTGGTTACCAGCAACAGTTCCAAACTGAATGAGGGTGCCAACTAGCTTTTTTGCATGATGGAGTAGAATCTATCCCAGCCTCTTCATCCAGAGTAGAATCAATGACAATTAGAACAAGGATGGATATTTCGCTTCATTGCTGCTTCCATGTCAACGTGCTTACTGTTGTTTGCTGGGTGCTTTGTGTTACCAAATACACTGTCGTGTGTGTGGATTGTATGCTGTGGGTGGGATTTCATCTGTTCAAACTATTAATTGCACTTCTCCATTATGGATTTGAGTCAGTTTGCACTTTGTCCTTGTAAGTTCACCACGTCCTTTATAATTTATAAAGCATGCTCTTCAGTGTGAATGAATCCCTTATGATGGTTTCATAATGTTACATCATCTTATGCATGTGCCCATGTGCCTGTGAGTGCTAATAAACACACCCATCTTCATCCATGTACATTTCACCTTGATTAAATGTTGCCCCAAAATCTTACAAACCTTCTCTTGTGCTAACTGTGCGGTTACATCAGGTTGCTGACTTTGACGATCTTGAAGAGGACAAATTCCTTAATGCTGTTGTCAAGGTAGGCTTCAAGAATACATGTCCCTGGCTATTGATGATGCTTACTTTTCCAGTAGCCTATGTTTCATCAAGATATATTTTATGTGTGTGCTAAGTACTGCTTTGTCATATTGGTATTGTAACTTCCTTTTCAGTATAGCATGTCAAGCACAGTGCTCTAGTTTGCTCAAATATCTTGTTCTGTTGAGTAAGAATTTGCTTTGTTTTGTGATTAGTTATGTCCTTTTCACCTGAAGTAGTTTCTCTCCTGTTAGGTCTACTGCACTCATATCGCACCCGATTATGGTCTTCCTTGGCAGAAGCAAAGGCAACATTCAAGTAGTGGGAGGTAAGTGTTGATATAATGTGTGTATCTGTTTCAGTTCATAATTTTATTTCTTCCATATAGAATTTCATCTGATGTGCATTTCTAGGTGGGTGTGGATGAATGCTGGCGTGGAATATAAATTATCATGATCCAATTAGTAATTTCATAATTTTATAGAGATTAAGTTGCAGCATTTCCTTTCATGTACTGATTAGACCACTTGAGAATAAGGTTGTAAGCATAATGATGTTTGTTTCATTGTGATAGGCATCTTGCTTTAGTCATCAACATGCTAGGGCTTTTTTTATCACATTACTTGGCTTTGGTGCCTTTGTTTATCTTATGACAGATATTCATACCTTACGTGTTTTGAAATTTATGCTTATCTTTTGGATGAGGCCACTCATTTTGAAGATTATGTTTTGAACTTAGAAGCTCTTTGTGTATCTTACAAGACATGTCATTTTACAGTGCTTTTATGATTGGGGATGGCAAACTCTTGACAAATGCACATTGCGTTGAGCACGACACCCAGGTGATTATTCAACTGGACAGCTTTGTCTCTTCATGTTTTTATTGTACCTTGGTTTGTCACTCCCTTTCTTTCTGTAACTATTTAATTTAAATTTTTGAGCTACTAGCAGTTGAAGATGAACTAATTAAAATTTCTGATGAAGTGCTGCTACCATTGTACCATTAGTTTTTTGTATGGATAAGAGTTTAGGTATGTCAGTTACTTTGTTATGGTAAGGCTGCTTCTCGTTGCAGGTCAAAGTAAAGAGAAGGGGAGATGATAAAAAGTATATTGCCAAGGTAAATCACCTATAGCAATGCTACTTTCAAGATTTGTTAAAATATCTTTTTTCTTGTGAGTGCACAATAAAAATGTTTATGCAATGAACATTGCAATTCTCTTGAAGTATGGTAACCATAAGTTTTGTGAATCTGAATTATCTGAGACAAGATTTGTGCTTATGCGTTTTGAAATCCTGGATCCCTGAGGCAGTCTTCTGTTCATTTTCTTACAACTAATATCCATCGCAAGCCAACTTAGCTTTTCAACCATATTCCACTGTACTGGTAGGATTGGACTATTGGAAGCTCTATCATTTTTTTTATAGCAAATGGAAGCTCCACCATTGGGACTTGGGAATTATTAAAAGAACCATAATCATAATTATTTTCTAATTTGCAATATTACTCTTTTGAGGCCAACATTAGAAGTTACCACATATGCTTAGTAATCTTTTGAGCAAGGTATTTGACAAATTTATTTAATTTTATAAAACTCGACTTTGTAAGAAGTCAACTGACATAGTGATTTACAGGTTTTAGCTAGGGGTACCGAATGCGATCTTGCATTGCTATCTGTAGAGAATGAAGAGTTCTGGAGAGGAACAGAGGCACTTCATTTTGGTCGTTTGCCATGCCTTCAGGTAACCAGTTATCGTCATGATGTGTTTACTGGACCTTTAGAGCGGCTGAGCTGAAATTTGGCTGGGCTGAATTGTACGGCTGAATTTGTTATGAGAGAAAAATACTATTCTGTGGCTGAAAATAAGGTGAACCTTGCTCAAGCGAACTTACAGTTAAAAGCTTAAAACTATAGTGAGGCAATTTCTTGGTAACTTGCAAATGTAACATTGTAGTGCTTGTTAATAGCACATGAACACCATAAAAGTTTATGTCAGAGCTGAAGTCATTCTTTGCTCCTGCAAATGAGATAAATATTTAGCATATTGTTTCTAGTTATATATGAAAAAGTACTTCACATTTACTTCATGCTGTACTTATGTTCAAACTTATGACAGGATTCAGTAACTGTTGTGGGATATCCTCTTGGTGGAGACACTATATCTGTAACAAAAGGAGTTGTATCACGCATTGAGGTGCTATATCTTGGATGCTCCAATTCTCTGTATCTGTCTTTTTCATTTGATTCTTGCCTCAACGAGGAGAAAACCAATGATATTTTTTGCAGCAGTAACTGTATCATTTCTCATAATGTTACACCTGATCCCATGCTCGTTTTTAGTTGTCCAGTGCATGTTGGTAGGATTAAGAACAAATTATGCTATGCTTCATTGATTCCTGACTTCCTGTGATCAGTTCTGACTTCTGAGTTCATTTGTTTGAGAAACTGGTCCATCATTTTCCATTCTCCAGTCATATACTGCTGTCTTCTTTTATATCTGGTTAGGTGTAGCCATAATCATCTTGGTCTTCAATTCTCAAATAGCTACTATTTTCCAAAAAGAATAAAACAAAAAAGTGACTAGTTGTCAAATGAATTTTTTTTTTATGCGTTGAACTTGTATCCAGTAACATAGCCCAGATACAACATTGCTTCAGATACGTTCAGAAGTGAAGCACTGTTCTGAAAATGTTCTGTAATAATTGTATTTGTTATCTTACACCCCGCATGTTGTGTTTTTTCTTAATAATTATATTTGGTATGTATTCAACCGAATGATTGAACTTACACTGCTTCCTTTGGAATAGCCCAGGTCACTCCATATGCACATGGGACATCAGATCTTCTTGGCATTCAAATTGACGCAGCCATAAATCCTGGTTTGTCCTTTGCATCCACCAGAAAAAAAAGGCTCACTAGTCTGCTATTTGCTATATGATGATATTCAGAGCATTGACCTATCTTCGTTCTTTCCAGAATTCCTGGAAACGATGAGCTGATCTGTTGTCCTGGTCTTTTGTTCAGGAAACAGTGGGGGACCAGCCTTTAATGAACAAGGGGAGTGCATTGGTGTCGCATTTCAGGTACTTTTACTCGGTCACATTACTGGTACCTGGACATGTGACTTGTGGTTTTTGACATAATTGATGGACAACCCAGTATATCTGAACAGATTAAAAACATATTTAGGTAGATTCTATTTTAAAATCAATTAGCTACTCAACTTTCAGAAACAGGAACAGTTCTGGATTTTGATATTCTCTGGTAATGATCACTCTATATGAACTTGAATTGTTATTTATCTTGCTTATCAATCAGAATCACATGCGTTCATTTTTCATTATCCTCTTTGAGGGTACTTTTATGCTTTTGATCAGGGTATGCAAAATATTGCTTCACCAGTTACAAATACTTGCCACTTTGACAGTTTTATTTGTTCACAAATACTTTCTACTCCACATTTTAGCAATATTTCCCAATTTATGCTTTTTAAATATATCTCCAGTCCTCTCATTTCACCATCAAGAAGCGGGTGCATGATAAACTATTTAACGAAGTTTGCATATGCTGAAAGAAAAAAAAAAACTCTCCTGCAAAAGTTTACCCCCACAGTATAATTTGCTCCCCCGGGAGTTGAACCCAGGACCTGGGCCCTGCTAACCAGTCAGGTAGTGGGCTCTTTCGCATATGTTCACAGAAGTTAGTAATTAGATATGAAAGACACTTTTTTGCGAGGGTAATTATAAAATACACTTTGATCATGTTAGAGAAAAGTAACGATTGCAATGGTGATCAGTGTGTGATCAAAGATTCAGAGGTGGCAAGTATTTGTGAACGAAGGTAGTAGCACTAAGCATGATGATGCACAGATAGGTAGACTTAGTGAAAGAGGATGCAAGTGTTTTTTTTTTCTTTTCTAGTTTCTTTCTCATTATGTGCTTTGTTTAGGTGTACAGGTCAGATGAAGCTGAAAATATTGGATATGTTATTCCAACTACAGTTGTATCCCATTTCTTAAATGACTATCAGAAAAATGGAAAGTACACAGGTAAATTGTTCTTTGTTTTAAAGATAAGCAAGCAAAAAACGATGTCTACTTTACTGTTAACGATAGATATTGGCTTATTTCCTTTTTTTTTAATAAATTGGTTTGTACATTCAACCAGACATTTCAAAAAGATGCTACCTTACACTATATAGTCAGAAGTAGCAACTTCCCTTGAAGAAAAATTTTATTCCTTAAACATGTTATTGTTAGTTCCTAATTGTATGAATGTCGAGTGTGTGTTACTTAGTAAAACCGTATTCCGGTACACTAACTTTGTGAGATGTCTAACCCTACTATGTTTCCCAAAAAATATGTAGGATTTCCTTGTTTGGGTGTCTTACTTCAGAAATTGGAAAATCCGGCATTGCGTGAAAGCTTAAAAGTACCTTCAAGCGAGGTAGGCTACAGTTCTAAATGGTCTCTTTCCCTGTTGAGACCTATGTAATTTATGATTGCACTGATCATCTTGCATAGTCCTCCTGTACTTCCACATTTGATAAGCATTGTATTATTGAGAGTGGTTTGAGTATCACACATTAAAAGAAAAGCAGATAAAGAGATAAATTATGCTTGAATTCTTGCATATATTCAGAATTTTCGACTGAGTGTAGATGGCTTCTTTTTCTTGTGATGTGGATCTCAGTCATCCTTAGATTAGTCCAATAATATTTAAGGAACGTTTCACTTGGAAGAAAACAAAGAATATTTGTGGAAGTTTTGCTGTCATCTTTGAATCATTCATCCTGGTGGCGGATCCCTTGATGGACTTAATTGAGGTTGCCTCAATCAGCACTTAAACACACCTTGTTGTTTTTGAGTTAGTTACATTAGGTGGGATTGGCACTTGGTAGTTATGGTTTCTGGCTGAGACTACCTTGCACATCCATACAGTATTCTAAAAGTTGTTATTTTAAAATTATTTAGGAAAAAAATTGTCCTCTAAATACTAATAGCTGGTCCTTAGCTTTGAGCACAGCTATAATCTTAGTCAGTTAGTCCAGTGTGTCCCTATGACATGCCATCTTGCTTTTCTCTTGAAGGGTGTTCTTGTTCGTCGGGTTGAGCCTACTGCTCCAGCAAGCAGTGTTTTGCGAAAGGTAACATTCACTAATTTGATCCAGTTCACAGATTTGAATGCCTTCAGTTTTCCTTGTTTTTTATTGAAATGGATCTTCCTGGGTTAATGATTGTCCAAACTGTATTTGCTTCGTCTGTTTAAGCTTATCAGATTGTTTTGTCTCCAGGGAGATGTAATTGTTAGCTTTGATGGTATAGCAGTAGGATGTGAAGCAACAGTACCGTTTCGGTCCACAGAACGGATTGCTTTCCGCTATCTCACAAGCCAAAAGTAAGTTTTGTAGCTTATTCCTTATATAACTTTCATTCTTTTCATAATTTGTTGATGTTATCTTTTGCAGAAAACATTGTTTTTTCCCTATGTTTTTTAAATTTTTTTTATGTGCGTCTGAGCCTTCCAATGGTGACAATTTTATGTTGTCCAAAATTTATTATCTCACTTTGGTTCATCTTCCATTTAACAATAATGATTGGATATTGTGTCAACATGTGATTAGGCGTTACGAATCACGTGCTTTGTCAACTGTGCTTTGGGTATGGATGGGTAAAATTTTCTATTCAGTCACCCTTATGTGGAATCCCTTTTAACGTTATAACCCTCCTCTGGATACGAATACATTGTTACGAACTTGATCCATCGAAATCATCTTTGTTTTGTTTCCAATGCAATGTGTATGTTCTTATATCTGATACTCTGTTGCATCTTTATTTAAAATCTATGGAGCTACATTTTTCCTACACTAGAGCATGTGTTGCAGTAAAATTTGATGGTTTCATTATTCAGGTATGCAGGTGATATTGCTCAGCTAGGAATCATTCGTGATGGCAATTCCATGAAAGTCCAAACTATTTTGCAGCCAAGAAAACATTTGGTGAGATACTGAAAACCCTCATCTTACCAAAAACTTGAAATGCAAATTTCACCGGTGCACTTTTAACGATAATCTTAATTCTTCATTAAGGTGCCGTTTCATGTCGAGGGTGGCCAACCTTCTTATCTGATAGTTGCCGGCCTTGTCTTCACACCTTTAACAGAACCATTTATAGAGTAAGTAACCATTGGACTTCCCCTTTTAGGACTAGTGATATCATGAAGCTTTTAGTTACTAAATCATAAATTTCTGTTCATGTACAGGGAGGAGTGTGAAGATACATTAGGGGTAATTTCACCATTAGCATTCTAATCTTGCTTGCAGCTTACTTTTGTCCTGAAGCATGCATTTTCTTATTGTTAGTGTTGTCATCTTATCTTCATATACAGTTGAAATTGTTAGCAAAAGCACGTTACTCTCTAGCAACCTTTGAGGGCGAGCAAATTGTTATTGTCTCACAGGTATGCTTTATTTTGTGGCTAGTTCAATCGACTAATTTTGTGGTTTGCTATTGCTATTATGCTCTTGACTAACTACTGCCATCTAGGTTTTGGCACACGAGGTCAACATCGGATATGAGCACATGGGCAATCAACAAGTAAACCTTTTCTACCTTTTGATTGTCTTTCTTATGCTTGTGAATTGAACTTACGGGTTACATTGACCAAAAATGTTACCAGGTCATGAAACTAAACGGAACCACAATAAAGAATATCCATCACCTTGCTCATCTTGTGGACAGTAAGTACTGACTGCCTAATGTTCAATGAATTCCTAACACCTTCAGATTCTTTTCCTTCTCACTTTGTCATGGTTTGACTCAAACGTGTAGGTTGTAAAGATAAGTTCCTGACGTTCGAATTCGAAGACGACTTCCTTGTTGTTTTGCATCGAGAAGAAGCTGCTGCTGCATCATCAGACATTCTCAAGGAACATGCCATACCATCTATACGGTCATCTGATCTATCAGAACCATATGTAGAAACAAAGAATGACATACAAAAAACAAGCGAAGATTTTGGTGAAAGTCCTGTCACAAACTTTGAAATGGGAATTGATTGTCTCTTGTGGGCATGATCATTATTTTTAACGGATGAGCTACTGAGCATGAAGTTTCAGTTAAATCTACAGTAAGGCCAGTGAAATGCAAGCATCTGCCGGCGAACAATGGTCGCAGGTGTACTCTCCCATTGTGTAGGCATACACATACCTTGCAGGCTTGCGGCAAAGCTGAGTCATGTTGTATGTTAGCATAGACAGAATTGAGAGTTATGTTGTACACTAGGACCATAGGATGATTTATTCATCTTCATTTTTTAGGCAGTCAGGAATTGAGGGATTGTACAATTTGTCCATCAGCAATCCTGTAGACCGGACATGCAAATATGCAACAGAGCGTCCAGAAATTTTGTTGGTTTACGCCTGCTCTCTTACTGATATTTCAGAACAAAGAATATATTTATATATATGATGTTATGTTTCCTTTATTTTATGTGATTCATGGAGTTATGCTTTATATAGTTTATTATTCACAGTTGCTAGAGCCGGGTATCCAGAAGATAAAATTGTTTGGGCTTTCTTGAGGACCCGTCTACTAAACAGTAAACAGTGTGAAGAAAGTCTATTGCCATGGAGGGCAACGTTATGAAAGGGAAGATCTCTCTCAATTAAGGACAAGGTGGAACTTGAGAAGCAGACGAAGGGCATTATTGGACATCTGAAGACTTCCAAATTAGAAGTCGTTATTATGTATATCTAGACATAATAAGTTGGATGTTGATAAAGGGCAATCCCTGTTGTGCTTGGGGCCAAGCAACATTTGTTGCTGTCAACTGTCATTCCAATCTGTTCATCATCGGCATTTTGTATTAGACTTGTAGTACACATATCCGCTACTACTGCATTGTGTGTTTGCGGTATGGACCATGTTTTGTTGAACCTTGTGCCGTATGGACAATTGTGGAAGCAACTGAAATATGCCAGAGCACAAAATCACATTGAGAATACGGACAAGATTTGGGGAACAATGTGCCAATCTAGTAGAAAGCGAAAATAGGACTCAAGGGCCAAGGCCACAGGAGAATTAACAATCACAAACTATACATAGCGACTGATCATCAGTCAGACTTAATCAGAACAACTGAGATTCTTCCTTTTCCACCATAGCCTCTACAAAAACATCTTATTCTGGAGCTTAAATAAGTAACTAACTCAAATAAGTAGAAACGTGTGGATGAAGGCCTGGTTGATATTGTTGTGTTTACAAGCAGGTAACTAACTCAAGAGTTGCATGAGGTACCCATGACTAGATCAACAGCCTTGTCCAGCAGAATTCAAGAAAGAGGGTGGCCACGTGATTGTGTAAGGATAGGTCAGCGCCCCCAGGCGGTCCAAGTTGGGGATGGGCAACTTCGTGAGCTTCATAGTTTGAAGATCAATGGAGAAGAGATGATTGAACGGCCGAAACAACAGAAGACCAGCGGCTACCCCGATGATATCTACCTCATCTTGGTATGACTGCAGTGAAGGATGGATCATCTGCGTCAGTGCCTTGTGGAACCTCAACGATTTCTCCACCCGCCTCCATGCCATCCCACCGTCACCGTCCGCGGTGCCAGCCCACACCTCGACACGGAAGCCACGCATGGTGAGCAGGTGGAGGACATTGACATCCTCCTCTTCCCTTCTGTCGACGGCGTCGAAGCGGAGCTCCCGCAGGGCGGGCGGGAGGTCCAAAACCGAGAGCTCCATGGACGCCGTGCTGAACGCCACCATGCGCTCCCCGCCCTCGAGCCTCCAGTACAGCGACCGGTTCGCCTGCATCGTCCGAGAGCCGGCGGCTAGGTCGGGCTGGCACGCGACGCCGGCGACATCGGCCCAGGAGAGCTCGCCGGAGGCCAGGACCAGCGCGCGCAGCTCGGGCGAGGCGGCGGCGTCCCGCGAGACGCAAACCACCCGGAACTCCGACGAGTCGCCGTCGTCGGCGAAGAGGCCGTACCCGACGGCGCGCCCGGCGGCGGGAGGCGCGGGGAGGGAGACGTAGCGGCGGGAGATGGGATCCGCGACGGCGAGCTCATGGGACCCCAGGTTCTCCAGGAGAAGGCGGCCGTTGCGGCAGTCCAGGTGCTTCCACGTGGCGGCCGGAAGGAAGGAGAGGGCGAAGTCGCCACCGTCGGCGCCCGCGGCCGCAGAGGACGAGGAGGAGGGAGAGGAGGAGGAAGCAGAGATGGGTAGGAGGCGGGATTTTCCGACGCGGCGGTTGGGGGAGAGGTGCAGGCAGCCGAGGAGGCGCGGGCAGGAAGACGGGTGGCGGCGGCGGAAGCGGCGGAGGAAGGGCGCGCTGCGGGCAGCGCGGAGGAAGGGCTTGCAGGCGGCGGCGGCGCGGAGGAGGTCGGCGGAGGCGGGAAGGCGGATGAAGACCTCGCGGAGCAGGTCGTCGCCTAGCGCGAAGACGGCGGAGGCCGCCGGAGCCATGGGGAGGGAATCACCGAATCAGAATGGACAGATTTGGTCGTCAGGTTTGGTGGGTGAATGGCTCGAAAGTCGAAAGGCAATGCCTGCCTCGTCAGGTCTGGTCGCTTTGCCGTAGGAAGGAGTCTACCCAATGACATCATATTAAGACTGATTAATACCATTCTTATAATTATACTACTTATATTTACTATAATATAATCGAATAAATATCATAATACATATCAGTGGATGATTTTTAGCATTCTGATGTGAAAAACTAAATATATGTTAGTAAATGTTATAGTTTGCAAATGTGAAAAGCTTGAGTGAAACATAATGACATACGTTAGTTGGATATGTTAGTGGATGATGACGAGAACACTTTGCATGGCAAGTGTCGGGTATCAAAGTATGGGGTACCCAACTTCGATGCAGAAATATATTCCCAACACGACCCGGCCCAGGTAAGGGCAGCGAAAGCCCACGAAGGCCGCGCCTGCGGAGGCTCATGACGATGATGCATCAACACAAACCTATCCTCGGGGAAGCGGCACCCTCGGACGGCAATTCTCCGATTCACCAGAGCCTCCCCAAAAGAGCTCGGGAAAGCGGCACCTTTGGGCGCCAATTCTCCGATTCGCCCGAGCCTCCCCGAGAGACCTCGGGAAAGCAGCACCCTCGGGCAGCAATTCTCCGATTCATCCGAGCTTCACCATCCCTCTCGAGCGCAATCTTTCAAAGGCATCCCATGCATAGTTGACATCAGCAGAACAATCTTGGATCGCAAGGGACCTCTCTGACCACTTTACAGGCATAGTCCCATCGGATGGGCCCCTCGACACAACAGCGCCCCGAACACGCACGTTCGCTGTACCAACTGCTCCATCTCCTCTAGCAGGCGATCTGATAGTCCTCCTTCTCCCACGCCGCTACAGGGACAGTCAACCGTACGGCTCCCCGGGCTGACGAGGGGATTCGCCAACTACGACGGCGACCGCCATACCCCGACCACACGTGTGACACAAGGAAATGGGGGACGACGGTTGTCCGGCCAACCAGGGGAAATGGGCAAGCCTTACGACCGGTCTTGCCAACCCCCTGGAATGTACCTCACAAGGAAAAAAAGCGCCCGAGGGAGGACACTCCCCCCGCTCTGTCCCATCAGGCCTCGGATGGCACCAAGGCTTCCCTAGCCTCGGGAACTTGTACCCGGAAGTCAACCTATCTAGTCGTCGCACTATGCAAGGACGAACACGACGGCATGACGTATCGCCATGCAGCCATCCATAACCAGCACTGTGAAGCGCCTTGGAACTCACCAATGGAATAGTGGCAGATCAGCCGAATGACTAATGCCATGCTACCGAGGCGCCAAGATGAAGACGCGGCTGACGATTGCCACCAGTCATCACCAACTCCACCATGCCGAGTACTATAACTCAGGGCAACATGTGTAACTCTAGCTCTTCCCTTGTAACTCTAAAAGGGAGTGCAGAGGCCAGCCTTAGAAGACCTCTCTCTCAAGCTCACACATACGACCACTCAACAACATACTACAACAAGCAATCTGTACGCACTTAGACACTCGTAAGAGACTTGGGAGCACTTCTCTCTCTCGCTCAGCTTGTAACCCATACTACGAGCACCCCGGTGCAAGGCAACACGACTCGATCCTACACTAGACGTAGGGCACTCATTGCCTGAACCAGTATAAATCTTGTGTTCCCCCTTGCACAGCTCCCGTAATCTCAACCGCAAAACACAAGTTTACTGGCCGGTGTTAGCACTCGCTAAAACTCGCATCGACAGTTGGCGTGCCAGGTAGGGGCCCTTTATGTGTTGACCCAGGTTACGGATGTCAGACACCTCCATGACGCTTCCTGCTGGTGCGGTGCTCCGGTTCGGGAGTCTTGAGTTCGTGGACACCGGCCACGGGCTCGAGATGAACCTGCGCCCAACTGAGCCCTGCACCATCATCGTCCTAACTCCGGCCCATCAGGCGGCCGGGGAAAGGACCACGGCGACGCTTCCTCCCGTCCTAGAGGACGAGGGGAACGCCGCACGCCGCGCTTCCTGGCGGACCAGGAGGAGGAGGCGCAACCGCGCCAGCCTGCCCCTGGTCGCGGAAGGCGCGGCCAACCAGGTGCCCCCAGTAGGTGACGCTAACCCGGCACCGGCTGCCGCCCTGACACCTCCGGCGCCGGCAGCTGCACACCCGTCAGCCGCCCAAAGACCGGGTGGGGGCGGAATCGCGACGTCAACGGGTCTCTCTCTCCGCCCTCATGGCGGGAGGGGGACGGCGCCGTCATCTCTCTTCGGGCTCCAGAGCGCTATGGACACCCACCGACTCCGACCAGTCCTACATCGACCCCACAGCACACCCCGCCTCCGGTGACTCCGCGGCCTGCGTGATCAGCTCCGCTGCAGGACCCGGGGGCTGGGACATCTCGCCCCGCGCACCAGTCTCTGGAGCTAGAGCAGCTCCGGAAACTCGAGGCGCGGATGGACGAGGACCGCCTATGCCTCACCCAGTTGCGAGCCGCGCTCGAGCGCGAGGATCAGCAGGGCACCGGCGGAGCAGCTCGTCGCCGGGCCCAGGACGTTCAGGCTCGTATCATCGCCGACGATGGAGCCGGAACACCAGGAGCCCTGCCTCGAGCAAGCCGCAAGCTAACAGAGGCGGCAATGCTGCTCCGGAGCCTGCCTGAGCCCTCCATCGAGGAGGCACGGCAGCTCCGGAACCAGCTCAAAGACCTCCTGGAGGATGCAGCCGTCCTCCAGGCGGAAAGCCCAGCGCCACGCCAGCGTGGCGCTGAAAGCCACCAACGTGGTGGCGCGACACGCCACGAGCGCGAGCCCTCGGTACATCCCGAGGTCCCGAGGGCCTCGTCGATTCACCAGCGGCTTGGCAAGGACGTCGACGTCCGAGCCATCCTTCAAGCCCGCAGTCGACGGAAGACTGACGGAGCTGCACATGGCTACCATGTCCATCGGGGCGGGCGCTACGACTCGGACGAGGACCACGAGCCCTCGCCCGAGCCCTCGGGTCCTCGCGTCTTTAGCGAGGTCATCCGAAGGGCCAGGTTCCCGCCCCGATTCTGACAGCCGGCAAATATAACCAAGTATTCGGGGGAAACCAACCCCGAACTATGGCTAGCGGATTATCGTCTTGCGTGCCAGCTTGGCTGACGGAGCTCCCGGCGGTGATATGGAGTCTAAGGACTACGCCAAACCGAGCCACGGGCTTCACGCCCTTCTTCCTGGTGTACGGCGCCGAGACCGTCCTCCCCACGGACTTGGAGTACGGCGCCCTAAGGGTCCGAGCCTACGATGAACAAGGCAATCCGACTTCTCGTGAAGATGCGTTGGATCAAGTCGATGAAGCTCGGTACATGGCCCTGTTGCACTCGGCCAAGTACCAGCAGTCACTACGCAAGTACCATGCTCGGCGCGTCCGGGGCCGAGCCTTCAGCGTAGGCGACTTGGTGCTGCGGCTCAGGCAGGACAACAAGGGGCGCCACAAGCTCGCTCCGCCGTGGGAAGGACCATTCATCATCGCCGAGGTGCTACGCTCAGGCACGTACAAGCTCGCGAACGAGAAGGGCGAGGTCTACAACAACGCTTGGAACATCGAACAGCTACGTCGCTTCTATCCTTAAATTTCCGAGCATTGTACAATTTGTAAAATTTTGAAATCAATAAAATGACCCGACTTCTACTCTTTTTACCTGATTTTTGGATTTTCGATCTGAGCCTACACTCAGAAGTGAAATGACTTTTCATTTCGCTGCGCAATAGAAAAGTGAGGCTCGACCTAACCTACGGAAAGGCCGACCCTCCCTCGGGGGCTAGGACGGGGGAACCCCCGGACTTTTCCGAGTCTCAACGATTTTGAAAACGTAAAAATTTCAAAACTCGTTGAAATCGTTTCTCGTTAAAACACGCTTCTTTCCTAAAACCAAGAGAGAACCTATAAGACTCAGGAAGAGTAAGAGAAGTCCCAGAGGACAGAGCCGGTCGAGCCGAGGAGACCACTTACGCCCCAGGGCCTACAGCAGCTCCCCTCGCCACTCCGCGTCCGAAGGCTAACTCGTGCTCGAAAGAAAACTTATAAGATCTACGCTCGGCAAAGGGAGGAGGCTCGGGAAGAAACAACTAAGCCTTTTTTCCGAGGTTTCTTTCTGCCAAAACTCCTAGGACATCGGCTGCGTCTATGCCGCTAAAGCTACGACACCCGAATAAAGTCCCCCGAGGCTCGATGGCCCGGGCATAAGATCAGCAAGAATAAACTGCCTAAGGAAAAAAGCACGAAACGAAGCAAAACATACAGCAAATATTTACATAAACATAAAGGCCGCGAACGGCCACTTGTTTGTTTCCTCTCAGCCACTCACGAAAAGTTACTTTTACAAGGGCACTACGGCCCGGCTTTTCTTCATGGCAGATTCAGAGGAGGAAGCTCGACTTCGGCTTCGAAGAGGCCCGCTAGCGCTTCTCATGGCTCCTTCATCGAGTCCTCCAGCGCCAGGAGCTCGGCGTCGCCGGCCTCAAGGAAGCCTTCGCTGACAGGGCCGGCGTCGAAGTTCCCATAGTGGGACTTCACGACCGCCAGTGTCTTCTGAACACCCGTTAGTAAGGCCTCCTTGACCCGGCCGCCGACGCTGATGTAGAGTGCCTCCAGACAGCTCCGGAGCGAGATCCTCGAAGGTTCCCCACCGGCGCCGATGGAGTCACACAGCGCGCGCGCGCGACCATCTGCAGTTTCAGGTGGTCGACCGCTTCGCCGTCGTAAGCCGCCTGCAGAACTGCGGGAGCAAAACATGGAGGTGAACAAAGATGCAGCAAGCAACCAAGACGAACAGGACGAAAAGCACGACATTTCACATACCGCCAGCCTCTTCCCGAGCCTTCTGTGCCTCCTTCCGGGCCGAGTCCACCGCGCCAGCCGTTAGGCGCAACGCCTCCTGAGTGTCACTCAGGTCGAGGGCCAAGGCCTCAGCGACAGAGGTCTTCTCGGCAGTGAGCTCTCGGGCGGCGTCGCGCTCCCTTGTCATCTCGGCCAGGGCGCTCTCCAGCTCCCGCACCCGTGTTGCCGAGGTAGCGGCTTGGCCCCTCGCCTCCGTGACCTTCTCCTTCAAGATGGTGTTGTCAACACTCGCTTCGGCGAGCTTGGAGGTCATGGCGGAAAGCTCGTTCTGGGCACGGGCAAGGGCTTTCCCCTTGAGGTCAAGCTGCTTCCAGAGCCCAAGCCCACCGCGAAGGAAGCGGGACTTGTTCCGGGAGGTATGCATAAGGTCCTGGAAAGGAGAGAGGAGCGGAGATGGCAAGAACAATGCTCATACGCAGGAAAAGTTACAAGACACGGGGATTCACCTGAAGCTAGCCGGGAGGGCCTTCTCGAGGACGTCGGCAATCGCGCGGAGACCCGCCCCCGAGCTGAACCCGAGCTCCTGAACGGCGTCCCATTTGGGAGCCTCGAGGTTGTCCCGGAGCGAGAAGATGGGCGGCGCCTGAAGATCCGCTCGGTCCGCCCACTCGATCCGAGAGGCGGTTAGCTCCCGAGGTCGAGGCTCCCTCAAGGCCAATGTGACAGAACAGCCTTAATCATAGGGCCCACGTGCACCGTCATCGTCCCTAAGGACCCACGATCAGTCTGCACGAGTTCCCCTTGACCTAGGTGGCCTGCCGGGTTTCCTTGGAAATCCTAACTTTCCGAGGATCTCACTGTAAGCATTGCAGTATTACAGCAGTTTACACAAATAATTTGAATCAGAGTAAAGAGTGCGCAAGTATTACAGAAATATAATTTATAAATTTAGATTACATTATCCCAAACCAGAGTTTTATATTGGAGCAGCATCTTACAACTAGACACCCTGCCCAAGGGTTACATCATATACTTTTTCATCCATGCACGATCTGTTGACCGGCACGGTCCCACGCAGAGCTGTACACCAAAGTCACCTGCAACAGGGGGTTAACAAACCCTGAGTACATGGGGTAGTCCGCAAGACTTACCCGACTAAAGGTGTAAAATTAGACTCAGGAATGCAGGCTGAGGGGAGTCAAGGTAAGGGTTGAGTAAGAATCAAAGTATTTTGCAGAAAAGCATCACTATCCTGTTTCATTATTTGATCTCAATATTATTTTATTCATATCCATGATTCCAATATCAATTCTCATATATCATGTACTTTCAATTTCTTTTTCATTCTCGAAAACACCTAGTTTCGAACCACTCTTCGCTGTAGGGGCAAGGATCATGTCTCCATTAACCGAGGAGCAACGTCGATTCGAATCCAGAAGTGCCCAGCTGGGGATCCCTATCCACACTGCATATGTAGCACTTAAGCTTGCATATGCCAACCCCGCCTACCACGGCTTTTGATACCCCGGAACCGGTCTTGCGCCACCCGAGAGCACAATACCCCTCTAGTCTCCAGGCATGACGGCCACGAGGGTACACGCTACTCTCGCCATCTCTCCACTCCCAGTGCGTGGTTATCAGTTCCAGCAGTAGAGCCACTGGAGTCAGAGGCTTTCCGTAGTATGTGGCTAGTTGCAAAGTCATGATCCCTAGCAGGCCGACAACGAATGGTCCCTAAATATTTTTCCGTTGGACACCATGCATTGGGACTCTAACCCAAGTACACTGGAGACCACCCGGTTTTCGTATCCCTTTTCCGATGGCGAGGATCGTTGGGACTCTAACCCAAACAGATGGTCAACCAAACGGAAAACCCATCCACGTTGATGATAATGGACTGGCCAAGTACACCATCACCCAACGAGGACAATACCAATCCCATAAAATGATTCATTTGTTTCATATCATCACATTTTTCAAAATAGCATTTTTGCAACTCTATCATTAAGCATAACTAAGCATTTTTCAATACTTTAAATAAATCAGGGTCTCAGGTATAATATGTGGTCAAGGAAAGGTAATGCATCAATGGGTTATCACTCAACTCCTATTAACCTAATGCAGTAGATTAACTCAAGTGATAAATATTTTTAAATAACAAGGAGGGGCAAATGCACCGGGGCTTGCCTGTATTGTAGGTCTGTCACTCCTTCTAGAATACCAGAGAAAATCCACTTGACTCCTCCTGACGAATAACCCTCCCGTCAGGGAATCAATCAAACAATTCTTTCGAGAACCCGATCACTACACGTAATAATAATACAATGCTTAACATAATGATATGTATACCATTATGCATAAAATGCGCAAAACCATGGATCAATAGAAAGTCAACTTAGTTAGAAAGTTGAGTACAACTTTCCTTCTTAATAAAGTTGCAAGCCAGCGACTAATTACTATCAAGTATTAACCACTAGGGCTTATTGACCATTTTAACAGTTGTTGAGAATTGAACTAGCTCTCCTATAACAATAACCAGCACTCACTTAAATGATTCATAAAATCTTATTATCATAGGTGTATAACGCAAACTAATGTTTTTAATTAGCAATTGGTCTACTCACTTGAAGTTCATTCAAACATCTTAATTAACATGATTAGCATAAGCTTAAACAAGTTAACAAGATACCAAGGGTCAGCACATGATAATGACCCAAGGTTAACATACAATCCCAAAGTCACACAAACCCTGAATTGATTAAGGTTTCTATTATTTCACTACTCGATCAATAGAGCACTAAATAATAATTACATAAACTATCTCCATTTGGGCCCAAACTTTTTCTATAGATAGGTATTGACCTAAAATATCACTACCTTAAATTTCATGATTTTTTGGATAATTATTTTAAACTACAAAATTCATAGAAATATCATTTGCTAATTAATAGGGTCATTTTTAATCTCTATAAAAAGTACTCAAAATTCCTATCTAATATTTTACTTAAATACTACACCACATAGAGAAGCTACCACATTTATTTCATAATTTTTGGAGCTACAGAAATATTCATACAAAATAAGCAAAATTGAGCACTATTCCTATAATCCAAAAGTGAAAAACCTCTCATAGCTAACCCATCCAGGGTTACGGGGCCGAAACCGACGGCCCAAGTACGGCTCACAGCTTCCCCCTCACCTCCTCAATGCTCTTCAACCTAGATGGCCTGGCCCAGCCAGGCCCAGTTCGCGCTTCCTGCCCTCTGGCCAGCCGGGGAGCTACAGCAATGGCCGCCGGCCGGCCAGGCCAGTCCCGACCAAGGCCGCGGGCGGCCAGCAGTGGCCAACGGGGTGGCAACGGGTCGTTAGACTCCCCAAGACACGACTAACACACTAGTGCACTTTATTTGATGAAACGACGACCTGAGCTAGCGCAGCTGTGGCCATGGCGGCCATGACGGCAACCTGCTCGTCGGCGAGCAGTGTTCCAGTAACAGCGGCCTCACCCCATCCTACCCGAGACCAACTACAAGCCAAGGATGCTCACCCAGACATTTTGTTTGTGTTGGTTTGGAACGGGCTGGGTCGGAGGTGTTCTGTCGTCGTTGGAAGCGGATCCGGCGACACGAACCCGACGTCGAGGCGGCGTTCCGCGTCATCTTGTGTACCAACCCGCAAACCATCTAGTGCTTGAACATCTAGGAATTCCAAAGGGGATAAAACACGATCAAGAGAAGAACGGAGCTTCACCGCAAGAAGCTAGCCGCGAAGAAAGGTTGCGGCGGCGCTCTGGCCGTGCCCCGAGAGGAAGAAGGGCGCATGCGGCCACTCTGATGACCAAATGATCGTGCAACCGGGTCGAACAGATGCGCTAGAGTGTGGTAAAGCTGGTGTATCAAGGAATTAGATGAAGGCAAATGGAGACCGATGAATTTCAGTCCTCAACAGAGACCTCGTCGGCAGTGAACCATGGAGGAAAGAGGAGGAGGCACAGTGACGATAGAGGGCTTATAAAGGATAGTGGCGGGCTCAAGACGCGTCCGGGACCCCCACGACTCCCCTGCGTGCGGTGGCCAGGGCCTGGCCATCGACGACAGCTGGCGGGTCGGCCCCGGGCAGCGCCGGCGGCTGATGCGGTACGCGCGCTCTGCCGCGGCAGAACAGAGCAGGCCCGGCCCCCACCCCATCTACTGTAGCAGAACTTAGGCCCTACCCCTATTTACTGCAATTACTTTTTATTTTACGTAGTAACTGGAAAAAAATACCCAAATAATAGTTGTAGACAATTTCATGCCGAGCAACTTTGGTTTTGGAAGGAGTTTGAAATTTCGAATAATTTTTGAATAATTTAAATGGGGGCAAAAGTGGGTTTTAGATTTTATTTCCAATCCCGGGAAATACTCAAAATTTTTCTCAGTAAGTTGAGAATCTGTAAAAATAAAAGTTGTTCAATTTGCTGAGCCCTACAAATTCTATTAACAACGCTTTATCAGATTCTTGATGGTTTTGGAATTGTTGTTTCAAATTTGAATTTCAAAGGAGTAATTTGGGTTTAATTCAAATTTCCACTGTATAACCTCAAAATCTACAAAAATAAAAGTTGCTTCCATTTTAAAAGATCTACAACTTTAATTAAGACACTTTCATTAGATTCCTTTTAGTTTTTAAATTCGAATTTCAAATTTAGATTTTTAAACATAGATTAAGGTTTTATTCAAAATTGTATTTAATAACTTCAAAATTACCCAAAATAGAAGTTGCTCATATTTTAAATATTTACAACTTTTGTTTAAGGCCCGATACCTAATTCCTTTTAGTTTTTAAATTAGGTTTTTGGGTCCGACGTAGGGTTTATAAATGATTCCTTTTAAATTTATTTGATTTTATTTAGCTAATTACACACCAACACAAATATTTACATAATAAATCACTCTAAACCACCTATGCACAATCATATGTAGGAACAAAATTTATTTTAGTTGATGCACATTAACAGGGTCACATGCGGAATGATTACATGCAATCATGATGACATGGCGGGTTTTAGTTAATGTAATCCTTCCCCCCTTAAAATAAATCTCGTCTCGAGATTTCAGATACGGCTAAAGCCTTAAGTTTAGTAGTGGGAATGAAAATATGTCAAGTAACATTTTTCAAACTTGACTATAGAGCAAGTAGGGGTTTTATATTTTGTAAGATTTGAAAGGGATAAATTGTTTTTTTAAAAGGGTAGCAAAGAACTTAGGAAAGTTTTTAGATGAGTAATTCTCTGAATTCTTAGGTTGCTTCTTCTCCTGAAGGCTGATTCCATTGTACTTTGTACCATCCTTGTGGTGATTCTTCGAGTAACATGATCTTTTCCGGTCTACGATTCACACTGAATACTTGGAGCGTATCGGTTCTGGTTCAATTCAACTCTTACCAAGTCAACAACTTGATCTGACACTTGCAAATACGTCTCAAGTGGTTACACATCCAATATATCCTGTACAGCTGATGGGTGTTCAGTGGCTTGAGCGGATAAACTACTAGACCACACTTCTGTTCCTATTTGTTATAAAGAAAATCCTTATTTGACCTGATCAGTTGTCTCTCAACACTAAGAGTTTTAAAGTTCACTACTTCAAAGTAACCCTTTTATGAGAAATATCAGTCGAGGGCACATTAATTGCGAGCTATATTGATTCAGGAGCACGGACTACGATACCAGTGCATACCCTGGTATGACCTTATGTGGCTGCAGTCCACAGAAGATTCCAAGGCTTGACACGGCACCAGAGTCACGGATCGAGATACCATCACCGAACACCATTAAAGTAACATCGGTAAAAAGAGAGAGAGACAGTAGATTGATTGTGACTATGATGAAAAATGACCACAGACCTTGATACGAGCATATACCCGTCAGGATATCATGTGGTTGCGAATCACAAGAGATCCCAGGTTGCTATATTGTATCGCAATCGTAGATCATGTCACACCATAGCAGAGGGGATTTGTTTCAACCTATAGTGCAAACGAAAAGAATTTTAACAGTTGTGGATCTATAGTATGTCACAATCCTAAACCTCGGTACCAGCGCGTGCCTAGCAGAATCTCGGTGTGGCCAGGGCACGCGAGAGACCCTAAGTTTCAACGCGGCACGGTGGTCACAGGTCATGGCACAACTATAGGCACAACCAAAGCGATTTTGGAATAGCATGTCGGATTGGAGTGAGTGGTACGTGTCGGATCAAGGCATGACACGTACACAGATAAAGGTCATGGTCTAGTCCTAGGCTTTCATACTGAGTTTGTGGTGACTTTAGGTGCATGCTAAAGTTTCCATATAAGTGAATTTTCAAAATAGATGTCAAGACATTTAGAAATAACCAGGAATCCATAAAACAACAGGGAATCCTCAGCAGGATCGTAGATACCATTTCCAATTGATTGGATCTTAGTTACCACTTCCAAATCGGTTCCCATTATTTTATCGGATGATATTAAGATAATTGTAAGGACAAAGAGTTTTGAGAATTCGGATAGATCATATGTGAATTTTCGAAGTAGGTTTTCATATAGTTATAAATAGCAAAAGAATTTTAGAAATTTAGGAATCAATATGGATTTAAATTTTGTAAGGGAGATTTGAAGAATAGCGAAAGCATATTAATTGTAGGCTAGGATCATGACCATTAACCCTGATAGCAACGAGCATCCGGCAGTAATTTCCCATGGTCGCGATCCATAGGAGACCCCATCGTGGGCTTTGTGGCCACAGGGGGCCTGGTCTAACACTGTGAAATCAAAATATTCTTCTTCTTCATCCTCCTCGTCTTCGTCGGAGAGGGTGTCCTCCTCCGACTCCCCCGCCTCCCGACGGCGACGACGGCGCTGGGAGGATTCCTCCGTCCTCCGAGCCTTCTTCTGCTTCAACGCGGTCTTCCGGTCCTCCTCCGCCTTCGCCGCCTGGTCCCGAAGGCGGTTCTGGGTTCGCTGAACCTTGTCCTCCGGGACAGGCGGGAGGGAAGGCTTCCCGGTCCGTGAAAGACCTTGCGACGAACGAAGAAAGAAGTCAAGAAAAAAACCGAGGAGCTGCAAAATCGACGAAGCAGGCGACACTCACCAGCGTGATGAAGCCCGTATGGGGGCGCATGGGTATCCGGTTCACCTCATCCCAGGTATGGTGACCGCCCACCATGTACTTAACCCGGCGCATAACCTCTTGCTGGCCGATGTCCTGGGGCAGCATCGCCGTGCCCTCCCGCGACGACCCGACGAGCATCTGGTTCAGCGCCAGCCGACGGTCCATCAGCGGCAACACCGTCCGCGCGTGGAACTGCACCGCCACGGCGGCTCCCGTAAGGCCCCTGGTCGCGCAGCGTCTGGAGCGCGCCGAAGTAGGCGTTTAGGTGGTTGGCCTCCTTCGCCGGGCACCCCCAATCCCATTGAGGGAGGGGAGCATCGAAAGCCCTTCCCGTATTGAAATGGATCTACAATGGCCTAGAGGGGGGTGAATAGGCCTAATTAAAAAATATGCACACACTCTAGTTCAATTTGATCATAGACTGCCGGAAGTTCCGGCAGTTTGTGTCGGAAGTTCCGGCCCAAACTGTCGGAGGTTCCGACCCCTACGTTGAAACTAGCCCTAGTGGCCAAATGAACTTTTGAGCATGCGATAACTTACAACCCTTTTACCCAGTGATGAAGTGAGGTAGCAGTCGAGGTTGTTCAGCTCCAGAGATGCTCCAAGCCACGTGTGGAGTTCAAACCCTAGAAAGTAGAAGGAGGTAGGGAGAGACAAGCAAAGAGTAATACAAAACAAGTATTGCAACAAAAAACAACGAGCACAAGAGACATAAGGATTTATCTCGAGGTTCGGCCACCCCACAAAGGAGCACCTACGTCCTCGTTGTTGAGGTGACCACAAAGGTCGGAGTCTATTTTACCTCCTTAGCCTCTCTCAAAGAAACCACAAAGGTAACTCGAGGTTTCCACTAGGAATCACGGGTAATACAAACTTCCCAAGGCGAATCCACAAATTTGGATGCTCTTGGGCAACGCCTAGCTGGCTAGGAGCAAAGCTCCAAGAGTAACAAACGCAAAACCAACCGGCAAGACGAGGAGAATCAAGTGCTGAAGCTCAAGAGATGATTTCATCACTCGATCCACTCACTCTTCACTCAAATCCTTGGGGGAATCGAAGCTGGGAGCAAAAGGGAGAGGAGAGGGGAGCCTTCAATGCTTGGGAGCTATTTTTGGATGGAGTTAGGTCGCTGAGAGTCAATGGTAACGGTTAGAAGTGAGAGAGGACCTTTTATAGACGAGTCCAAATTCAACCGTTCAGATCTGCGTCGGAACTTCTGACCCTGCTATTCAAAATAGGTCTCAGTGCGGGACAGTCGGAACTTCTGGCTCCAGCCGGAACTTCCGACGAGTCGGAACTTTCGGCCAGGGCCGGAACTTCTGACCTCCCAGCACTCAGCCACGCCACCAGAAGGCTGGACGTCGGAACTTCCGGCCTGGGCCGGAACTTCCGACTGGTCAAGTTCCAGCAGCTCTCGATCGTGTTCGTGCGGTGCTTTGAGTGTCTCTCTTTTGATTTTAAATTAAAGCTTGAGCACTCTATCTTCATCAGACCACTTAGTTTTGCATCCCTCTTAATAGTATGGCATTCCTAACTCAAGAAAATAATAAAAGTAATTCTAACCATCGCTTGAGTCGAAGCGCCGAAGTTCAAGTCGAATTGAGGGGCACCGTTTAATCCTAATTAGATTTTTAATATGCTCTCACGGGATTAAACCTGCACATAGTCTTAGTAGAGTTCATTAGTCCCTAATTTAGATGTCATCAACTAACCAAAACCCACGATGGGGCAAATGCACTTTCACGTATCCTTGGGGAAGGCGTCCCCGTCGTTGCGGAGGCTAGAACCAGCCGTGGTGCCAGCCCTTGTTGGAGGAGGGGGCCTTGCAGGGGATTTACTCGCCGGAGCGGATCACGAAACCGCATCCCCCCGCGCGCGGGATCTCCCGTGGCTTCTTCGGACTGGGCATCTTGGTGTACCAGTCGACGCGGGAGATGCGCCGCCATAGATTCCAGTGCGGGGGTACCCCGAGGTACCCCTCGCAGAGGGCAGCGTAGATCGACTCCTGCGTGATGGAGTTGGGGTTGAGGTTGTGGAGCTCCAACCCGTTGACGAAGAGCAGCGCCCGGCAGAAGCGGCTCGGCGGCGACCCGAGCCCGCGCTCATGGTAAGCGATGAAGCTCACCACTGAAAGACCCTAGTATGGTTTTGGTAATTGATGAAACCAAGTTACTAATCTAAGTGCTAAGTGTGTGTAGCCAATAGTAGATTAGTGATATGGAGAAGGATGACATGAGCTCAAGTGAAGATCAAGATGAAATGATCAAGGAGAAAGAAAAGGACTTAAAGAAGGAAAGCTAGAGGCTAAGGTATATTCAAATAGGGCTTTTCTTTTAGTGATGAAGACTCCAAATGGGAGTGATCACATTTAGGATAGATAGCCGACTATCAAGGGGAGAACTAAGCTATTGGATTACTTTCAAGTGCTCTAGGTTGCATCTCATATGCATTGATCTAACCAGCCTAGAGAATCCCTTTGAAAGCCCTTGAAAAATATTTGCAAAATGCTAACACACTGTGCACAAGTGTAGAAGACCTTGAGTGTTAGCACATAGAAGCAAGGGGTGAGAAATAGACTTGAAAAGGGATGTTTCCAGAGCGTCGGACTGATAGTGGGCGTAGCGTCGGACCATTGATTCGGTCCGACGCCTGAGTTGTTAGTGAGCGTCGGACGCTCGTTTACCGAGCGTCGGACCATTGTGGCCTTCAGTCCGACGGTGCCGAGCAGCGAGGTGTGACGCGTGGCACACTGAGGAGCGTCAGACGCTTGAGAAAAGTCCGACGGCGAGCGTCGGACGAAGTCCGACGATGATTTAGCGTTTCCAAACCTCTCTGGAAGTGTCGGACGTCGAGTTTCTTTAGTCCGACGGTGCTCGCGCGATCGTCTGACGATACGCGCGCAGTGAGCTGAGAGAGGGCATCAGAGTCTGCGGTTTAGTCCGACGCCCCCAGTTCGACGGTAGTCCAACACGCGAAATCAGTTACCGTTGAGATCGGACGAACGGCGTATAAACCTGTTGACACGTGGCGTTCATCCGAGCGTCGGACGCTGCCGTTTGGTCCGACGCTGTCGTCCGACGGTATAAAAACGGGTTTAACGGCTGTTTCAGAGAGTGTAACGGCTAGGAGTTGGCTTGAGAGTATTTATACTCCCTCCCTGGTCACTTGGTGACTAGCTTGCACACTTGGATCATTGTCATACACTTTGTTGCATTCTAGCCTCCCACTCTCTCACTAGTTCATCATCTTGATCATGCTTATGAGATTGAGTGAACCTCAAGTGCAACATTGCTTGTGATTTGCATTCTAGAGCACTTGAGAGCAAGCCTCGGATTAGTTCTTATTCTCTTGGGACATTGCCGTGTCCCTAGACGGCTTGGAGGAGAAGAAGGTGTGAAGGAGCTTGGTGATTGTGCTTGCTCACACCCGGCGATTGTGAGGGGTTCTTGTGCCTTTCCCGAGCGGAGTGCTCAAAGGTAACTCTAGTGGATTGCTCGTGTCTTTGAGTTACTTCCTCCGTGGTAGGTTCTTGTGGCGCCTAGTGTAGGCTCGGTGTGTGATACCGATTAGCCACCGAACCACCGGTTGAAGTCGACACAACGAGGACTTAGCGTGCCGGCAAGCATGTGAACCTCAGGAATAAATCTTGGTGTCTCCATTGATTTCCTCACCTTTGAGTGAGTGACTTATTAATTATCCCGGTGATTGGCTTCTTCACAAGGCAAAGGTTTATTCGACGATCATCTCTTTCTTATTCTTGTGCAAAGTAGCTTGTTCTTTTGTCTTGAGTAGTTGTGTAGTCGTTTAGCTTTTGCTAGCTCTTTTGTGTGGATTAGAACTAAGGTTTAACTAGAATTGTGTCGGTGCCTTGCTTAGGTTAGTGGTTGCCTTGGCATTGCATTTATAGCCTCTTGTAGTTCTAATTACTTGTTTAGTGGTTTGTAGAATTTTTATTTAGGCTATTCACCCTCCCTCTAGCCATACTAGGACCTTTCAAGTGGTATCGGAGCCGTGGTCACCGTTTAGTCAAGGCTTAACATCCTTCGGTGCATTGAAATGGCTCATATCATGTTCAATCATGTTGGGGGCAAACCACCTCACTTTGATGGCACAAGCTCATTTGACTATTGGAAGAGAAAGATGAGGATGTATCTTGACTCAATTCATGAGAAGGTGTGGGAAGTCACTGAGAAGAAATACATTGTGCTTGATCCCGCAAGCCCCACACTTAGAGATCAAGAGAACAACCAATGTAACACAATGGCTCTCAACACCATTTACAATGGCATTGACTCAAAGGTGTTTGAGCAAATTAAGGATTTGGATATAGCAAGTGAAGTATGGACAAGATTAGAGCAAACCTATGAGGGCACTTCAACGGTAAAGAGTGCCAAGTTGTACATGCTCAAGGACAAGCTCTCAAACTTTAAGATGGATGATGGAGAGAGCATTCCGGAGATGTTCTATAGGCTCCAAGTGGTCATCAATGATTTGAAGGCCTTGGGTGAGAAAACAAGTGATGAGGAATTTTCTCACAAATTTCTCATGTGCTTGCCCAAGAGGTTCAAGACCTTGAGGACTATCATCTTCCGGGGTCGTTTGAAGGGTGTCACTCCAAATGAGATTCTTGATGATGTAATGACCGAGGATCAATACAATGAGAAGAGTGAAAGTTAAGAAGTGAAGAAGGAGGATGACAAGAGCAAGAAGACCGTGGCATTTAAGTCCACTACCTCTTCATCCAAGAACAAGAGCAAGGGCAAGAAAGTACAATCTAGTGATGATGATGCTTCTACCCTTGATAGTGATGATGAGGCACTAGCTCTCTTTGTGCGCAAGTTTAGAATATTCATGAAGAAGAAGGGCTATGGTGCTAGAAAGAGAAGAGATAACTTCAAAGGCAAGAATGTAGTAAGGAAGTGCTACAATTGTAAGAGCACGGACCATCTTGTGGTGGATTGTCCCAATGCTAGTGATGATGAAGATGATTACAAGAACAAAGGCAAGAAGGACAAGAAGGACAAGGTGGAAAAGAAGGAGAAGAAGAAGTTCAACTTCTCCAAGAAGAAAGGTGGATCCTATGTGGTGACATGGGATAGTGATGCCTCCTCCGATGATGATGACTCTAGTGATGATGATGAGAGGAAGACATCCAAGAAGAAGGCCATGGCTTCTATTGCTATCAACAAGAAGTCTTCATCATTTGATTCATCATGCTTCATGGATAAGTCCACTAAGGTAAAATACGATGACTCAAGTGATGATGAAAAAGATGATAATGATAGTGATAGTGATGATGATGAGCCTAGTGTAGCACAACTCATGGACATGTTAGAGCAAGCCAAATATCTTATTAGCTCTAAGTCTAAAAAGTGTAAAGAATTGTCCAAGAAATTAAAAACTCTTGAACAATCTTTTGATGAGCTAAGTGCTTCTTATGAGTGTCTAAAGGAAGAACATGAGGATCTCAAACTAGCCCACACCAAGCTTGAGAGAAGCTCACTCCTCACTCTTAGAGCTAAGCAAGATAGAGGATGTTGCTATAACATGTGATGTGGGTGTAACTTGTGATCTAATGAATGAATCAACTAATGAAACACTTGTTGCAACCACACCTAATAACACTAGTTTTTTATCATCATCCACTTCTACTTCTACCTTCACTAATAGTGTTGATCCAACACTAAAAGTTAAAAATGAGAAATTGAAGAAGGAAGTGGACAAGCTAACCCGCGCATTAGGCAATGCCTATGGTGGGGATGCCTGCTTGCTACAATGCTTGGGTAGCCAAAGATATAGTAACTCTAAGGAGGGACTTGGCTATACTCCCAAGAAAGGTAAGGCGGCCTTTGTAGCTCCAAAGCCTAGCTTTGTGAGGAGCAATAGTCGATTTTGCTACAAGTGCAAGCAAGTTGGGCATATTGAGGCAAATTGCATCACTAACAACAAGAACAAGCAAATAAAATTTGCAAGTGCTAAATCTATTAGACTTGATTCTTGTTACATGCTTACCAAGGGTGAGAAAGGTGTCAAAGTCAAATATATTGGTACACCTAAAGAGAGCCCAAGGTTGAAGGTTATTTAGGTACCAAAGGCTTTGGTTGCTAACCTCCAAGGACCCAAACAAGTATGTGTACCTAAAAGACATTGACTTGTTTTGTAGGTAAATTACAAAGCCGGAGGGAGGCATTGGGTTCTTGATAGTGGGTGTTCTCAACACATGACCGATGATTCAAGAATGTTCAACCAAATCAATTCTAGTGGCAATGAGTATGATAGTATCACATTTGGGGATAATAGTAAAGGCAAGGTCAAAGGCCTTGAAAAGATTGCAATATCAAATGATCTAAGCATCTCCAATGTGCTATTAGTTGAGAGTTTAAACTTTAATCTATTGTCCGTGGTTCAACTTTGTGATCTTGGTTTCAAATGCATCTTTAGTGTTGATGATGTGGAAATCATTAGTGTGGATGGATCAAACTTGATATTCTAAGTATTTAGATATGAGAATCTCTATCTAGTGGACTTTGGTGCTAGAGAATCACAATTGTCAACATGCTTACTCTCTAAGTCAAGCATGGGTTGGTTATGGCATAGAAGGCTTGGTCATGTTGGAATGAAGCAATTGAACAAACTTGTGAAGCATGACTTAGTTAGAGGCCTTAAAGATGTTGAATTTGAGAAGGACAAGTTATGTAGTGAATGTCAAGCCGGAAAGCAAGTAGGCAACACTCATCCCAAGAAGAGCATGATGAGCACATGCAAACCATTTGAGTTATTGCACATGGACTTGTTTGGACCAACTACATATACAAGCATTGGCGGCAACAAGTATGGCTTGGTGATAGTAGATGACTTCTCAAGATACACATGGGTCTTCTTTATCAATGACAAAAGTGATGTTTATGGTATCTTCAAAACTTTTGTCTAGAGAAGTTACAATGAATTTGAAACAACCATCAAGAGGGTGAGAAGTGATAATGGTAGTGAGTTCAAGAACACAAGAGTTGATGAGCTTTGTGATGACTTAGAAATCAAACATCAATTCTCGGCTAAGTACACACCTCAATCAAATGGCCTAGTTGAAAGAAAGAATAGGACTCTCATTGATATGGCAAGATCTATGCTTAGTGAGTATAATGTGAGTCAATCTTTTTGGGCCGAAGCAATCAACACGGCATGCTACTACTCTAATAGACTCTATTGCCGTCCTATGTTGGAGAAGACTCCATATGAGATCTTGAATGGAAGAAAATCAAATATTGCATATTTTCAAGTGTTTGGTTGTAAGTGCTACATATTGAAGAAAGGAGCTAGATTGAGCAAATTTGAGAAGAAATGTGATGAGGGATTCTTGCTTTGGCTACTCCACCATTAGTAAAGCTTATAGAGTATGGAACTTGGGAAGTGGTCAACTTGAGGAAGCTCATGATGTTGAATTTGATGAAACAAATGGGTCTCAAGATCAAAATGAGAATCTAGATGATGTGAGTGGACCTCAATTGACAAAGGCTATGCAAGAAATGGACATTGGTGACATAAGGCCGACTCAAGCGGTTGATATAGAAGATGACAAAGATCAAGTGCAAGTTCCTTCAATTGATCAAGCTAGTGACTCTCAAGTGCAAAATCAAGATCAACCTAGTTCCTCTCAAGGAAATCAATCAAATGCACAATCTAGCTCAAGCAATCAACCTCAAGTGATTCAACCAACAAACATTACAAGAGATCATCCTTTAGACCAAATTGTTGGTGATATTCAAAAGGGTGTGCAAACAAGATCAAGACTAGCATCATTTTGTGCTCACTATTCATTCGTGTCATTTGAAGAGCCGGAGAACATTGAGAATGCATTGAAAGATAGTGATTGGGTAAATGCTATGCATGAAGAGCTCAACAATTTTGAAAGAAATGAAGTTTGGGAATTGGTAGAAAGACCAAAGAACTACAATGTTATTGGGAGCAAATGGGTATTTAGAAACAAACAAGATCAAGATGGTGTTGTGATACGGAACAAGGCAAGATTAGTGGCACAAGGGTACACTCAAGTAGAAGGATTGGACTTTGGTGAAACCTATGCTCCGGTTGCTAGATTGAAAGAAATAAGAATTCTTCTAGCATATGCTTGTGCTCACAACATCAAGCTCTACCAAATGGATGTCAAAAGTGCATTTCTAAATGGATTCATCAATGAGTTAGTATATGTTGAACAATCACCCGGTTTTGAAGATGACAAGAAACCAAATCATGTGTACAAGTTAAGAAAAGCACTCTATGGTTTGAAACAAGCACCAAGGGCATGGTATGAGAGGCTAAGGGATTTTCTCCTCTCTAAAGGTTTCAAGATGGGGAAGGTTGACACCACTCTATTCACCAAGAAAGTTGATGGTGACTTGATGATCATGCAAATCTATGTTGATGACATTATCTTTGGATCAACTAGTCAAGCTGTGTGTGCGGAGTTTGAAAAGGTGATGGCTAAATAATTTGAGATGTATATGATGGGTGAACTCACATACTTCCTTGGACTTCAAATTAAGCAAATGAAGAATGGCACATTCATAAGTCAAGGCAAGTACACAAGAGACATGATCAAGAAGTTTGGAATGCAAGATGCAAAACCAATTAGCACTCCCATGGGGACTAGTGGAAGCTTGGATGAAGATAAAAGTGGCAATATGGTTGATCAAAAGGCATATCGGTCTCTAATTGGAAGTTTGCTCTATGTCACCGCATCAAGACCGGATGTCATGTTTAGTGTGTGCATGTGTGGTAGATATCAAGCATCTCCTAGAGAGAGTCATATGAAGGCCGCAAAGAGGATATTGAGATATTTGACGCACACTCAATATGTTGGATTGTGGTATCCCTAGGGTGCAAAGTTTGAGTTGATTGGATATGCCGATGCGGACTATGCCGGTTGCAAGATAAATAGAAAGAGTACATCAGGCACATGTCAACTCTTGGAAAGATCTCTTGTCTCATGGTCATCAAAGAAGCAAAATAGCATATCACTCTCCACCGCCGAAGCCGAATATATTAGTACGGGGAGTTGTTGTGCTCAAATCCTATGGATGACGGCAACTTTTAGGGACTATGGAATCAACTTCAAGAAAGTGCCATTGTTTTGTGACAATGAGAGCGCTATCAAGTTAACTCAAAATCCGGTTCAACATCAAAGAACCAAGCATATTGATGTAAGGCACCACTTTATCCGGGATCATCAACAAAAAGGTGACATTGCCATTCAAAGTATTGGAACCGATGATCAATTGGCCGACATACTCACCAAGCCACTAGAAGAGAAGAGGTTTTGCAAGCTTAGGAAATGAATTGAATATTCTTGATTTCTTCAATATGAGTTGAGGTCACCCCACATATGTGACATGCCTCTACTCCGACAAAGCAAGGTAAAATTGTTTGACATTACATCATACTTGCTAGGACTTGTTTACAGCATATAGACATATTCACCTCCTAGGAGCATTCATGGAAATTAAAATGTTCTTGATGGATATATGCTACAACTATTGCCTTGTTTGATTGTATGATCTAGTGGTAACATATGACATGCATGTGTGCTTAATCCCCTAGTGTTCAAACTAGTTCATTAGCTCAAGGTGTATAACTTCACATGCGCAAGATAACCCCTAGTGGCGTGAAGAAGCTTGTCCTTAGATCAAACTTAGTTATATATCCTAGGCAAATGCACTAGATTGAGCCAAAGTGAAAAATCAACTCTCTTTCCAAATTAAATGAACTTAACTAATTTCTCTTCACTACAATGAACCTTTTTGTGCAATTGTTGACAAAGGGGGAGAGAAAGTTACAAAAGAAAGAGAAAGAGCGATGAACCATCATTAGGCCGATGATGGGAGAGCAATAGGCCAAAGGAAAGGGGTAAATTAAAATTTTGAAGCACACAAGTAGGGGGAGCAATCACATATGCAAGTTGTTGCATTTGGATGTGCACTAATCATATGATTGCTCATTGCATTTGTATTTACTTTCTTATACATGCTTGTGTGGTGTATTGCTAGTAGTAGGATTTGAATGATGATTTGAACAACTAGCATGTGTAGGGTAACTAGTTGGTTGTATTTCTTCAATTGGTAACTAGAGCTTGCTTATAATGTGATCTCATGGTATGCTCTAGTATTTGTGACCTTCTAGTTATTAAGGTGCTAAGGATGGTGTACATGGCAAACTCCGATGGTATCACGCTTCAAAGGTCCATTCTATACACCTTAGCATCATTTTGGTAGAATTACTCTCTATTCAATACATATGTGCTAGCTTTCAATCCAAACTCGATGCACATATGTAGGGGGAGCCAATACTACCAAAATAGAACTTATGATGGTTGTCCAAATCCTTTCATGATCTACTCATGGACAAGCATGATAAGTTCAAAATCTTAATGCATATTTCTTTTGTAAAAGGTTGTCATCAATTATCAAAAAGGGGTAGATTGAAAGACCCTAGTTTGGTTTTGATAATTGATGAAACCAAGTTACTAATCTAAGTGCTAAGTGTGTGTAGCCAAGAGTAGATTAGTGATATGGAGAAAGATGACATGAGCTCAAGTGAAGATCAAGATGAAATGATCAAGGAGAAAGAAAAGGACTTAAAGAAGGAAAGCTAGAGGCTAAGGTATATTCAAATAGGGCTTTTCTTTTAGTGATCAAGACTCCAAGTGGGAGTGATCACATTTAGGATAGATAGCCGACTATCAAGGGGAGAACTAAGCTATTGGATTACTTTCAAGTGCTCTAGGTTGCATCTCATATGCATTGATCTAACCAGCCTAGAGAATCCCTTTGAAAACCCTTGAAAAATGTTTGCAAAATGCTAACACACTGTGCACAAGTGTAGAAGACCTTGAGTGTTAGCACATAGAAGCAAGGGGTGAGAAATAGACTTGAAAAGAGCTGTTTCCAGAGCGTCGGACTGATAGTGGGCGTAGCGTCGGACCATTGATTCGGTCCGACGCCTGAGCTGTCAGTGAGCGTCGGACGCTCGTTTACCGAGCGTCGGACCATTGTGGCCTTCAGTCCGACGGTGCCGAGCAGCGAGGTGTGACGCGTGGCACGCTGAGGAGCGTCGGACGCTTTGAGAAAAGTCCGACGGCGAGCGTCGGACGAAGTCCGACGATGATTTAGCGTTTTCAAACCTCTCTGGAAGTGTCGGACGCTGAGTTTCTTTAGTCCGACGGTGCTCGCGCGATCGTCCGACGATACGCGCGCAGTCTGCTGAGAGAGGGCATCGGACTCTGCGGTTTAGTCCGACGCCCCCAGTCCGACGATAGTCAAACGCGCGAAATCAGTTACTGTTGAGATCGGACGAACGGCTTTTAAACCTGTTGACACGTGGCGTTCATCCGAGCGTCGGACGCTGCCGTTTGGTCCGACGCTGTCGGTCCGACGGTATAAAAATGGGGTTAACGGCTGTTTCAGAGAGTGTAACGGCTAGGAGTTGGCTTGGGAGTATTTATACTCCCTCCCTGGTCACTTGGTGACTAGCTAGCACACTTGGATCATTGTCATACACTTTGTTGCATTCTAGCCTCCCACTCTCTCACTAGTTCATCATCTTGATCATGCTTATGAGATTGAGTGAACCTCAAGTGCAACATTGCTTGTGATTTGCATTCTAGAGCACTAGAGAGCAAGCCTCGGATTAGTTCTTATTCTCTTGGGACATTGCCGTGTCCCTAGACGGCTTGGAGGAGAAGAAGGTGTGAAGGAGCTTGGTGATTGTGCTTGCTCACACCCGGCGATTGTGAGGGGTTCTTGTGCCTTCCCCGAGCGGAGTGCTCAAAGATAACTCTAGTGGACTGCTCGTGTCTTTGAGTTACTTCCTCCGTGCTAGGTTCTTGTGGCGCCTTGTGTAAGCTCGGTGTGTGATACCGATTAGCCACCGAACCACCGGTTGAAGTCGACACAACGAGGACTGTAGCGTGCCGGCAAGCACGTGAACCTCGCGGATAAATCTTTGTGTCTCCATTGATTTCCTCACCTTCGAGTGAGTGATTTATTGATTGTCCCGGTGATTGGCTTCTTCACAAGGCAAAGGTTTATTCGACGATCATCTCTTTCTTATTCTTGTGCAAAGTAACTTGTTCTTTTGTCTTGAGTAGTTGTGTAGTCGTTTAGCTTTTGCTAGCTCTTTTGTGTGGATTAGAACTTAGGTTTAACTAGAATTGTGTAGGTGGCTTGCCTAAGTTTGTGGTTGCCTTAGCATTGCATTTATAGCCTCTTGTAGTTCTAATTACTTGTTTAGTGGTTTGTAGAATTTTTATTTAGGCTATTCACCCCCCTCTAGCCATACTAGGACCTTTCAACCACGTACCCCTTATCGGGCTTCGGCTTCGTCGTGGTCGTCCGACGGCACGAGCCACTCCGGGCGCTCCGCGTTGGTGCGGGGGCGTAGGAGCCCCAGCCTCACGAGATGCTCCAGATCCGTCTCCGTCACAAAGCTGCGAGGCCACGGCTCCATCCTGAGGATGCTAGCGGCGGCGGCAGCGGCGTCGGTGTGAACCGGGGAGGAAGACATGGCGAGCTAAAGGAGTAGAACGGGGGGAAGGCAACAACATCGGTCGCGGCGGTGCTTCTCACTCGAGCGAGCAACGAAGGCGAAAGGGCGGACGACGAAGGCAAGAAAGCGAACGGTTGCACGAGCAAATGGTTAGGGTATAAAGAAAAAACTGTGAAGTTTTCTTATATACCCGGGCGACGCATCGAGGGAGATGTGGAGGATCCGCCGCATTAACTGCGCAGGGCCCGCCACGATGCCCATGTCGCCGCTGGCCTCGCGCACTGCAACCGCCTCGACTGCCCCAAACCGTCGCGTCCAGTCAGGCTACGCGCCTCAAAAGGTGAGCCGAATCATTACGCCAGCCTGCCTCGATTCCGCCGATACATTCCCCTTTTCGACGAAGGAACCTCGGGCTCGGAGACTGGCCCATAGTGGCTCGAAAAGTCGCCCCAGAGAAACCGAGTTAGGGACAGCTAGCGGATGGGTCACGAAAACGGCCAGTATCCCGACGCCCGAGCATCACAAGGGACATCCCGTGCTGTGTCCAAGTCCCAGTAGTGAGTCAGTTTCGTGGAATCAGCTCCGTGGGAGGCATCAGGCCCTCGGGACCCATCGATGGGACCCGACTATCCACTAATTGACCATCGGGAAACATTTGGAGTGTGCTCAGGCCACTAGCCGACCCCTAACGAACGGGGCACGGACGTCCACTTGGATCAACCCATTTGTAGCTCACCGGAAATGCCGACTCGTGCCCCAGCGGGGAAGTCGAGCAGGACCAAACCTTCCTCTTCCCGAAAAAAGGCCGTGAAGGTCGAATTAAAAGAGACAGGGAAGAGCCCGATTGATCTCCGATACGAAAACGGAGGCTCGGAAAACTTGTCTGCACCTTGGAAAGACCACCGAACGACCTCCCTAACACAATGGGAGGCTCGGAGGCTCCGCTTCCAAAGGAACAACCCCCAAAATAAATCAAATAACACCCGAGGACTAATAATCACTGATTTTAAGCCTTTGTAGGGATATAACATCCCTCCAAAGCCTCGGGGGCTACACCCGGCGGGTGCGCTCGTGCGTACCCACTGGAAAAAACAACCCATACTTCACCTCCTTGACTGGGAAGAACCGGCGTGAACCTGTGGAGGAGTGCCTTCACTCCGCCACTAGGCTCGGGGGCTACTGTCGGGTACCAAAGTATGGGGTACCTAACTTCGATGCAAAAATATACATTCCCAACACGACCCGACCCAGGTAAGGCCAGCGGAAGCCCACGAAGGCCGCGCCTGCGGAGGCCCATGACGATGATGCATCAACACAAACCTACCCTCGGGGAAGCGGCACCCTCGGGCGCCAATTCTCCGATTCGCCCGAGCCTCCCCGAGAGAGCTCGGGAAAGCGGCACCCTCGGGCGCCAATTCTCCGATTCGCCCGAGCTTCACCATCTCTCTCGAGCGCAATCTTTCAAAGGCATCCCATGCATAGTTGACATCAGCAGAGCAATCTTGGACCGCAAGGGACCTCTCTGACCACTTTACAAGCATAGTCCCATCGGATGGGCCCCTCGACACAACAGCGCCCCGAACGCGCACGTTCGCCGTACCAACTGCCCCATCTCCTTTAGCAGGCGATCTGACGGTCCTCCTCCTCCCACGCCGCTACAGGGACAGTCAACTGTACGGCTCCCCGGGCTGACGAGGGGATTCGCCAACTACGACGGCGACCGCTATACCCCGGCCACACGTGTGACACCAGGAAATGGGGGACGACGGTCATCCGGCCTAACCAGGGGAGAATGGGCAAGCCTTACGATCGTCTTGCCAACCACCTGGAATGTACCTCACAAGAAAAAAGAAGCGTCATGAGGAAGGACACTTCCCCCCGCTCTGTCCCATCAGGCCCCGGATGGCACCAAGGCTTCCAGAGCCTCGGGAGCTTGTACCCAGAAGTCAACCTATCTACTCGTCGCACTATGCAAGGACGAACATGACGGCATGACGCATCACCATGCAGCCATCCATAACCAGCACTGTGAAGCGCCTTGGAACTCACCAATGGAATAGTGGCAGATCAGCCGAATAATTAATGCCATGCCACCGAGGCGCTAAGACGAAGGCGTGACTGACGATTGCCACTAGTCATCACTAACTCCGTCATGCCGAGTACTGTAGCACAGGACAACACATGTAACTCTAACCCTTCCCTTGTAACTATAAAAGGGAGAGCAGAGGCCAGCCTTAGAAGACCTCTCTCTCAAGCTCACACACACGACCACTCAACAACATACTACAACAAGCAATCTTTACGCACTTAGACACTCGTAAGAGACTTGGGAGCACTTCCCTCTCTCGCTCAGCTTGTAACCCCTTACTACGAGCACCCCGGTGCAAGGCAACACGACTCGATCCCCACACTGGACGTAGGGCACTCATTGCCTGAACCAGTATAAATCCTGTGTTCCCCCTTGCACAGCTCCCGTAACCTCAACCGCAAAACACAAGTTTACTGGCCGGTTTTAGCACTCGCTAAAACTCGCACCGACAGCAAGATATAATGTGTTAGTGGGATTTTGAGTGGATACTGATGTGGACACTTTGCATGGCGAGAAAAATAGTTAGTGGGGTTTGTTTATATAAGAAGTATAGATTAGGTGAATTATCACATAATATTAAGACTCTCTCTGTATAGAAAAAGATGTCATTTTAAAAAAGTTTTGATCAAACAATAGAAATATAAATCATAAATAACTTTTAAATTATTGGGTTTAGAATTATGAAAACTATATAAATAAATTTATCTTTAAATATATTTTCATAAAAGTATACATATATCATTTTTAATAAATATTTTTATAGAAATATGCCTTTTTACAGATAGTATTGTTATCCTAAACGACATCTAAATCTATATAGAGAGTATATCTCCTCGAATATAGGTGGGTATGAGAAAAGACAGCTATAACATGATAATTAGGGTAGGCTTATGCTATCGAGGAGACATAGCTCCCTATTTATTTAATATAATAGATGTAGCTAAAAACAGAGGTGTATTAGAAAGTGTTGGAGCAAGGAAAAAAAAACGTAGAACATGACAATTTTATAGGATAATTTAGCTAGATGGCCGAGATAGGTGTTATTTTTGTTCCTCAAACAAGTTCATACAACGTCTATTCTTTGACTGCCATTATGCTAAATTCATGTGGAGAATTATATGTATTTCCTTTAATTTAATACCTGCAACTAGTATACACAATTTGTTTACACGAGGGTTGGAAGGGATAAATAGAAAACTAAAAATCTCAAATTATTGTGGGTGCAAATGCCATTTGTTGGGTGATCTGATTGACTCGGAATAGCATCGTGTTTGACAAGCCATAGCATTATCTTATTTGTAGGTAATCTTCAGAGACTTTTTTGGATCAGGTTCTGATCCCAACTACAGAAGGAGAAAGATCGCTATTTGATGAAGATGGAATGTATGATTATTGAGACAGTCGAAATGAAGGTTTTTGCAACATGGAGATTTAGCAATAGGTTTATTTTTTAATTGTGGTTTTAGAAACTTTCTCTGTGGTCATTATGGCACAAAACTTATTGAGGTTCCCTGAACCGTTTTCCATATCGTGATGATGACATGGAATTCAGTATCTCCAGTCCCTTTCTGGCTGAACGCCTGAACCAACATGGCTGCATCCGTGGAGCAGTGACAAGAATGTGGCATTAGTAGGACACCATCGGCTTTCATGGACTCAAACAATAAAAAAACCTCCGAACCATGACCATGTCGAGCAAAGACCGGAATAGTTCGAAAGCGCAAAAGTGGTTTAGCGAAGACGCTTGAGCTAATAGTCAAGTTGGAGAGGGATCATAATTAGTCTCACCTCCCCGGGGGATATCTTACCTTCCCTCGAGTCCGATCTCGGGAAGGTGCTTAGGCAGGGTCTCCATTCCAATATAGTAGCGGAAGGGCTTTCCTCTATCAATTGCTATCGATCCCTACCTCGGTTACAGCTCGTATAACTAGGCAATCTGAGGGTTTACCAAGTGGAGATAGAAATATAAACAGACCTACCTTTCCTAGTGATATCGGAGGTACCAGAAAAGGTGTTCTCCAGTAAGAAATAGCGCAGTAATTGCATTCAGATGGAATTCCATGTAATCGTATTCTTGCTCGGCATTCCATCAAACACTTCTACGGACTCCTGTAATTCACCGCATCTGGAATAGGTGTTCCGTCCAAAGCACTTTTTGATGACCAGTGCGTGGATCTGCTTCCCGAGAGCAAATGGCGCAGAAGCACCGAAGGCGCCCAGGACTGCAGAAACCATGTTTGCATCGATGTGGATTCCTTTCCGGACCATCTCAGCAAACAATTCGAATGCATTCTCCTCCAGTCCGTTTTGAGCAGACCCAACAAGAATCACTGTCAAGAAAACTTCATCAGGTTCCTGACAGGAGCGGAACACCCTCAGGCTCCGTTTAGTTTGAAAATTTTGTCTCTCTCCCCATCACATCGATTGTACTTTCCGTCTGCATGGAGCACTAAATGAAGTAGCACATGTTGCATGTTTGTACTTTTTGCCTGTCTATCTCGAGATGAATCTTTTGAGTCTACTAAAAGTTGTCAAATACAAACGAAAGTGCTACAGTGCACTTTTTCCCCACTTTTCCTCAACTAAACGCAGCCTCAGCATCCTCCTCCATCAACCCACATTTGGAGTACTACATGTCCATCAGTCCATGAGCTCACTCTCGGCATGGGGATCAGTCTCAAACCCAGCCTTTAACGGCAAGCCCATGAATTCTGCTGCCCTCCGCTGGCGGCAAGTGATCCGGCACATGCTAACAAAGGCCTCGAGCATGAGGCCCTGTTGGCGTCCACCGCGGGCCTCGTTTGTCGGAATAGAGACAGATTTTCGAGCCATCCCTGAGACCATCGTCGTTCAGGTGATGACGTTCCTGTCTGCCATAGCGTCAAACACCCGTTCCGCCGACCCTGGGGCGCTGCACTCGAAGTAGGCGGTGATCAGCGAACGCCTCAGCGTCAAGCCCGCACGTCATCGCCAGCCCGTGGACCACGGGGAGCGATGCGGCGCCCGTGCCCGTGCCCCCGCCCCTGTCAGCACGCGCACATGCAGACAGGACAGTGGTGAGCGTGGCGTGGTCGCACGCGGCGGCGCCTGGTCCGGCGCGCAGCATCGGCCTGAGCAGCGCGAGCGCATCCGTGGCCGAGGCGGAGGCGGCGAGGAGCGAGTTCCAGGACACGGAGTCCCGGAGCAACATTTCGTCGAACACCCCGGCGGCGTCACCGTGGCGGCCGCAGCGGGAACACATGGCGACGAGGGAGTTTCATACGCCGAGCGCGTGGTGCAAGCTGGCACGGCGTGGGCAGAGGCGTAACTGTATTATTCTTCAGTGGGCGTAACTGCTATGGCAACCCTACTTATCGTCTGAATTATTCTTCATTTCTCATGCGTCTAACTGCTACAGTATATGACAGTGCTGCTTTTTATTGGTCGCAATTTTTTTTCTCCTTTTCCAGATACCACTGTGTAAATACATTTCCCAGTTGTCACATTAGAGCGACTCCAACTAACCATTTTGGGTAAGGGCAAGTTTGGATACTTGTAGCTGAATTTATTCTAACAATTGTAGTTTATGTGCACTAGGACAAAAGGGGTCATCACTATTGTAACACAAAAATATATCAAAGGATGGTGTCGCCAACCAGTCGGACAAGTCTCTACATAACAGAGTAGCAACAGTATAAAATACGTGCACTTGTAACCTTTTGCTTTGTTGCTCGCCGCCGAACCCATCACAGACCACCAATCATTTTCTGAGACTAGATCACCAATCAAATATAAAGAACATGGTTATGCAGTGTCACATGGGCTACCAAAACCAACAGAACATGTCGGTACCGAGAATGCGATACCGTTTTCAGATGGACCCCGGATTTGCAAAAACATGCTTTGTCTACGTGCAGTTGCAGGGAGGACAGCAACTTGCGAGAAAGTTTTAAGTATGTTAATTTAGCTTTACCCACCCTGATAGGGCGATATAAAGCGATGCGCACCGGGGCACGTGCACCTCTGCAATTTGCACAACTCCATTTGGGAGACTGTCTGTAAAATTTGAGGACCTCCATCCACAGGTCCGAAATCAAGTCCCTATATCTCTATTTGGGAGGCTGTCTGTAAAATTTGAGGATCAAAATCAAAGCCCAACTCCAGGCAGAGACCCCAAATCAAGCCAAAATAAGGGGATAGGGGGATCCTATATGTAGGGGGATGATATTATAATTTGAAGGGCATATAAAATGAGGTCCAATTTAGAAGCTTCACTGGAGTTTGATTTTTGTCCAAACTCTTAAAATTTAGAGTAGACGACCAAGTAGGGGTTTGGGTCGAAAATGCTCTAATCATGGTTTTAAAAAAAACCTGAATACATGCTGCATCTACGCCAGATTCAGTGCACATCGGTTCATGCACCCCCCATCTCTCGTATCCTAATCCACACTACTCTACTAGGCTCTAGCTCCCCTTCTATATTCTTCAACAACCGGCAATGGACAAAACCACTAGTCTCTATGCGCCTATTCTTCAACCAGCTGAGGATGGACAAAAAGATTGAAACATCTACCGCTGCATCTCGCCTATCCATCTCTTCCTAACGACAGTTAGGATGCGGATCACATGATTCACTCCCTGGCCGGCGATGTTCACCTTATCAGTAAAATCACACCGGTAACACAGCACAAATAGTCATAGACACAAATGGGCGATCACCAACCTGAAATTTATCATAGTTCTTCTGGAATTCACATGGGAGAAACAGGGAACACATCACAAATAGATACAGGACCACAGAAACACAAGAAAAAGGAACCGATGTAACAAAAATGCGTTCACGTTATTCGATTGGGACCGTGCTACGATCACCACTGAGACTTCGAAGCTTGGAGCTTGCAAGACTGTTCTACTGAGGATTCGGTGGCCGGGAGTTGGCTGCAGAAACCCTGGAACCCCATTCCAGCAGCTCTTTGCTGGTGTCGTCCTTGTGCGCGATTACCTCGATGAAGCACAGGCAGTCCTTCTTCTCCCCTAGCGCCGTCTCAATGGCTGCCGTCAGCTCCTCCTCGCACTTCACCTGCACAAGTTACCAATGCAATCCATCAGTACAAGTTCTTCACCTGAACAGCACCTGCTAGTTCAAATGTTTCCCGTAAGAATTAGCCAAAGAGCATACCTTGGAGGTCCAGCACTTGCCCTCCCCATTGTGGATGGCATCCACAAAGCCACTGTAGTTCCAGTTCTTGATGACGTTGTATGGTCCGTCATGGATTTCCACCTCAATTGTGTACCCACCATTGTTGATCAGGAAGATTATGCTGTTCTGTTCACATCGTAGCATAGTTGACACATCCTGTGCTGTAACCTGCAAAAGGTTGCCCCAGGATCACATTAATTCAGCCATCATCCAACAAATTGCAGCAGAGAGCAGAAGGTGGTTTGATCAAGCAATGAAGCCTCACCTGGAAGCTCCCATCACCAATGCAGGCAATCACACGCTTGTGGTTTGCACCCTGAGCATAGCCAAGCAATGCACCCACTGACCATCCAATTGAACCATACTGCATTTGGAATTCATATCTGCAGCATGCAAACAGTTCGCATGAGAACAAGGCACAGAACAGTTCAAGAGAAACAAATAGAACCAAGTAGAGTGCTCACCCACAGCCTTCTGGCAGCTTAAGCTTCTGGCAGTTGAACCAGGAGTCACCAGTCTCAGCAAGCACCGCACTGTCACTGGTCAACATCTTCTGGATGTGCTTGAAGAGCACATTCACTCGCAGTGGCTCATTTGGCTCGCTTTCCAGTGGCTGGCCCTCAGGTACAAAGATCCTCTTGTAATTCTCATAGGCAGTGGTGTTCTTATGAACCCTCTTAGCCAGTTCAGACAAGAACTCTTTCATCATCACACATCCAAATGCCGGCCCATTCCCCACTATCACACGCTCAGGCTGGACGATGATGGCTTTGTCCTTCTTGAGGAGGAATGAGTAGCCAACAGAGCTGTAGTCATTGAAAATGGGGCCTGCAAAGAGGTAGGCATCTGCGGACTCAACAATCTCAGCACAGAAGGCAGTGCTGACGGCGCCCCAGTAGGTGCCAATGAAGTGGGGGTGCGTCTCTGGCACAAGACCCTTGGCCGATGGCATAACTGCATACGCATAACCACTGGCATCTACCAGATCGACAAATGCCTTTCCTGCCTTTGCCACACGCAGTTTGGGGCCGCCAACAAGCACTGGCTTGACCGCCTTGTTCAGGAATTCGACAGTTGCCTCCACTGCAGCCTCTAGCCCCATCTTATTGCTCGTCCTGCAGTATTGCAACAGAATAATTAATACCAAGCTGTCTGATAGCATCAAGTTTCCCACAATTGCAGTGGCATATTACAAGTTTACAGACTTGACACTCATTTAAATGACTGGTAAAGAAATCATAAGACACTGCATTATCACATAAGATGATTTCTCATCTAGTCTGAAGATTTCATTTGTCTCAGTGCTACCTATTCAATTAGAACGTGACAGCAATGGGATAGTAAATATATAAAGCGGTAAATCTGAATAGTTTTATTGGTGAATAAGTTTCATGATACAGGCAAATCAAATATCATCGTTGCCTAAAAAACAGCCCGTGAACATGAGCACAGGACAGGTGGTACCTGGGGGTGAGGAAGAAGGGCACGGGGTCGCGGCTAAAGGTTGGGTGAGGCAGCGCGGGGAGGTTGCAGCTGATGCTGATGTACACCGGCTTGCTCTCCCTCAGTGCCGTGGCAATGGCCGTGTCGATCTGCTCGTGCGCATCGTCCAGATTGGTTACCACCGCCTGACTCCACGAACAAGCAAACAAACCATTAACCAACCAGATGAAACGGACACTCAAACCCACCCAAAATCACAAGCAAAAGCGGGGGGCATGCGCGGACTCACCTGGTGGCAGGTGACGGTCTGGAAGCAGCGGAGCTCCTGGGAGAAGTCGGGGAGGCCGATGGTGTGGTGGAGGATGCGGTTGGTCCCGTAGTCGTTGGAGTTGGGCCCGCCGGCGATGCAGATGACGGGCAGGTTCTCGCTGTAGGCGCCCGCGATAGCGTTGAGCACGCTGAGGCCCCCGACAGTGAACGTGACGGCGCAGGCCCCGACGCCGCGCGAGCGCGCGTACCCGTCGGCGGCGTACCCGGCGTTGAGCTCGTTGCAGCAGCCGACGAGGCGCAGCCCGGGCTCGGCGATCAGGTGGTCGAGCAGCGTGAGGTTGAAGTCCCCGGGGACGGCGAAGACGTCGCTGACGCCGACCTGCACGAGGCGGCGCGCGAGGTGGCGCCCCAGCGACGCCTCCCCCGCCGACAGGGTCGCCGCCGCGGGCTGCGCCGGTGTGGACGCCATCGGGCACCCCGGCGCCGACGCCGGGCAGCCCACCGCGTCGTTCGCCGCCGCACCGTTCGCGGATCCGATGTGGGTATCCATGGATCGATCGGTCGATCGAGCACCAAACGGATCGGAGGATCAGGTCGGGTGGGAGTGGGTCAGTGGGAGGGGCGGCCGAGTGGAGTTGCTGCAGGGCTGGGGGCAGTGGTGGGCGAGAATATAAGACGATTTCCTGGGGGTTTTCTGAGGTTTTTCGGGTTGACGTGTCTTGGATTTGGTTCTGTGGTTCGGCGGTGGAGGCACCACCTGTCGTTTTATACCGAGGTGGCGCAGAGGGGCGTTCACGGGATTTTCGTGTGATCACGCCATCACGGGGGTGTTTCGCGCAAAACCCGTCGTCCTTTTTCGTCTAAAACCGCTGCGCAACGCGCGGTGGTGGAGATGTGGGCCGGGACCGGGACAGGGTTGCCGTGCGCCCGTGCGTGATGGCCCCGCGGCCCCACGCGTCGGTGTAACGAAAGGGTGGGCGAGGTAGCTGCCTCGTGGGTTTCGTCGGATTCGCGATCCTTCGTACTCTACTAAACAGGGAAAGGCGTGAGCGGTGGCGGTTTTGGTTTGGGGCGCACGTCGCGGTTTTGAATGTTTGTTTGCGGCGCAAGGTGGACTCAGGTTTGACTCTATTCCACGGCGCTGAGCCGCTGACGCTCTGCGACATGCCGAGATGGCCTAGGCAACTCCGCATCTGGGCCCTGGGCGGCGGGCACCCCTGGCTGTGTTTCTTTAGATAACGGAATAATTCATTCCAGCCTTCACATTCATAAGAGAATGCTTAGAGCTTAGTTCTACAAGGAGAAGCTTAGCCTAAAGGTCCGCTAAACCGAAAAACACAGCAGTACAATGAACCTAAAGCCTTACAAATGAGGTAACGACATCAGTTTTCTGATCACAAAACAACAAGAGGAGTCAACAGACTTTACGGTCCTATCCTCTTCTGGTTTCTCCACACACAAGATCCAAAGAGTTGTAAAGCCACTCCTTCCGATCGCCTACAAGCTTCTTTCATCATTCCTCTCTCTTCCTCTTTAGACAGCAGTGACCATTGTCTTATCCAAAAAGTTCCCCTAAAAATTACCTACAAGTAAGAATTAGCAACCAACCTTTTAAACACAGCATCATTTTTATTCAACCACAAAACCCAACAAAAGGCTGCCATTCCCACTATTATTTAATTTCTTAGCCCTGGAGAGGGTCTCCTTATCCAAGACCCAAACATGTGAGAAGTGCTTTTTGGTGGTTTGATGTTAAGGGTGATGAACAACGTGTTCCAAACAAATATAGCCACCCAACAATAAAAAAAAAGGTGTTGAATATTCTCTTCCAAACCACAAAAAGTGCACTTAGAATCTCCTTTCCACTTTCTTTTCATCAAATTGACTTTTGTTAAAATAACTCCCTTTTTTAAGTACCAAAGAAAGATTTTAATTTTTAAAGGCAACTTTGCTTTCCAAAACACTTCAGTCCCAGGATTTGTCTCCCTTTTTATTATCTCTCTATACATAGACTGAGTAGAGAAAACTCCATTTTTCTTTAAAAGCCAAATAAAGTTATCTTCATCATTGTTTAAATTTATTGGTAACACTAAAGAGACTAGATCGAGCCACTCTTTCAGTCTTCCCCCTACTATTTCTCGTCTAAAGGATATATTCGACGGGGTCGACCTTAGTACACTGGCTACCGATACCCTTTTTTTCTTACCACTCTGTACAAATCCGGGAATTTCCACATTAGGGGTTGTTGATCTATCCACACGTCCTCCCAAGATCGTGTCTGTTGACCATTATTTACTTTGAACCTTCCCTGTCGGATTAGCAATTCTTTCACCTCGATTAGTCCTGACCAAAAGTGAGAATCACCCGGTCTTTTTTCTACTTATGACAAACACTTGTTTTTGACATATTTCTTTTTAAGTACATCCTGCCATAAGCCACCTTCGTTAAGGAGCTTGAACAACCATTTACTGAGTAAACATTTGTTCTGAATTTCTAAATCTAAGATCCCTAGACCTCCCATGCATCTTGGTTTACAAAGGATACTCCATTTTGCCAACCTGTATTTTTTTATGTTCATCACATTGCCAGAAGAATCTGAACCGATAATAGTCCAGTCTTTTCCTCACCCGTTTAGGGATTGTAAAAAAGGACATCATGAACATTGGTAGACATGACAGGACCAAGTTAATCAACACAAGTCTACCAAAGAAAGAAGTTTTCCCTTCCAGCTACTGAGTTTTATCTGGAAGCGCTCTTCTATTGCACTCCAATGTTTGTTTGACAGCTTCCAATAATGCATTGGGATACCTAAGTACCTAAATGGGAAGCTTCCTTCCATACATCCAAAGAGCTCCATATACTCTTTGTCTCGGTCCTTAGCCGCCCCGAAACAGAATAACTCATTCTTGTGAAAATTAATTTTCAATCCAGACAATTTTTCGAACGCTGCTAGTACAAGTTTAAGATTTCTAGCCTCCTCTAAGTCATCCTCCATAAACAATATCGTGTCATCTGCATACTACAGAATAGAAAATCCGTCATCAACTAGATTAGGTACCACACCTCTAAATTGCCCGCAGTTCTTTTCTCTGGATACAAGGATGGCCAACATATCTGCAATCAAATTAAAAAGGACCGGCGAGAGGGGATCTCCCTGCCAGAGTCCTTTCCTGGTCTGAAAGTTTTGGCTGATCTCCTCGTTCACTTTAATTCCCACATTTCTTCGACTCACTACTTCTTCAATCCATCTACACCAAATTGGTGAGAAGCCCTTCATCCTAAGGGTCTGCTACAAAAAAGGGCCAATTGACTTTGTCATAAGCCTTTTCAAAATCCAATTTTAGTATTACCCCATTTTTCTTTTTCCTATGCATCTCATGAATCATTTCATGTAAAATCACTGCACCTAGAATATTTCTTCCTGGTATAATTGTTGTTTGCGACTGTCTCACCACTTTGTCTGCTACTACAGTTAGCCTATTAGCTAAGACCTTTGTAAAGATCTTAAAGCTCACATTGAGCATGCAAATAGGCCTATACTGTTGGATTTGTTTAACTTCCTTTTGTTTTGAGATCAAAGTGACAGTACCAAAATTAATGTTAAAAAGCGGGAGGTTACCTGCATGGAACTCTCGAAACATGGCCATTAAGTCATCTTTAATGAGAGACTTCATAAGGAAAATGGCTTCCCTTACTTCCTTTTCTGTAAACATTCAGTTAACAACTTGTTCTCTTCATCACTAATCTGGGGTATATCATTTGTTTGTGATTCATCAAGAGAGAAGTTATTTCTCTCAAATGACTGTAATACCTCTGGTATTACTGTATAATTAAACTGCCACGTCATCATGTTTAATTTGATCATTTGCATATGATTGTGCTTAGGGTGCTAGAGTGATTTGATTTCATTGATTATGTATTTAGACCCTTAATTAAAAATCAAATATTAAACTAAATAAGAAATTAAATTAAGCTCTAAAATTGACCTCAAACCCTAATTCAAAAACTATGATGAATCTCATAGAAGTGTCTTAATAAAAGTTGTAGAGATTTTAAAATTGAACAACTTATATTTTTGGATATTTTGGAGTTATGATACAGAAATTTAAATTAAACTCAAATTACTATGTTGAAATTCAAATTTGAAACTTCAATTTCAAAAATATTGAGAATCTGATAAAACTTCCTTAATAAGAGTTGTAGAGCTCACTGATTAGAACAACTTTTATTTTTACCATTTTTTGAGTTGTTGAGAAAATTTAAAATTAACTTTAAAAATACTGTTTGAAATTCTAAAACCCTATTTATCCTCTTTTCTGTAGTTTCAAAATTCAGCCGAATTTGAACTTGGTCCCAAAATAAAAAATATTCTACATGAAATTTGGCGCAACTTTTATTTTGATCGTTTTCACTGAATCGAACCAGAGGATCATCATTTGAACTGAATAGGGTTTGACTTATAGCTGGTAGCACTGTAGCTAGGGGGTCCCCCTGTTCATCTTCCCCGTACGCGCGCGTGCCGCAGCCGGCGCCGGGCTCGTCCGGCCGGCCAGGGGGCCCGGACGCCGCCGTGTCGAGCTCTCCAGGGGGCCCCGGACTCGCTTGAGCTTATCCCATCCCTTGCCCGGCCTATAAACCACCACAGCACCGCCCTCTTCCATTTCTTTCCACCCGCGGCCACACTCGAGTTTGTCGGTATCCGGCGAAATACGCCATGCTCCTTTCACCTTCACCATCTCTATCTTGCAGTTAGTTAGCCCACTTCCTTGCGCATCTAGTGCTGCCTTTGGTTCGGCTTGGAGTGCTATGTTGGACCGGAAACGCGTGTGGTTGCCCTCGGTATCCGCCGGAGCTCCGCCGCCGGTCTACGTGGTGAGGTCTGCTTGCTCCGATCATGTTCTCTTCGTTCCATCTCTTGTTTTGTGTTCCTGGGGAAATGTTGAGGCTCATGAATGTCTTGGTTTGGTCGTTACCGCTCTAGGTTCGTGGGAACGGAGGTCTCGTCGTCGGTGCTCGCGGCTGTGCTCTCCGTCGGCGTCAAACCCTCAGTCTCCGTGCTTTCTCTGACTCCGTTTGAGCGAGCAACGTCTTCGTGGTGAGCCCCTGTGTCTCCCTAACCTTTTTTTCCTAGGTCGCTACCGCACCTAAACGGCCGGCACGTCGTCACCGAGCCGCGATGTCCGCCATGGGCGAGTAGAGCTCGTCGGAGGCATTTAGGTTTAGGGTTTGGGGGTCTGCTGAGTCCGTAGGGGCTTGGGAATCAGTCTGGTGCCGGACGGTGTTGTCGCTGGGGCCGCCGGCAGCGAGGTTCGCGGCGGCCGTCGCACGGGAGAGAGAGAGGCGGCGGGAGAAGGAAGAAGGCCCTGACAGGGGTGGCCCGTCTGTCAGTGACCCTATGTGAGGGAGGGAGCGCGCGGGAGGAGCTGGGCTGGCCCACGGTTGATGGGCCGTCTCGGGCTAAGTGTAGTTTTTTTCAGCGAATTAAAATGATCTTTCTTTTATATGTTCAATTGAACAATGATCTGTTTTGCTAATTTCATGAGAATATTTCTGTGTAGCCATAAATTATGAGAATATTTTTGTAATCTCTCTTAACTAGGTAGAATTTTATAAAAATATTAGATGTGATGTTTGAACAGTTTCTGCAGGGTGTAAAATCATTATTTTAATTCATAAATGCAACTTTGTCCATTTTTAATTAATTCTCTGTAATTCCAAAAATTATGAAAATTTATTTGGTACTATCTTAGGTCCAGAGCTAACTGTTTGTAAAGTTTGGGCCCCAATAGAAGTAGTTTATTAAATTATTAGTTAATGCTCTATAAATCGTTTAATAAAATAAATAGGACCTCTGGCCATTTTAGGTTTTGTGTGACTTTTAGAATGCGTGATGTTCCCTGGGTCATTAACTTGAGATGATCTTTGGCACTTTAATTAGTTGTTTGAGTTCTTAATTAAATTGCTAATTAGAACATTAATAATTTATATTACTCACATATGATATTAGGGTTGCTGACTTGTTTAAGCCAAAGGTGTAGTGGTGTTATAAGGAAAATTAACTCGGCCGTCTATAACTGTTAAAATGATCAATGAATAAGTTATACAACCACCACCTTGTCTAATGAAGTTTGTTTTACAACTTTATCGTGAAGGAAAAATTGTACTCCACCTTCTAAATTAAGTTACTTTCGATTAATTTATAATTCAATGCACCTCTGCATCATGGCATACATATCATCATGTTAAGTATTGTATTATTATTTCAGTGTAGTAAACGCGCGGTGATTATTATCTGAAGCGTGTCCCGAGTAAGGTCTTCACTCGGTGGACGTGGATCCTTCTCGGTGATTGACTTCATGGTTTTATCTGCTTCAAGCAACAGGCAAGCTCCGGTGCATTAGCCCCTCCTTGTTATTTAAAAAATTTTATCACCTTGAGTTGAATTATTGCATTAGGTTGATAAGAGTTGATTGTCACCTAATTTGCTGCATGACCTGCCTTGATATATAACCCCGAAACCTATTTAAAAATGAAAATATTTAAAAATGCTTAGCCCTACTTGTTAAAGTTAGTTTTGCATAAAATACTATTTTTTGAGCTATGATCATATACTAATGATGAATATGAATTTACAACCGCTCGTGTGACCTACAATTGGGTTAGAGTCCCAATGTATTGTCATCGACGGATTGGAAACCGTTCGGTTGACTTTGTACTTTGGATTAGAGTCCCGATGCATTGTCGCCGCCAGAAAAATGGTAATGAAAAAAGAAGTCCGTTCGGATGGATGTGCACATGTGGCGGCGTTCCCATGTCTTATCACCGACAGGCACAGATTTGGAACCGTTCGGCTACTTTGTACTTGGGTTAGAGTCCCAATGCATGGTAACCAACGGAAAAATGCTTTAGGGACCGTTCGTTGTCGGCCTGCTGGATCGAGACTTTGCAACTAGCCACATACTACGGGAAGCCTCTGACTCCGGTGGCTCTACTGCTGGAACCGACAACCACGCACTGAGAGTAGAGAGATGGCGAGAGTAGCGTGTACCCTCGTGGCCGGCGTGCCTGGAGACTAGAGGAGTACTGTGCTCTCGGGTGGCGCAGAACCGGTTCCGAGGTATGAAAAGCCGTGGTAGGCGGGGTTGGCATATGCAAACTTAGGTGCTACATATGCAGTATGGATAGGGATCCCCAGCTGGGTACTTTCTGGATTCGAATCGACGTTGCTCCTCAGTTAATGGAGACTTGATCCACTGACTTACACCGAAAAGTGGTTCAGAACTAGGTGTTTTTGAGAATGATTAAGAAATTGAAAGAATATGACATATGAAAAGGAATATTGGAACTATGATTATGATTAAAATAATATTGAGATGAAATATTGAAATAGGATGGTAATGCTTTTATGCATAACTCTTGAACTCTTGCTCACAGCCTTACCTTGACTCCTCTCAGCCTGCATTTCTGAGTCTCATTTTTTTAGTCGGGTAAGTCTTGCGGAGTACCCCAGTACTCTGGATTTGTTAACCCCTGTTGCAGGAAGTCAGCAGCCGGAGGTCTATCTTGCTCCCTGCTGCGTGACGCTCGTTTGTGAAGGAAGTGATGATGAGTGATGTTGGACCCTTGGGCAGGGTTCGTATTATTATGTGTATCTGCTACCCTGATGCTACTTCTATTTAGGTATAGATTGTAATAATTGTACTTGAATTTATATTTGAACTACTGGTTTGTAATCTATGTACTATGAAGTCTTCCGTACCTTTACACTGATGTATTTTATTATGAAATATTGTAACCCTGTAATGGCTTCGCAATGGGATCCTGTCAGAGAATACGGGCGCTTATGTAGCCCGGTAGAGCCTTCTAGATCATCTGGACACGGGTCCAGCTGTCAGAGGTCATTAGTGACAATGACAGGTGCCCGTGAGCCATGTGATTTGGACGGTTCTGTTACAATGACCCTAACAAATTCTATAATATTTTGTTATGAAAATTTTCAAGTTCTCCTGCCCCTTTATTACTTCCCCTTCTTGTTCTAGCTGGAAAATCCTACTTTTCCTTCTTTTTCCGTTGGCTACCATATGGAAATACTTGGTATTATTATCTCCCTCTAGCAGATCCTTTGTCTTTGCCCTCTGGAACCATTTGACTTCTTCTTCTCGAAGCAACCGTGTGATTCTATCTTTTACACTATGCTTCAGGTCAAGCTCTTGCTCACTCAAAATCTGAGTTTCTGCTTTTATATCCAGTTCTCCAGCTAGCCGAAACAACTCCTCCTTTTCACTTTTTAAATTTCCATTCACATTCTTTGCCCAACCTCTCAGAAATTGTCTCAATCCTCTAATCTTGTTCTGCCATTTCTTCATTGGGGTAGATCCATAATCTACACCTTTCCAAATTTCCGCAACCCTTTAAAAAAAACCTTCCTGCAGGAACCAACTAAGTTCAAACTTGAACTCAGGTTGACTTCCATGGTGAGCCTTCTCGCCAGTGCTAAGAAGCAAAGACGTATGATCAGATACTTCCCTATTCAAAACATCGATAGTAACTAGGGGAAATCTTTGCTCCCACTCCGTACTGGCCAGCACTCTATCAAGTTTTTCGTAAGTTAGTACACCTTTCAAATTGGCCCAAGTATATTTTCTTCCTGACATCTCGATCTCCTCCGCAGGCCTAGCGTTGGACGCGACACTTGACTGGCGGAATGGGAACAACGCAGGCGTGTATGATGAAACGGGTGCGGAGAAAGCAGCAGCAGCGAACACGAAACAACGTCGCAGTATGCAGGGCAAAGCCAGAAATCCTCCCGCTGGTTTCGGCATTCGGCTTAGATCGGCTGGATCTGGACCGGCAGAAGAGTCGTCAGGCATGTGCAACCATTTTCCGCAGATTTCTCTTAAAAAAAGGTCGCGTGCTAGCTGTTCGCAAGAAACGACTAAGCTGGTGTCGTCACGACCCACACCAGGGCTGATGGCTCCCTTCTGCTTTGCGAGTGATTCCAACCAAAGGAAATTAAGAGTCCATGCTAGTCGTTGCACTGGATGCAGCGAGGTCTACTATCCAATAACTTTTGTTATTTATCTGTTGTTAACAGAAATATTAAATTTGTCACTTTTTTATTGTTCTTTAAGATTTATGCTATACTCATTTACTAGGTCGTATATATAGAATCTATCATAGTATTAACCACAATAAATATGTCGATGCATAAATATACACTCCTGAAAAATAGTAGGTCCACGTGAAATACATTTCTGCTTCTTACGTAGGGTAGCCAACCGTGCGAGAGAGTATTGGGCCCATTTGATATGGCCTCGACTTCGAAAGTAGCTTTTATAGAGGAGTCGGGAGAGCCCTACTAAATCGTTTGCTTATAGATAGTGGAGAAGCACATGAGCCATTTTTAGACCAAAAGCCTAAACCATAAAAAGTAGCTTCTTAAGTGCTCTGGCCAATGCTGGAGCATAGCAGTAAACGAAAAAAATGGCTAGTTTGAGTAGCTACCTATAGGTTGCTCGTTTCTTTTGCTTTGACACACAAATTCGCATGCTTATTTTCTCCAACACTAGTAGCAAGTAAGAGGATTAGGTGATATCGCCAAGCAAAAGGGGTTGGAGTCCAGTTTTATCTCTAATCTCTATTACACTTCACCATTAGATCCGGCTCCTCAATCTAAAGAAATACCAATCAAACAAACATTGAGAGGATGTTTGGTTCCTGGCCTTCAATCGCCACGCCACAGTGTGGCACATTGTGGCTTGCCGCAGCTGTGGCAGCCGAATCCTCTTCCACACATGCCACAAATCTCGTCACAATGCACTAGAAGACAAACAACAACAGGAAAACGATAGGGAGATAAGACTGTGACGACCACGCTTGATGTGAGAACCAAACAATAGCTAGGAGTCATAGATGTAGAAGCCGAAGGTTATTTATAGCGGGGTGTGGCTCCGAACCAAACAACCTTATAAATTATTATGGATCAGTTGGCTTAAATTCAGACGTAGATAAATGATTATCTTGGTACCCACGGAAGAGTAGGCACTCCAACTTGTTAAAGGCATATTATAAAGTTTCGCAACGCACGAACTTGTTAAAGCCAAATTTTAGACGAGTTTCGCAACGCATGACGACCCAACATGCATGTATGCAATTGGTGCTCGAACCTGCCCGTGGTCAACCCGTGAACAGTACCTCGTTGCCCGGCGGGCGCCGGTCCCTCTCGCGGCTCGAATCGCGCGCCGTGTGATTAAGGCGAGTCAAATGTGTCAAACCCAGGGGGCTAGGCTACGCTCAGCCGGTCGTAAACCGCAGTAACCTCGTATGGCTTCATGCGCTTCATGTAGAAGATCCTTTGGCACCCATTGCGGCTGAACCAGCTGATGAAGTCCTTGACGGCGGTTCTTCGTCGTACACTGGTGTGTGGGTGAAAGCGACAGGCGAGCTGATGATGAGCTCGTCTGAAACTCTAGAAGTCGGTGCACGAAATTGTAAAAGCTATCATTATCCTGTTGTTGAGATGAGTTGAGCTGGGGAGTGGCTGCAGTTGGGTCTGAAACCAGTGTTTGAATCGGGCCCAACCTTGGGAAGTCAGGCTGGCCCGTTTGAAGCCGGTTCAACCTTGGAAAGTCAGGCCGGCCCGTAGCGTCGTGGTATTTTATTTTATCCAAGGAAACGAGCTAAACTGAGGCCAGCTGCGTGATGCTACGGCTACGGCTCCTTGCATACCTGTGAAATTGTGATGTGAAGTGAACATCCGTAGTTTAGTTTCTATGGAAATCATAAATTGCCGCCTTCATATGCACATGAACCTGTAAAGAGAAGAATATATATAGCCTAATCTTATGGAAGTTTCCACCTTCATCTGAAAACAGAAGATGTTTTTTTGGTTTTTCTTCCATTCAACAACTGTTTTTTAATAAAACATTCAGCAACTGTTTCACTACCATTAGCAACCTCGGGCAGGACATATCCGTTGAGCGGTTGAAGGATTCCGGATATAAGCAACTTTCTTGTCACTCATCTTTTCCGGTATGCCTGCGGTTTCATATTGATCCACCACTTCAACAACCTATTCCAAATCAGAAAGTCACTCCAAACTTCGATTTTTGGAACTGGATCTCTACTGCAGAGTGCAGATTTATATGACGCACATCACAGTTTAAACATACTCCCTTGTTTGAGGCTGCCACCATGCCTGCATGCCATGCAGACAAGACCTATCGGAATAAAAATTATGCCCACGCAATTACAACAAAAGCCTGATCACCCACAAACACAAGTTAAGTATAGGCTCCGTTCGCTTCAGCTAAACAGCACATATTTTTCAGCTCTGAAATTATGTGCCACAACCAGCTGAGTGACTGAGTGAAGTGTAGGTCGCCGATGTGGTATATGCATATTTCATTGATGTAGAGTAAACCATTGAGCAGTGCACTCTCCCTTACTTCACAACTACGAGCATAAGGTCTACTGAAACGGTGTTCGAGCAGGCCGGCATCCTGGTCTCTTATTCGCAATCAGCTTGTCCTGAAACCCTTCGCTTGTACGTTTTGGCCTTGCATAAGCGTAGTCCCATTCATACCCCAATTGATATATTGTCTGGTTTAGGATGGCTTCAAAACTGCACCCTGTGTATGTTAAGTCACAGTCCCGAACCTGTGATTGTTCACAAATTAATGTATGTTATATAATATATATGAGCTAGGTATAAAGGATTTAAATTTGACTTACCACATCATTTCGATTGGCTGCGGCGATCCTTGCACAAAATCCCTGCGAGTCATGACTCATGTTTGCATTCATACATTGTACGAGTAACGAGCATAGTAGTAGGTAGGGTGTACCCAATGTTCGCAAGTTTAGTCACACATGCCATAGTAGCATATTTTTGTGCAACGCTCGGCTGGGGTGCTGTTCGACCGACCTCTAAGATTTGTACAACTCCTCTATCACGCCTGACGGTGATAGGAAAAGCCAATCTGACATTGTGTTAATTGGCCATTATCTATTTGAAAGGTTTCGAGATCAACTGTTCGAACACCAAATTTGGACAGTGTTTCTTTCAGCCAAATAATTGGGTCAATTACCTACAATTAATAGGTGTTAATCATTACATTATAAACATATACACATATTAGGAAAATATAATTACACCAAACTTATTCAATTGCTTACAAGTGGTTGGATATGGCCAATTTGCTTTAACAACCTCTAGATCGAATCCGAAAGCATTTACATAGCCAATGTGTCCAATCCTTTCTGGTTCAAGGAAACGTCCAGCCATCTCTAATTCATACATATATATGATATATCAAAATCCATATATCTAGAACCCTAAACAAACCGTTCAAAAATTTCATGTCAAAATATACAATTTCTTGCCCTATTCATCCGAATCCACTAAGATATGTAAAGAATTAATGTATATCACAAGGGCGCAGTGGGGAACGATGCGGCCGGGGTCGGAGACGGGCACGACCGGTGGGTCGCAGTTGGAGAAGGCGGCGGGGTCCGGGGAGAAGGCGGGCGGGCCGTGGCCGGGCACGGACACGGTACAGAGGTCGGAGACCAGCGCGGCCGGTGGGTCACAGTCGGAAGAAGGCTACGGACCAGGACTAAAGATCACCTTTAGTCCCGATTTGTAGTGCGAACCGGGACTAAAGTTTGCCTTTAGTCCCGGTTAGCACTACAAACCGGTACTAAAGGTGATCTTTAGTCCCGGTTTGTAGTGCTAACCGGGACTAAAGTCGATTGGCGCCCTACAAAAGTGGGTTCCTAGCAGCAGTTTCATTTTCCCGCTCATGCAACCGCAACAACTGAGTTCACAGACTCATAACTCAGAACAAAAGAGCTTCACAAATACCACAGGTAAGTTTACAAATTGTTCATCGAAATTCATGAGTTCACAAATACAAGTTCACAATAACAAGTTCAAATACACATCAAGTTCACAAATTTGACAACCATAATTCAGAAGAATAAGTTTCCCGACAAACGACGACTGAAGGGAGGATCACATATGCATCAAGCACCGTCATCCTTGGATGAAATATCTTTGGATGAAGTAGTTCGCGCTTTCTTTGCCACATGTGCCTCGTCATACTCGGATTCAGTATTCTTCGTATCCTACATATTTAAATGAGTTGTGTTAGGTATAATTTACATGCATAATTTACCAGTTGCATAAATAACAATTGTAGCTGAACTATAAATGTACCATTCTCGTGAAAATGGTTGGGTCGAACCTTCGAGGTCACCCTGTGGAGCTGCTTGCTGTGATCCAACACCCGGTTCCAGAAGTAGTGAACCATCTTCTGAAGAAGGTGGTGTCTCCGGAACTTCTGTGGTGTCTCCCGATGCTTTCCTTGTGGTGCGTGCAGCCGAACCTTCTTCTGATGAAGAATCGCAGGGTCCCTCAATTAAACGACATGTGCATCCCGTAATTCAGGTTTTTTATATATATGTAAACCCACGTATGTAAACCCATGTATGAACTGTTTGTACCTGTGCCTACGTTTGCCGATGACTTGTTCCTTGTGAACCTCCATGTCCATAAGTCCCCGCACCTCCACGATCCATGTGTGGGTACAATGTGTATCGGATTCGATACGGAGGTAGGGCGGTAGTAAGAGTGACAATTATTAGAAGGAACAGTGTAACATACAGGCAACATGGTTCTATTGTAAGTGCACCTACCAGCCACAGGACGACAGGCTTCCTGTTGATCACCCGGTGGTAGTGAGTCTACAGTAATCCAAACTGGCCATATAGTGCATCATGGCATCTCTGGAAGGTGACTGTTTGCGGACTCCAATATGTGTAACCCTGCGTATAGTTGATCTTTGAGTATATGTGACCATGTGGATTGTGAGATCATTGCTATTATACTGGACGTCGCGAACATGACATAGGTTCGCGAACATTTTAGGTACTACGAAAGGTTGCACAAAAAGATGCGGTAGCGTTCCATAAATGACAAGGTTGAGTAGTTCGTAATATTCTGACGGTGATGCTGGTTCTACTGTTTGTACCATGGAGGCGGTGGGTAAGGTGGGATCCAAGCCAACTGTAGTGGCACCATAGTCGGATGTTCATGGAAGGATGACAAGCTCACGAACACCAACTTCGATATGTGATACACACATGATGGCATGTGCATCCGTTGGAGATGAGGCTAGCACCAGGTAATCCCGAAGATAATGCGAGATATTGTTTAGCGGGACAAAGACATGACACTGCTGTACCAGTGCTTCTTGTATCGTGGCGCGATTAATGAAATACGGGTACTCATCAGGGATAGCTTGCACGGGGACCTTGATAAGTATTAAACGGCCTAGCATATCAGTAGTATGCAAGCTGACCTCATGTGATGGAACCGCCTTAATCATAGGGCCCACGTGCCCCGTCATCGTCCTTAAGGACCTTTGACTAGTCTGCACGAGTTCCCTTTGACTTAGGTGGCCTGTCGGGTCTCATAGGAAACCCTAATTTCCCCGAGGATCTTATTGTAAAGACCTTACAAGTATTACAACAGTTTACACAAATAATTTGAATCAGAGTAAAGGGTGCGGAAGTATTACTTAAACATAGATTACAAATATAAATTACATTATCCCAAACCAGAGTTTCGCAGTGGAGTAGCTGTATACAACTAAACACCCTGCCCAAGGGTTTCATTATATACACATCTTCATCTATGCACGATCCGTCGTAGAACTGTTTACTCAACTTACCTGCAACAGGGGGTTAACAAACCCTGAGTACATGGGGTACTCCGCAAGACTTACCCGACCAAAGGTGTAAAATTAGACTCAGGAATGCAGGCTGAGGGGAGTCAAGGTAAGGCTTGAGCAAGAGTCAAAGTATTTTACAGAAAAGCATTTCTATCCTATTTCATTATTTAATCTCAACATTATTTTATTCATATACATAATTCTAATATCAATTCTCGTATATTATGTACTTTCAAATTCATATTCATTCTCAAAAACACCTAGTTCTGAACCACTCTTCGCTGTAAGTGTGAGGATCATGTCTCCATTAACCGAGGAGCAACGTCGATTCGAATCCAGAAGTACCCAGCTTGGGATCCCTATCCACACTGCATATGTAGCATTTAAGCTTGCATATGCCAACCCCGCCTACCATGGCTTTTCATACCCCGGAACCGGTCCTACGTCACCCGAGAGCACAGTATCCCTCTAGTCTCCAGGCACGATGGCCATGAGGGTACACGCTACTCTCGCCATCTTTCCACTCCCAGTGCGTGGTTGTCGGTTCCAGCAGTAGAGCTACCGTAGTCAGAGGCTTTCCGTAGTATGTGGCTAGTTGCAAAGTCATGATCACAACAGGCCGACAATGAATGGTCCCTAAATATTTTTCCGTTGGACACCATGCATTGAGACTCTAACCCAAGTACACTGGAGACCACCCGGTTTTCGCATCCCTTTTCCGATGGCGAGGATCGTTGGGACTCTAACCCAAACAGATGGTCAACCAAACGGAAAATCCATCCACGTTGATGATAATGGACTGGCCAAGTACACCATCACCAAACGAGGACAACACCAATCCCATAAAATGATTCATTTGTTTCATATCATCACAGTTTTCAAAATAGCATTTTTGTAACTCTATCATTAAGCATGACTAAGCATTTTTCAATACTTTAAATAAATCAGGGTCTCAGGTATAATATGTGGTCAAGGAAAGGTAATGCATCAATGGGTTATCACTCAACTCCAATAACCTAATGTAGTAGATTAACTCAAGTGATAAATATTTTTAAATAACAAGGAGGGGCAAATACATCGGGGCTTGCCTGTTGCTTGAAGTAGACAGAACCTTGAAGTCAAACCCTGAGAAGGATCCACGCCCACCGAGTGAAGACCTTACTCGGACACACTTCAGATAATAATCGCCGCGCGTTCACTACACGAAATAGTAATGCAACACTCAACATAATGATATGTATGCCATGATGCAGGAGATGCACAAAATCACCGATCAATAAAAAGTAAACTTAATTGAGTACAACTTTCCTTCACGATCAAGTTGCAAGGCAACAAAAACTAATTACCATTGAGTATTAACCACTTTAGAGTCATTGAAAGTCGGACTAACCCTCCTATGACAATAGAAAGTACTTACTTTAGGAAATCATAAAACCCTATGATCATATGTGTATAACCTAAATTACTAATGTCTTTAGTTAATAATTTAATTAAGAACTCAACTAACTAATTTACTTGCCAAGGATCATCTCGAGTTAATGACCCTGGGACAACACTCAATCCAAAAGTCTCTCAAAACCTAAAATGATTTGGGTTCCTATTTGTTCTATTAATTGATTGTTGGAGCGTAAAATAATAAATAAATAATTAAATAAATTATCTCCATTAGAGCCTAATATTTTTATATAAATAGCTCTTAGCCTAAAACAGTACCCAGACAAATTTCATGATTTTTGGATCATCATAGAGTTTATTAAAATTTACCATAGTTGCATTTTATAGTTTAAAGACCAATTTTTAATCCCTGCAGAAAGGGCTGAAAATCATTACTTTCATATTTTTAATGTATTTTGTCTTTCACAGAGAGACCCTAGAATTAATTTCATAATTTCTTGTGCAACAGCTAAATTGTTACAAAAATAGAAAGACACGCGCTATTTAGCATTTACAAAAATTGAAAAAAAATATTTACACACTTCCTAAGTTACTGGGCCGACTATTCAGCCCGAACGCGGCCCATTTCTCACTCCTCTGCTCTTACCACCTTCTCCCTCGCGCTGTCGGCCCGGCCCAGATCCCTCCCCCTGTCTCCTTCCTCCTCTCGTTCTTTTCCCGGACGCCGACCGAGCAGTGCACCGGCAACGACGGCCGCGGCGGCTCACCGATGGCAACCTCACCGGCGATCGAAAGAGCACCACTATACACCTATAGTCCTAACGCATCTCCCTAGGGATCGATCCCGACCAATTAGAGCTCGGAGCGAGCTCAGCGTCCCCCATGGCGGCTCCCATGGCGGACGGTCACGGCGGCACTCCACGTTCCGATCACTAAGATCCTCGGAGCTCCTAAACAGATGCCATAGAAACCTTAAAGAGCTCACCTAGGTGCTATGCTCGCGCTAGATTCGACCGAAGGGACTCGACTCGAGCTGGGACGTCGGCGGTTGTCTCGGTGGCTCGGACACGACGACGAGGGCACGTTCTGGTGAGACCTGAGTGGTAACAGAAAAATTTCCAGGCCGATTATGACCACAGAATCACCAGGAAGCTAAAACAACAACTTAATTAGCACAAATGGCTTCCCAGAGACCTGGGCACGGAGAGATGGCTCGCGGCGGCGCGCCGACCGGCCGTGAGGAGGACGACTGCGTGCGGGCGATTCCGGTGATGAGGAGACACATGAACGGGCTCAAACGGAGCGCACTGAAGAGCAGAAGCTACCTTTGAGATGGAGAGGGTGTTGTTTGAGTGTGCACGACGAATTTCTCGTCGAACCGTAGCTCGACGGCGTCGGCAATAGAGGGAAAAGAAAAATCGGTGGCCGGGTGTGACCTTTATTGGCGGAAGGGAGGAGAGCAAGGCGTGGCCGGGATAAGAACGTGGCCGGGGCCCTCCCCACGAGCTCGACAGCGGCGGTGGCCGGGCCCGGCCGGCCTCGGCCGGCGTCGGCACGCGCCGCGGCACGCACAGCCGCAGTGGCAGGACACGAACCATGCCTCCCCCATCCGGGTACGGTAGCAGAGTCAGCTCCCTATGGAAACTTTTTGCAGAATTACTTTTTATTTTATGTAACAAGTCGAAAAATTGCCAATGTAAGAGTTGCAGTGGATTTAGTGCTGAATATTTTTGATTTGTGAACCACATCCAAATTTTGAATGAATTTTGAATAAATCAAAAGGGGGTAAAATAAGGTTTGAAATTTCAAACCGTAATTTTAAAATTACTTTTAATTTTTCTCAACAACTTGAAAAATGGTTAAATAAAAGTTGTTCCTCTCAATGAGATCTACAACTCTTATTAAGAAAGTTTTATCACATTCTCAATATTTTTGAAGTTGAAGTTTCAAATTTAAATTTCAACATAGTAATTTGAGTTTAATTTGGATTTCTGTAACACAACATCAAAATCTCCAAAAATAAAAGTTGTTCCATTTGAAAGGGCTAAAACTTTTATTAAGGAAGTATTACCAGATCCTTGCTAGTTTTTGAATTTATATTTTAAATTTAAACTTTAAAGTATAAACTAAGGTTTTATTTGAATTTATTTTTAATATTCTTAATATTACCCAAAATAGAAGTTGCTCCTCTTTTAAAGATTTATAACTTTTGTTTAAGGCCCAACACTTGATTCTTTTTAGTTTTTGATTTAGGGTTTCGAATCCGGTTAGGGTTTTTAATTGTCTTCCTTTTTATTTTTAATTTGGATTTAGAGGCATACACACAAACAAATATCTAAGTCATAAAGTCACTTAAAGATACCTAAATACAATCATATGTGGAAATTGTTTTAATTAGTACACAGTGATCGTTTTGATGCGGGATGATTTGCAACTAAGGATGATGACATGGCAGGTTTTAATTAACCGTAACACTAGGGGTGTTACACCTCATGTGCGTCAAAGATTGTCATGTAGTTGCGTTTGAAGTCCGTCATATCTTTGGGTTGCTGAAGGTACGCCGATTGAGGCCCCAACGGCAGTTGTCATGCACAATTACAAACAAAACAATGTCAACCCATAAATTCATTTTAAAAACACTGTTGTTGTTATTTTAATTTTTTCTCAGTTTCTAAACTAAGGATATTTTCATAAACCACTAAATTCCTCTAATTTTCATAACCATTAAAAAAACTATATATATGAAAATACAAGCTGTCTTAATCCAATAAAAGGTTCATTCTAGTTAAAAACTAATAAAAGGGACATTCTAATTAAAAACAACAACTATAAGCTTTCTTAATAAAAAATACAGATTTCAAGAGAATATAAACTTAAATGGTCACAAATCAAGAAATGCACCACAAAAGACAATGCAATGACATATAGTAGTGAGGTGTGAAAATAAAGTTAGTTACCTTTAAAAATCGATGTAGACCGCAAGAAATCATGTGACGGCCGAAGAACGAAGTAAGAACACACAAACGAGTGGAAGAATAGAGTTATGCCGAGGCAGAGGTGGAAGAAAGGACGTTTGAAGATTATATACGAGGGGTTGTAGTCCCGGTTGGGATTCCTAACCGAAACTACATGATCGTTGTTTGTCCCGGGCTGTGTCTCCAACCGGGAATGGACACCGTTCGGAACTAAAGAGTAACCTTTAGTCCCAGTAGACCAGAACTAAAAGTCATCTAACACAGCAGAGCAAGTTAGTATCCGTTGGTCAGGGACCTTTAGTCTGATCATTTCTCTGCTATTGGCCGAACCCGATGCGATCCATGGACGGATCGAGGCATCGAGCACACAGGGACAGGGTGTCGGTGGGCAACACTGCCCGTGGCGGCGAGGAGGACGCAACACTGCCCGCCTGCTCGGGGTCCGGCCGGTCGCTGTCTTCCCACGTCGGCCGTGCGTGTGGTGTGTGGTGTGGGCGACAGGTCCTCTCCTGTTGGATGAGCGCGACCGCGACCGCGACGGATGGCGGCGTTGCCCCAAACTTTTGCTGTCGTCAGGACCAGCGGAGGCGGAGGCCACCAAACTTGCCTCTGTTGCATTAAGACTAGACCAGCAACACCAAACTCCAGTTAGACCTGCCGTACAAACATACACCTACTGCCTACTGTTCTTTTCAGCACCCCTCCGTCCTCCCGATCTTCCCAGGTCACACCTTCATTTGGCCATCGGCAACCGTCATTAGAGACCAGGGAAAACACTATTGATGGCTTGAAGGCACTGTGGCCAGAGTTCAGACTTTCAGATTGGATACCGCGCGAATGCTGGCAACACAACACATCCGATACCTCTTATGACTGAAGGGGAATGATTTCTGGAACGGAAAAAGGGCAGACCACTGGATGAAAAACAGCCAGTGACTTGGAACCGAAGAACGGCAAGGTTGGGTGCCGAGCTGGGGCCTGGGGAGGAATAGCCGAATAGGTATTGCTTGGGTGGGTTTCTTTGGAGCCCCGGCAACGCCGGTACAGGATCCATTTAACATTCAGCACTGCTGTTTGTCGGTGAAGCAAGCGGCTATAACAAACTGCATCTAGTTTATTTCTACTGTCATACAATAGTACCCCTGTCCTGCTACAACAAACAGCCCGGTAGTTCAGGGTGGAACACTGTGGAGCTGTGTTCTCTGGCCCCGGGTCTAAATCAGGATGCTATTCGTGATCTAATAAGCCGCGTGATGGGATCACTCACCGAACCAGGCCGGCGTGGTATTGCCTTTCAACGAGTGCGTCGTCAGCTTGGGCGAAGAAATCGGCTCCATTCTGTGTACCACTGACAACGAAAACCCATGGCGAGCGTCGGATCAAGCACCGTCCAAAAGTTCCACACCAGAAATGAGAAAAAGGTCGATGCCGACGCGCACGCCGCCCGGATTTCTACCCGGGGTAGCCGTCCTGCGTGAAGCTCTCACTTCCGCCGTGGCAAGTATGAGGTTGCCTTCACTGACGCAATAATGTTCAGTGAAACGTTTCCTCAGGCAAGAAAGGCCCTGTTCGCTTCGTCTAAACAGCGCTTATTTTTCAGCTCTGGAACAGTGTTTTCCTCTCATAAAAAATCAGCAACAGCCGAAATCAGCTCAGCTTATCAGCTCCAGCGAACAGGTCCAAAAATGGTGTCACGATGTACGGATGCCTGGCAGCTTCTGTCATTCTGTGTGCCTGAATCAACTTCTGATTCTGACTAGTGTGAATATGAATATCCTCCATTAGCGCGTGCGGAACACCTCGAGATGTGTCGGTCATTGTTACTGTAACTGTTGGTTTCAGATGAACTGTTAACCAGGACCAGATGGTAAACAGCGTCTAAATAGGCACCTTTGTCGGAATCTCCTAGCAGAAACACTGGAAGAGCCAACAGTGCAATATTAAATTTATAAAAATCAAGGTACTCCCTCCGCCATAAAAAAAAATACAACAGTGCAATATTAAATTTAAGATTATTTTTTTACTAATACTTATCGTATTAAATCATTAAAATTACCTTCATGATATACTTATTGCGCATCATAAATATTAGTTTTTTTATCTATATATTTAGTCAAACTTTATAAATTTTAATTAATAATGCATCTAGAATTGTATTTTTCTTTGGGATGGAGGTAGTACAATAGTTCTTGCGGTGGATTCTCAGTCACAACTCAAACTAAAGGAAACAACGTGTAATCCTCGGCAACTTATCCTGTAGGATTTTAGTATAGATTGGACTGAAATGATTGCAAATTTGCAATGATCACTTATCGGTCCAGCTTCAGTATCTGCAGTTAGGTGACTTAGGCCCTGTTTAGATCCAGTGCAAATTGCAATTGCAACTAGTCACATCAACGTTGCGGCACATGTATGGAGCATTAAATGTAGATGAAATGTTTGCATATTTGTACTTTTTGCATGTGCATCACGAGACGAATCTTTTAAGCCTACTTGGGCCATGATTAGACAAAAATTGTCAAATACAAACGAACGTGCTACAGTGCAGAATTACAACTGCAACTGAGATCTAAACGGAGCCTTAGCTATTCACATTTATGTGTCACTGCCGATACATCTTTAATCACAGTGTCAGATATGCGTTCAAGAGCTCATGCACCATACATCAAATATCTGGAAATTTTTGTCAATCAAGTCCGAAGGGGAAAAAAAATTGGTGCAAACATGTGGAAGTTCGTAAATGCTGACTCAGTTGCTTCTCCTGGGTGTCATGTATATATGCGACCTAAATCTGAAACCTGAGACAATGGAATCAATGAACTTCAATATGTCAACAATTCCCTACACATCAGGGAACTTCTTGCTAACCTCTGTACCATGTTACAGAGAGAAACTTCTTGCTGTCAGTTATGTTTACGCTGTACGCCTGTACTTCTTTCCGTGTTGCCACCTCTGGCAACAGTTTCAGAACCTTAATTTATGTAGGGCCACCAATCCATGTTGCCATTTCCACCCATAAACGGATTGACAGTGACATGGGTTGTTTCTTCAAATACCAAATGAATGCTCTATTTGATTCTTCAGATTCTCACCCTCAAAGCAATGAATTTTCAGAAATCAGAATGATTGTTTCAACCAGGTTTGCTGTAACTGCAATTGTCCAGAAATTATAGACATTACTTCTACAACGCGTGAAACTGAAACCAACAACCTGAAAGAATGTAGCATCTTCATGTGTTCAAGAATTAAACACACAAAATCTAACCCTTTTATTCTCTGTTTTGGTCGGCTTTCCCTTTATTCTTTTTCTTCCTATGATTTAAAACTTTTACTTGCCTGTTATTAGCAAAAGGTGTCCCTCGCTCTGGCTGGTAAAGGAGCACTATCTGAACTCCTTTTACACAACTTGAGACAGAAGAAATCCTAAAATCGAGGTTTGCAGTCAGAATTAATAAAATATTAGAATCAAGAAAGCAACATAATCTCCGATAAATGATAAAGAAATTCCAACACTAGGTGAAGCCTTGCAAATAGGCGCCGCTGGCGCCAACATGTACATACTTGCTTTCCTCTTATATATTGAATGAAAGCCGGCAACGGATCTTTCGAAAAATAAAAACAATGAAAAACAAGAGAGAGAAAAAAGAGACACCATACTAGTTTTCCTCTTTGCCAGAGCAGAATAGCGATTCAACAGCTAAAGCTAAAATCTCAAAAGCACCTGCTAAAACAACATAAATTTAACTTGAATGCAAGAATAAAACACGGGTGGTTTGATTTGGATGATCGAGCTGGCAAAAAAAAAGAGAAGAGAGAGAGAGAGAGAGAGAGAGAGAGAGAGAGAGAAGAATGCAAGTATCGACTGCATTTTACTTTAGGGAAGCTCGACAGACAAAGTCAGCTACCCCATAGCAATCACTTTAAGGACAAGTAATTAGCCCAGCAACAGCTCCCACCAAACTCAATGCTATACCCATTCTTGCTTGCACATTTGTAAGTTTCTCTAGCCAAGGCTCAAATAATGCTACAACACCTCACTTACAGAGCATCACCTATAATGCTACCACTATATGAGTGAGGAGGTAGGAGACATATATAGTGAGAGGAACCAATACCACCATACTGTAACCTCATCTTCTCTGATGAGAAAGAGATGATGAGAGAGGGTGATGCATGTGTTACGCTTCTAAGAAGCAAGCTCCATGGCCTGGTCGAAAGGAACCGTGCTCTGGAAGAGGAAAACAAGCAATTGAGACACCAAGTGAGCCGATTAAAAGGTCAGATCTCCTCTCTTGAAGGCCAGGATACTGATAAGAGGATGCTATGGAAGAAGCTGGAGAATTCTGCAACCAGCATCAGCTACTCCAAGGAAAAGCAGTTTGTCCAAAGCAATGATGATGCAAAGGAAGCCACGGATCTCAACAGCTCAATGTGTCACAGAAGGCAGCAATTCTCCAGGGTAACACTAGTGAGATCAAGGGCGCCTAGGGTTCCAAATCCACCGCCCAATCCGACAAGCACCCAACCAAAGACAAGTGTCAGAAAGGAAGGATGCATGGCCCCTCCTCCTCCTCCACCACCTCCACTACCTTCCAAGTTGCAGAGGAGCACAAAGGCGATACAAAGGGTACCAGAGGTAGTTGAGTTGTATCGGTCGTTAGTGCGGCGTGAAGGAAAAAACGATGCAAAGTCTGGATCCGTAGGAATTCCAGCAGCAACGAACAGCAGAGAGATGATTGGGGAGATTGAGAACAGATCAGCTTATGTTTTAGCTGTAAGTACATTTTTTTTCTATCATGTTCAAGCATCTTGATTTGTAACATATTGTTCTACTTATCTGCTAATTCCTTCTGTCCTTTTATTCTTTATTTAAATAAACACTTTCAATAAATGGTTGGGACAACAATTTTTCCAAGGCATTAGATAGCAGTTCTGATATCCAAAGGGAAATTTATTTTGTGTATAACATGCTCCCTCATCGTTCAAAGCCTGCTCATCAGAATATATCATATATTCTCTGTCCATCCATGTCTTACTTTGAGAGCATCCAACACTTGGTTTGTTTCAGAATGAGGTTCTCCTGGATCTTGGTAAGCTAACATATGGCTTTCGGAGTTTTTAAGTTAACAATTCACTAGAGAGACCATATATAGATATATCTATGCATATGATGTCTTTGATTTTTTTTTAAAAAATCTTAACAACAATTTAAAAAAAACTTTTTTGGTGTTACTCTAGAGTTGACAACTCTTTAGTTGTATCACTACTAGCAAAATTGTAATGATGGATCATGGTTCACACAAATGGTGTAGAACTTAATCCATGCTTTAATGTTCTCCGTATGTCCCCCATAATAAAAATAACTTTTTGGAATGCATGCAGTAAAACCTTTGCTGTGTCTTAAATAAATATCTGGGTTATACGCATGCATATTTGTATACAAAGTATTTTCACAATACTTAGTTTTACTGGATCTCATAACATGTTAGAATTGAAAGTAATGGTGAAAGCTGTTTACTGGATACCATGTCAATACCCAAACCATCACTTATTTGTGAGTTGTTTTTTTTTTTGACCCGAATTATTTGTGAATTGTGAGTTGTGACTGTTGGGAGTGTCAGTTATTTCCCCTATCAAACACTTCTCAGAACTAAGCCTAAATCACCCACCTTATATTTTCCATTTGAACAGATTAAATCAGACGTAGAAAATCAAGGCAACTTTGTGAACTTCCTTGCAAGTTCAGTTCAAAATGCAGCATACAAAGAGATAGCTGATGTTGAAGAGTTTGTGAAGTGGCTTGATGGGGAATTGTCATACCTTGTGGATGAAAGAGCAGTGCTCAAACACTTCCCTAACTGGCCCGAGAAGAAAGCAGATGCCATGAGAGAAGCAGCATTCAACTATCGAGATCTGAAGAACCTAGAGTCAGAAGCATCATCCTTCCATGATGACAGGAGAGTGGCTACACCTATGGCTCTCAAGCGCATGCAAGCTCTGCAGGATAAGTGAGTAGATGACTGAAATGTATTCATAACTGAATAAAAATTGTTGAATACCTGCTTCTCGTTTAAATTCTACAGAATGGTACTAAATCATGAAATCAACACTCACCAAATTGTACTTACCCTTGTAGAATCGAACAAGGTATTCATAACACTGAACGAGTAAGGGACAGTGCGAGCGGAAGATATAAGGACCTTAAGATACCGTGGGAATGGATGCTCGACTCTGGAGTCATAAGCCAAGTATGTATTCCTAACCTCCCTTCGCAGCATGTTCTGTTACAACTCACGATAAATGAGAGGCTTTATTTCACAAAGTATGTTTTCCCCATAATATTAAACAGCTAAAGATGGCTTCCTTGAAACTCGCAAAAGAGTACATGAACCGTATTGTGAACACACTGAAGTCAGATCCATTTGCGAATGACGAGGAGCTACTTCTGCAGGGTGTCCGCTTTGCATTCCGCATACATCAGGTAACTTGTTCCGAACCACGAATTACTTTACAATGACGACATTTGCATCAACTAAGTAACTGATTACACCAAAACAATTTTGCAGCTTGCTGGTGGCTTTGACGAAGGATGCAGAAAAGCATTTCAAGAACTAAAAACTTATGCAAGCAAGTCAGAGTGATCACAATTCAAGTGTGTCCAAATAAAAGTTGAGATCACACATAGATTATTATGACACACATAGATTATTAAGTTTTTCCGAGGTTGGCTCCAAGGAGACTTCACCAAACCATGAGGATAACGCTGCATTTTATAAAGCTTAATTTATTTGGCATCAGGTGCTGATCTCTTGAATACAAGTTGAGGATCTGAAAGTTTCTGAACGAATCGTACAAATAATAAGCACACACCTACTTGGCTACTTATTTGCCTGTTCTGTACCGTCTAGAAAAAAAAAAAACTAATCCATCAACATAGGACACCCTTGAGAATTGAGATCATTAGGTCCTGGTCGATCATAGAATCATCCAAAAAAAAAAAAATGCGCAAGCGCGAAGCATGACAAAAACAAAGCAGACATAGAAATGCAGAATCGGTTTCTAAATCACTCACACAGGAACGAGGGCAAGACATATATCCCTATCATGAAATTATCCCACAAGTACCTCGGCCGCGTAGGCGCTGCCCTTTGTGGGTGAATTCGCTGCAGAGACAACTGGTCGATCGGGGTCCTGACGTCACCTCGCCGCGGCGACGCGCAGCCGCCGGTCGCCGACGTTTACTTCCCCTCAGTTTTTCACATTTTCCCCCGCTAGTAGACTTCGAGGAGACGGGATCGGGGACGGGGACCGATCGCCACGTCATCTTGGGCCCACAGGCCAGCGATACGTTCCCGCACCGTCACCGTCGCGGGCTTGCGTTACTGTCGTTATCACAGTATAAGTCACTGACTGGTGGGCCAAGATAGGTTTCTGGTCCCACTTGCTGTGTCACTGGCAGTATATCCTCTGTACTGTACTAACAACCATCGCGCTCCCGTGTCGGCCCCACTCCGAATCGGCGAGCCCACGATATCGGCGCTTCCTTCCGGCACCTTCCTCCCATTCCAAGTCACGAGAAAGGCTTCGCTCCTAAACTCGCCGGCGATGGCGAGCTCCGGCGGAATCTCGGACCAGCTCTTCGTCTCCGTCAAGTTAGAGAGCCCGCGCCTCGTGGAGCTCGACCTGGCCCCCCACCTCTTCGGCTCCCACCCTGTGGCTGGCTCGTGGGACCCCTGCAAGACCGTAAGCTCCGGATCGCCTCTAGCTCGCATGATGTGTGCGCGGAGCGGATTTTTGACTCGTTTCGGTTTTTGCCCCCCACGCAGCTGCCGTTGGAGCGGGCGGACACCGCCGTGTGGGAGTTCAGCTGCGTCGTGCCTTCGCAGCACGGTAAGTTGGTTGATTTGATCGTGGAGATTGATAACTTCGCAGGGCTGCAGAGGTCCTTCGTTCCTCTATAGCGAGGTTTGGGATAGGACGACGAACCCAATCCGTGCTATGCCGTTGGGATGCGCCTGCACTGATATTTCAGGAATTGAACTGTGCTACTTTTAATTGGGAATGAATGGATTCTAGTGAGGGAAACACTGTTGTATGTGACGTTGTGCTTTAAAAATGAAAATTAGTGATTTGTCAATTGACGCTGAGGATATATTTTTTGGTATATGTTCAATCGGATTCAATCAGTTAGCATTCTAAGTAGTTGTTCTGTGTTTTTACTAGAATCGCTGGATTTCAAGTTGCTTTTGAAGCAAAAAGATGATAATTCTCAGTGCATTATTGAGGAGGGACCTAACCGACGACTGGGTTGCCAGAGCAATGAATTTGAAATGAGGACTGCGGTGTTTAAACTCAATGAAAGGAAGGAGGTACTTGAGTGCAAGGTTCAGGTTGAGACAGAAATGTTATCCCCATTTGACCTGGCAGCTAGTTGGAGGGCTCATCAGGAGTATTTTCAGCCTTCAAGGGTGCGAGGGACCCACGATGTCACTATCAACCCTGGGTTAGAAGGCAGGGCCAAGGTCTGTTTCACTGTTTTCATTTTATATTTGGACACGCATAGATCAATGATATGTATAGAACTTAAAAAATTGCAAGACTGGTTACAAAAACAACTAATCTACTAGTGACACTGGCCACAGTCTAAATGGTTCCCAAGCAATGGCCGACACTTAACAGTCTGATACTTTCGAGAGTGCTGTTGTAGATGTAGACAACTTGGCACACTATTTTTTTTTTTCTGGAATACGCAGGAGAGCTGCATATCATTGCAATAAGAAAGGAGATACAAAAGGCTTAAAAAGCCAAAACAACAACAAAAAACACACAACACCTACTAACACACCACAACAGTCCACTTTTACAAAGCGCCTGGAAAAAAAAAACTGAGAAGAAGGGCGACCCACTACTGAAAAAACTAACCACTACGCGCAGCAGCCACTAAACCTCTTAGACCTTTGGCCCCAGCCAGCCTCCATAGGTCTGCCTCCTCCTGTGCAAGCAAGAGCGCCCGTTCCAACCTAGGTGGGATGCCATTAAAAACCATGTCGTTCCTCACTTTCCAAAGGATCCAAGAGCCCAGAACGACCAACGAGCTGAAACCAGCTCAGCTTCCTTGCTGAAAGAACGACCCGATTGCTGCCACCAATCAAAAAACACCCTCGAAGCTGGATGAGGGGCTACCTTTGGCAAACCAAAGAGAGGAAAAAGCCGGTGCCAGAACTGCCTTGAGAACACGCATGAGCACAGGAGGTGTTGAATTGTTTCCTCCTCCTGATCACAAAGTGGGCAATGCTCCGGATGTGACAGGCCCCGTCGAGCAAGCCTATCTGCCGTCCAACAACTTGGCACACTATGCTACTGGATTGTAGGACTAGGCAATTCTTTGGATAATAGGAGAAGACATTTTATTGTTTGTTCTATTATTAGTTGATATTGATATGATGAGCTTACTGGAGATATGTGAGTAGGACTGTAAATATTTTAGCAAAAATATTATAGAAGTGCGAAGTGTATTACTATGAAGAGTATGCCCATCTTTTGGGAAAATGTCAAGATGTTTAATGACCTGCTTCGAACTGTAATGAGGATCGGTGACAATTGGGAATCTTTACATAATGCGTTAAAACTTGATGATGGCTCTTTTACTCAAGAAGAGTTGCAAGAATTTAAAACGTACTCCCTCCATCCCAAATTGTAAGTCATTTCAAGAATCTTGGAGAGTAAACGCATCTCAACTTTGACTAAATTTATATAATAAGATAATAATATTTACAATATCAACTAAATATCATTAGATTCTTCATCAAATATATTTTCATAGTACACTTATTTGGTGTCATAAATCTTTGCATTTCTCTCTATAATCTTACAATTTGGAATGGAGGGAGTACTATACTAACTCAGTCATCATTGAAAGTGAGAAACCACAATATTTCTTAGGTACAGATAGAACCGACATTGCAAAATATGTCCAAGCATAAAGGACTGGATTAAAGTGTTGGCTCACGCATGCTTCTAAAGGAACACTTCCCACAAAGCTGTTGTTTATGTTTCTATATCAAAGTAAATGCTGCTTCCTTTTCCATTCTGCCAATTTTCTCTTATTCATTCAAACAGAATGGCTTCGCTTCTGGTTTGGAGCTTGATTTAGAGAAGTATGTAGTTCCAACACCAAACATGGGCTCAGGTGTTGTTTATGCAGCTAACTTGACTGAAAATCCACGCTCGTTATTGCAAACTGGGAGTTCCTCGAACAATGATACCACAAAGGACATTTTGCACAACTCAACGAAAGGCGATTCATCCTCGAATCACTATGATAGACAATGTGAAGGTATAATAACTTCAGTTTCATTGCTTGATTAATACTCAGCTTAAAATCATGTAGCTATGGTAATTAAGGTGTTCCACTATAGAAAAGGTAGTTGTTCTGAAATATGAGAATTTTGGGAGCTTAGAAGTAACTTCAAGAGTTCCATCACAATTTGTTCAAGCAAGCAGCCAGTTAACTTTTGCTTTTGTCTATTTAATTCACTCTGAAATAATGGGTTCATTAGTCATGAAGTTACCTACTAACTTTTGCTTTTGTCTATTTAATTCACTCTGAAATAATGGGTTCATTAGTCATGAAGTTACGTACTTCCCTTTACTTATTGGAATATAAGCCACATAGTATCAAATTTCTTCAAGTTTCTCATACATATTTGTTGGTGCAACACCAGATATTTGATGGATCTATCTCTCGACATGATTTTGATCATTTAGATTTCTGTACCTTGAATATCTAATAGCTAGCATTTTCTTCCTGAAAGAGTTTTGGCCTATACTTTGCAGTTTGCTGTGATTTATGTCTTTGGCATGGTCAGCATGGAACTTTTATCTTGTTTAGATGGAGAAAACACTAATTTTTTTGTACCCTTTCTTGCCATCTATTGTATATAGCCCTATGAATATATATACATATAGCAGTTGTAAATGTAATTAATCTAGAGATGTCTTCAAATTTTGTACTCAGAGTGCAGGTGGAGGACATGCACCATCACTGGAGGAACAAAGGGCGATGTTTGTTGATAGAGGTGTTGGCTCACCAAATTTTGCAAGACCAACAAAGGAAACCTTTTCGATGAGCAACTTTAAGTTGGATACTGAATCAAAGGTTGTACATTATTCACTTCAGGTCACTAGATTTAGTAAAACTTAGGTACTCGTGGGTTTATAGCAAAGCATAATCTCTATATGCTATGTCACTGAGCAATTTGATACATCCTAATATGTAGTGCTAAATTGTGAGTACCAAAGGGGAACTTGACAACTGGTTAGGGTATCTTTGGTTCCAGGAAAGGAAGAATATACTTCAGAAGCGTTTTCTTTCTTGCCCATTGGCAAGGTTGGGAATGGTGGGCAAGATAAACAAATACGCCCTTGCTCTAACATGTGTAGAGGGTGCACACCTAGTTATCTCGAATGTCCAACAACATTCAATGCATAGAAACATGTCTTGTGTTTAGGGATGCAATTTGGGTACCCAATGGGTACGTTTGGGTTACTACTTCATTTCATTGCGTCTCATTTTTCTTTCTTTGAAATCCAGATTAGTTCAATTTGATGAGTTTTTTTATCAACCTGATTACCCAGAAAGAAACAAAACTCGCATCCCCTACTTGTGTTTCAATGTTTCACTGTTTCAATAAAAATTGCACAATGTTGAAGCTCATGAAGTTAAGTAGTTAGAATCAACCATTGGCTTCTGCTTTAATTTGAACTCTCAAGCTCAAAGGGTCAAGAGATATCCAGGATACCTATTTCGATTTCACCCTTTCTTTGATTCATTATTATATTCTGCCACATATACGTGGAAAGATTGATTTGTTGCCATCCTATGATATTTGTTGTAACAGTATATAAATCCGTCAAAACTTGTTGCTTCATTTTTGTCACAATTTCTGACAGCTGTCTCCAGCAGGGTATGCCAGCAGCAGAAGGGGCTGTTGCAGCAGCTGCGGTAGCTGATCAGATGTATGGGCCAAAAGAGGACCGCAAGTTGGCCATCGTATTGGTAAAAAACAATAAGAATTGTCATTTTCTGTATAAAATATAAAAAACAATGATTTTGTAAGACTATAAGAATTTGTTGCAGCAGAAGTTTTTGCTCAGCCCAAAATCCACGAAGAATAACTTGCTTAAGTGATATGAGTGGTCTATTTTGAAATATGCAAACCTCGTCTGCCTAGTGTGCACATCATTTGTTCAATTGTTCTGATGTACTCATGTAAATGAGAAACAGTACTTTCACCGTGTACCTGGCTAGCTTTTTTCCTTTAAGTATTGCACCAACAAAAAAAAATTGGGGCACTTTCTCAAATACCACTCAACTTGAAGGGTTTGCTACCATGCTATCATTTTTCAACATATTGCAAAAGTACAACATACCCTTACAAAAGCACTTTTTGATGTGCATGGTTCAGCTCTATATATTGCATCTAAAAGATGGTATGTGTTACGTACCTTGGGAATCTGAGAGAATAGTCACTCCAGAGGAGGAGCCCTATATATATAGAGGGCTAGAGCCTATATATAGAAGGCTAGAGAGCCGGGCCATATGGGCCTATAACAGAGCTTTCATACATTTAACACCCCCCTTCAAACTCAAGGTGGAAGCGGAGGATTGGAAGCATTGAGTTTGATCAAGTGAAGCCGATGCTGCTCTCGAGTTTGTGGTTTAGTGAAGAAGTCAGCCAATTGCAACTCTGATGGCACATACTTGAGAGCAATAGTTTTCTGATTACAATGAGACCGAGTAAAGAAACCATCTGCACTGATATGCTTTGTAAGTTCATGCTTCACAGGATCATGAGCAATCTGTATGGCTCCAGTGTTATCACACAGAAGAGGTGTGGCGGCATCACAAGAAATCCCAAAATCAGCCAGCAACCATCGAAGCCATACAATTTCTGCAGTAGTAGTGGCAAGAGCTAGAAGCTCGGCTTCTACACTAGAACGAGAGACAGCAACCTGTTTCTTGGACTTCCAGGCAATAGGGGAAGAACCAAGAAGAATACAGTACCCTGTTATGGACTGACGATCTTTCGGGTTCACTCGCCCAAGTGGAGTCTGAGTAAGCATGAAGTTGAAGTGGACTATCATGCGCATAGAATAACCTTTGAGATGATGTCCCCCGTAAGTAGCGTAGAACGTGAAGTAAATGTCCAAAATGAACAGAAGTTGGGGCACAAACAAACTGACTCAAAATATGGACTGCATGTGCAATATCAGGCCTGGTGACAGTGAGGTAAACAAGGCTGCCCACAATATGTCGATATCAAGAGGGATCCTTAAGAGGTACTCCATCAGTGGGACGAAGCTGCAAGTGAAGATCCATGGGTGTGGCAGCAGTTCGATTATCAGTGATGCCTGAACGAGCAATGAGATCGTGTATGTACTTAGACTGAGAAATATAGTATCTCTCACTAGATTGCTTGACCTCAATGCCTAAGAAATAACTGAGAGGACCCAAATCAGACATTTGAAATTCAGCACTGAGTTGTTGCTTCACATGGGAAATGTGATCCTCATCATCACCCGTAATTAGCATATCATCAACATAGAGAAGAAGTAATGTACGGCCACTGCGGTGACAAATGAACAAATAAAGCCGGATCATGATCACTAGGGGAAAAACCAGCAGCCCGTATCACTGAGACAAAGCGCTCATGCCAGGCACGAGGAGCCTGTTTAAGGCCATATAAAGCACGCCGAAGACGACAAACATATCCTGGAGGAGCGGCAACACCCGGGGGTGGTTGCATATAAACTTCTTCAGTCAAATCACCATGATCCATTTGAGATATAGGCCAAGATGAGGAAGAAGCTACTGCAATTAATGATCGAACCGTTGTCATATGAGCAACAGGGGCAAAAAATCCCTGCCAACCGTAATGACTTACTTCTTCCGTGAGCTTCTTCATGTTCGGTCGCTCATAAACCCTTTCTTTCATTCATCAAGGGGTCGGTCACTTTTCCGGGCCGGGATCGAGAAGTGGAAGTCATAAAAAATGATCTTCGCACCCCAGATCAAGAGGATGCCTCTAAGCCCATCCTTTTTTAGGCTTCTTTGGGAATCCTCTTTCCAATCAGATAGATTTCGAGAGCATGCAGGACGCAAACCAACCTGAGGCCTGAGCGAAAGGATCACGTCTCTGCTGACCCTGAGTTTGCTGAAAGCCTCTAGCAACAAGACGAGCTTTGTAGCGCTCAATGGAACCATCCGACTTAGTCTTAATTTTATATACCCATTTAGATGTGATAGGCACAACATGAGACGGTAATGGAACAAGGATCCCATGTTCCTTGACGGTCAAGGGCAGCAAGCTCCTCACACATAGCCAACTGCCACTCTGGAATACCACACGCTTCTTGATATGTGGATGGCTCATCAACAATAGCATTCACCTTAGGAAAACCATACTTTTCTTCAGGACGTATAGTGTTGCGATCGCGAAGATTATATCGCGGACCAACCTGTAACTCATCAGGAATAATAGGTGACTCATCATTAGTATTATTAGAATCATCAACAGCGAGCTCGTTAGGACTGGCCAAGGTAGGAGAAGTGGATGGGTCTTTGGGACGACGACGGAAGACATGTGTGATAGGTGGTTTGGAAAAAGAATGAGAAGGCGGAGGCAAAGGTGGAGATGGCATAGTTGAGGGTGGAGTAGGAATGAGTGTAATAGGAGGAGGAGTGGGGATGTTATCGCCTAAAGAAATAGGTGGAAGGTCCAGAAAAGATGTGGACTCTATGGGTGAATATGATGGCTGAGTAGAGGGGTTATAATAGAAAGGACGATCCTCAACAAAGGTCACATCACGAGATATATGTATGCGACGAGACGATGGATCATAACACCGATAACCTTTATGCTCAAGACTATACCCCAGAAAAACACACTCAACAGACTGTGCAGTCAACTTAGTACGCTCACGAGGTGCAAGCAAAACATAGCATGTGCACCCAAAAACTCGAAGATGATCATAGCGAGAAGGCGTACCAAAAAGTACCTCACCAGGACATTTGCCGGACAATTTGGAAGATGGTTGTCTATTGAGGAGATAGACTGCAGTAGAAACAGCTTCACCCCAAAAATGAGAAGGAACAAAGGATGAAATCAAAAGTGTGCGAGCTGTCTTGATAAGATGACGGTGTTTACGTTCAGCAACACCATTCTGAGCATGAGCTCCAGGACAAGAAAATTGAGGAAGAGTACCTTCGGAAGACAAAAACTGGCGAAAAGCATTAGACAAATACTCACCACCAGAGTCAGAGCGAAAAACTCTAATAGGAGTAGAAAATTGTGTGTGAACCATGCGAACAAAAGATTGGTAAATGGAAAACAATTCAGAACGATGTTTCATAAAATAGACCCATGTATAACGAGAATGATCATCAATAAAAAGAACATAATATTTGTGACCACCCTTTGAAGCAAAAGGTGCAGGACCCCATACATCAGAATGAATAAGATCAAAAGGTCTAGCAGAAGAAGAAGCACTAGATAAATATGGAAGTTGTATTTGTTTTCCAAGTTTACATCCCTTACAGTGAAAGCTAGACTCGATAGATGTATGACCTAAACACCCTTGATTTATTAAAGATGACAAACGCGATCCACAAAGATGACCAAGACGATGATGCCATTTAGCGAAGGAAGATGCAGACGACGATGCAGCGGATGACACATGAGCTAGAGACCCAACGGAGGAAGGAAGACGCAAGGTGTCCAAAACATAGAGGCTAGAAGCACCTTTACGGTGATGGCCAGTCCCAATCACTCGTTCGCTGCGACGGTCCTGAATAAAACAAGATGAGTCATCAAAGCCAACAAAACAATTTTGGTCGGTAACTTGACCAGCCGAAAGAAGATTCATAGACAACTGTGGTACAAAAGAAACATTGGGTACATCAAAATGAGTATTGCAAAGTGACCCTTTATGAGTGATAGGACAAGATGTACCATCAGCCGTCTGAACAGAAGCGCCATCTGGGACTGATTTGCAAGCAACCAAGTGAGAAGAATCGGATGTCACATGAAAAGATGCCCCTGAATCAAGCACCCAAGATGACGAAGGAGCTGTAGCAGATGAGGTAGCAGCAATTGAAACTGATCCAACAGAGCCAGAACCACCTGAACCTTGAGGAGTGGAAGAGGTACCATGACCACGAGCAGGACGGCGAGCACGGAATTCAGCGAGCTTCTCTGGATACTTAATAAAACAATTATCTGAACTATGATTCTTCCTGCCGCAATGCTTACAAGGTTCTTTGAATGTACTGGTCCTATGAGTAGCCAATACACTGTTAGGCTGAGACACAGAAGAGGACAGGGACTGAAGACGTGTCTCTTCAGCAAGTAATTCAGACAATGCCTGGGCCATAGTCAGGGTAGAGGAAGTATGAAGCAGCCTTGTACGAATAGAGTCAAACTCTGTCCTAAGTCCCATGACAAATCTGTAAGTGAGAAACTGCTCAATAAATGAAAGTGCCGTACATGTCTGACCAGCTGTACATGGAGGTACCATGGAGATCAAAGAACCCATCAAACGATCAAAGGCAGAGTAGTACTCATCAATAGACATGTCTCTCTGTTCAATAACATGAAGTTGCTGCATGAGAGTGTGTTGAAGGGCACCACTGTCCTGAACATACCGTGCCTTCAAATAAGACCACATGGGTTTAGCCTGTTTAAACTTACGCAGGCTCATGATCATGGTAGGTTTAACACTGTTAACCATGGCAGCCATGACTTTACCATCACTAATTTCCCAACTTTTGACCGCAGCGGCATTACTACTATCAGACTTGAGAGTTGGTGGATCATCAGTTAAGTGAGAATGAAGACCAACACCTCTCAATGCAGTTTCAACACAAAAGGCCCATTCCAGATAATTCGGACCATCAAGAGTAATATTAATAACAATTGCATTAATCTGAGACTGAGACTGAGACATTGCTAGTAGATGCGAGAAGGAAGAATTACCACCACCAGTCACAACTCGCAGGGCACCAGTAGGGATCCTCTGTTCAGCAGCAGCAGAAGACAGGTGCCGGAGATGGTTCCTCTGTTCGGCAGCAGAAGACAGGCGGACGGACGAGTTGAGATGTCCGTGCAGGAGAAGACAGGCGGACGGACGAAGTTCCGCGAGTTCGCGGGAATCGCGGACGAGGCCGCACGTGAAGTCGCGCGTCCGCGCGAAGGAGGATCACGCTGTCCGCGGGTCCACGCGAGTGAAGATCACGCGTCCGCGCGTGATGCGTGTCGGGCCGTACGGGTCCGCTACCGCCCGCGAGAATGCGGGCGACAGAGGAGCTGGCTGACGGGAGATACGAGTGTACGGCGACGGGCCGCACGAAAAGGAGGGAACGGCGCGACGATGGGCCGGCCGACGAAGAGCCGACGCGACGACGAGCCGCGCAGAGCCAAGGAGAAAGGCACGACGGACGGTCGCGTGAAGCAGAGGAAGGTCCCAAGGGAGAAAAAAAAATTGGATCGTGGGTGGACTAGATCAGGCTAATCCTAACCCTAAACCATATCTCTGATACCATGTTACGTACCTTGGGAATCTGAGAGAATAGTCACTCCAGAGGAGGAGCCCTATATATATAGAGGGCTAGAGCCTATATATAGAAGGCTAGAGAGCTGGGCCATATGGGCCTATAACAGAGCTTTCATACATTTAACAGTATGCATATATATATTCAGATAGCTGGAACTAGTCCTGTTATTTCATTGAGATGCCTTACTTTCCTTCAGACAAGTATGCATGCAGTTTTTAATCATGTGCTGATATTCTAGGTTGGGCTACCAGCTCGTGGTAAGACATTTACAGCAGCTAAACTTACAAGATATCTCCGATGGTTAGGTCATGAAACAAAACACTTCAATGTTGGAAAGGTGATCATTTAGCTTAAGCTAATTTTGTAAAGAAAATTTCATGTTTATGGTATAACTAATCATGTTTGCTATTTTGTTTTCTAGTACCGCCGGCTCAAGCATGGAACTAATCAGGTACTTACAACATTTTGACTCATTGTAGCGTTTTTTTTTTTTTTTGGTGGGGGGTAGCGGCACATCGATTTCTATCCTCAGACTTTTATTCAGTTCTTGATATTTTTTAATGAAATATACAGCTTCCAGTTTATTTATGGTCCTATATAACCCTGTTCAAGAAGAATTTCTAATAGCATCTTGTTATTTTGAGCAGACTGCTGATTTCTTCCGTGGAGATAACAGGGAGGGTGTAGAGGCACGCAATGAGGTCAGTGAATTGCATATGCATGCCTTTCTAGAAACATATACTATTTTCTTCTCTTTTTTCTTGTAAGATCTTCCCCATCTTTTTTCAGGTGGCTGCATTAGCAATGGAAGATATGCTATCTTGGATGCAGGAAGGTGGTCAGGTAGGCATTGATTTGGTAGCGCTGCATTAGTGCTTTTCGATGATTAACTTTCAGCTGGTCTGCAGGTTGGTATTTTCGATGCTACAAACAGCACAAGAATACGGAGAAACATGCTGATGAAAATGGCTGAAGGAAAATGTAAGGTATGATTAAATCCCTGTTTGCATCTTCCGTCAAACCTAAAGTATTACATATCAAGAGCAAATTAGATTATCCAGAAAAGCCATTTGCTGACGTACTTATGTTCCTGTTGCTGCCACCCAACTGGAACCTAGACTAGTAAATCTTTCTTCTGAGTGGTTATATGGTAGTGTGGGGAGAAGTTCAAGAACATGTTTAAGACCTTTAATCGGATAATTAGATTTGCTTAGGGAAAGGGTGGGTGACTACAATCATAAGAGTGAAATTTGGACCAGTTTGCCTCATTTATTGAAAAAAATATGTGAATTTTTATCTCTCTTTTTTTCTTTATTCACTGCAAACAGTTTAGAACAATTGAAGATTCAGTGCGCTCCTTTGAAAGAATATTTTGTTTGTTTTGTGACAGCATTTATAAAGTAATCTTGTATAGTTGCACAAAACAGTTTTTCTGATAGGATTTTTTCACGCGTCACGGCATATGCACATTATGGAACACTATATTAGGCTCCTGTTATGGTTTGGGGTGTATTACTATTTCCCTTTAACATATGGGTCCTTGCCTTTGCTTTCTAGATCATCTTTTTGGAAACATTATGTAATGACCAAGATGTTGTAGAGAGAAATATACGATTGAAAGTTCAACAAAGTCCCGATTATGCAGAGCAGTAAGAAATAAATTTGCTTGCCTATTTGCATCCTGTTGGTGCTGGCTGTACAGTTTTATGCAATCATTGTCTTCTATGTTACAGAACAGATTTTGAAGCTGGTGTACAAGATTTCAAAGAGCGATTGGCCTATTATGAGAAGGTCTGTAATTGCCAAATTATATTACATAGGAGCACAATTTTTTTCTTTGTCAAGAATATAGTATAGTTATATGTAAACATTTCGAAACCTTTGCAGGTCTATGAATCGGTGGAAGAAGGTTCTTACATAAAAATGATTGACATGGTTAGTGGGAAGGGGGGCCAACTAAAGGTATGTATGAACAGTCAAGTGACACATGTAAAAGCAATATCAAAAGTTATATTCCCTATGGTATTGCTACTTTGTGATTGCTTAATTGTGCAATCTTGAACTGGTTCTTTTGCTTAACATATACAAATACTAATATATCGAGTACAAGCATATGCTGTGTTTTGAGATGTAAGACAAAATTGACTTTCTGCATATATTCTAGTGACATACCTTGCAGGCTTGCAGCCTTGCTTCTAGTGGCATATTCCTAATCTCATACCCTGATTTTCATGCAGATTAATGACATAAGTGGTTACTTGCCTGGACGGATTGTTTTCTTCTTGGTATATACACAAAATCATATCCTTTTGTTGTGCGCACATTAAGACTACTGGATATCTTTGCAGTTTGGTGTACCCTTGTAGGTCAAATCGTAAATTGTGTTGTGTTTAGTGATTCAATGATAAAACTATCTAATCTGCTGGGATCTGTCTGATTAGTTTTATGTTTATATGAATATTTTTGTCAAATTTCTACTCTGCTCTGTATCTTCACAATGTGGTAATTGAGTCATAGTGAATCCTCACTGCGTCTTTTTTCTCTCGCTTGAACCTGGAGAATTTAACATATCGCTGACAGATATAGGTCAAATCATGATGAGTTTTTTCAACTGTCATGTATTGTTACAGGTTAACTGTCATCTGACACCTCGTCCTATCCTGCTAACAAGACATGGCGAAAGTATGGATAATGTTAGAGGAAGAATCGGTGGAGACTCTTCTTTGAGGTCTTAAGTTTCTTTATTTTGTATTTCTGTCATTAGTATCTTTGATTTCTTTGTTCTGCAGTTTGGTATTTACCTCTTTGCTGTCATTTTAATCTGGGTGCCATGCTAAGGGAAAATCCATAATAAGTTTCAAATATTCGTGATCTTGCATATCAACATGCGCAAATAGTAAAAGTGAAAGATTAGAAGATCAAGTCCGAGTAAAAAAATATTTCCTGCTAATTTTTGCTCTCATTTTTTCCTTAAGTGCACAGGAGAACTGCATGTCATTGCAGTAAGTAGGAGTGAAGTTACGAACAAACAAACACCACCTTGCCCTTGTTTTTCCTTTTTTGAGTTGAGTGTCTTATTATTTTCTCCTGTATTATCATTGATGAACTTTGTTATATATGTACTGTAAACTGGACTTATCATAGACCGAGGTATAAGCCTTGGTGGTGTTACATATATGGAAAAGTAACTCCATTCACCTTTGCTTATGCTTGCATGGATGCAAATTTGGGCGACTCTTGGTGTATGCTAATTTTGTGTTCTGCTTTTGGCTTTCATGTGATGGAATAATTGGTATGCAGTGAGGCCGGTGAGCTTTATTCAAGGAAGCTTGCAAGCTTTGTGGAGAAGCGACTGAAGTCCGAGCGGACTGCCTCTGTAAGTATTGCCATTTGCTTCTCTGTGCAGTGAAGGGAAAATAATCATTATAAGTTTATGTACAACGATTATTTCAGATATGGACTAGCACACTCCAGAGAACAATATTAACAGCACATCCGATCATTGGTTTTCCAAAGGTTAGCTATCATAGGTGATAAAAAAGGTCTAGCAAGACTGTCCTCTACTTATAGAAGTGTTGCCAAACCTAACTCGTTTCTGATGTTCTTCTAGATACAATGGCGCGCTCTTGACGAGATAAATGCTGGGGTCTGTGATGGGATGACATACGATGAAATAAAGAAAAATAAACCTGAAGAATATGAGTACGTGAATTCACTGATATCATGGCATCTTATGTTAAAAATTCCCCTTGATCACTGATAATTTTGGTCAACTGTGGGTGTGTGTTGATGCTTCGATTGGGGACTCCCCTAATCTTCTGTGCTTGTTTTGTACTTGTTTCTTCCTTCTTAATGAAATGACGCGCAGCTCTCCTGCGTTGTTCGAGAAAAAAAAATTTGGTCAACGTTTCACTAGCTTTTAAATCTGATCGGAGACCCTTGTTATTATACAAATTTTCAGTAGCTCCCCTACCCCATTCTATTCACCTAATATACCTTCTCAGATCACGAAGAAAAGACAAGCTGAGGTATCGTTATCCGAGAGGAGAATCCTACCTTGACGTCATTCAAAGGTTGGTATGGCCTACTCGATACTATTGCATGCCTCTATGGCTCTGTACAGGATTCAGTTACTTATATGCGTTGCCACTTAATCTTAAAATTCCTCTCTGTTTAGACTAGAACCGGTGATAATTGAACTTGAACGACAGCGTGCTCCAGTTGTAGTCATAGCTCACCAGGTAAGAAGGACCAGCATTTTCATTCTTCTGTTCTTTTTGGTACTAAGCTATTGTAGATGCCTGAGAAGAATATTCTGTATAGGCTGTGTTAAGAGCACTTTATGCATATTTTGCGGACAAACCGCTTGAGGAAGTCCCAAATATTGAGGTAAGGCATTTTGTGCCAGCTTGTAGTACTTTGGCCGGTCAGAAATATATGTCCATCTGGGCTTGTCCTATGTCAAACTTGTTTATCATTGGCTATCAATATCAAAAAAGTTGTATAGTTAGACAACATAGTTTGGCATGGCTGAATTCATTATGGAAACTATCTTTATAATATATAATGATTTTTCATGTAAGATAATATATTCATAGATATTAGAAGTCAAACTTGAACAAATTTGACTTAACAGAAACATGGATGGACTTATATTTCTGATCAGAGGTAGTAATTGATCATTTTACTGTGGCTAAAAATATGTTCCTGCAGATACCTCTGCATACAATAATTGAGATACAAATGGGTGTTGCTGGTGTTCAAGAGAAACGGTACAAACTCATGGATGCAATCCATCCGACAGCGGGGTTGTAAGAAATAGTGCATGGAGCTCGCCTTCAAAAAACAAAGGTAGCACAAATAAATTTTGTGATGATATACGTATCACAACATTCAATCAGTTAGACTCTATAGTTCGAAGTGGAATGTTCTCACTAGGTTTAGCTCATAGATGATTTGACATTTGACTTACAATTTTTGGCTCGTTGTGTAGTGTGTACTTTTAATAATAATTCATGAGTTTTGAGCATGTTTAATTTTTCACTTGTCTAGATTTTGGCTTTTTGTCAGACATAGAATAGTATTTTTCTCTCACAACAAATTAGCATTAGCATCAGTTGAAATCAGCGCTTCTTTTTAGACAACTGAACAGGGCCGATACATGGGCCTCATTTAGTAGGTTGGTATCCAGCCCAATTGAGATAAACGGACCTGGAACTTGAAGATATGAGTGGATACAATCTTCATCCCAAACCCTCAGAATTTTCTTAAATTTCCTATAGCATAATAGCAACCCTCTTTGTAGAGAGCACAGCACTCCCTAGGTTTCCGGTGCCTTATAAACTTGCAAAGCTTAAAAATAGAATCTTAGGTATCCTTGCATATAATATTCCTTTTTTTCTGCTAGTACATGCGAACAATTTATAACGAGGCACTACAAAATACACTAAACACTGCAGTGAATTTTGAAAATAGACCCTGCAACTAAAATTATCTCCCTGCGATTTTTGTTATCTAAAATTTGTTTAATATGGGTAAATATGAATATAAATAATATGGTATTGAGTATGTTCATCTCAGTGCGCCATGCATTGTTTCCAATGTTGAGCAATGATGTTCATATAGGAACTCAGGTCTCCTTGTCCTTGAAAAATGCCATTAATATCAAAACTATTTAACGAAGGTATTAGTTAGTTATATGTTGATAGGTGGTTGCTGTCTATATTTTAAACTCCTCTTGTGTTACACATCTAATAAGTATTTTCATTTATGCAGGTAGTGGTGGATCTAGGACCTGGGCCTGGGTCCAGTCCACGATATGCCATGTATCTTCGTGTTATATACAATAGAAATAGGCTAATCTAGCTCCAAATCAACTTAAGTACCTTCAACTCATTACAACGTAGACTATCCCAGCCTTGGCATACATTTGTTCTTGGATCGGCCCCTGTGTTCAGGCCCATACTTTTGTGATTTATTATTAGAGCCTTGGTTAGTAGCTTGGATAAGTCGGTCAATTCTTTAATAATGATAAATAAGTATTATATATCCTTCCTCTTGAATAATAATGATTTAAAAGTGCAATCAGTCAATCAATAGCATGTACGTAGAAATGGCTTGAGCTTTTGTAATTTAATCAAATAATCTATCATTCTGAAAATTTATTTTAAGTCTGGTAATTATATTGCTTTCCTAATCTTGAAGTCCCGTAGCAAAGCACGGGCACTCACCTAGTGTCTAAAAACGAATCGAGTCAAACATGGTTAAATGAGCTAAACGGACAACTTATTTACCATTTAATCAATAAAAGATTACAACTTCCACATTGCCAGCGAACCAATTAATACACCAAGTATAAGGTCGAGTGGGATCTACTTAAAAAAAAAAAGAAAAACAACGAGTAGAATATTTATCTTTTGTAGACGTAAACACGTATAGTCCCTACCATATTTGACATAATATATACTGTTAGCATATAAAACCGTTTTAGCCATCTAACTCTATTAAATGCTATCTTTTTGAATGGTTGGCAGGAGCTCTGCCCTTTGATTAAGGTAAGATGGAAAAGTAGTTTATGTACAGACAGCCGGCAGTAGAGCGGGCAAGACAGAGCAAATGGCAAACTTCACATAAAAGGTGGGTACACTGGCTAATTCACCCCCGCAAAGGCCATCTTCCTTTGCTCGATGTCCTCTTTTACTCAACTCTGTTAAATACTATCTTAAACAACCTAAATGCTAAAGGTAAACAAAAGATAACTGACTATTTATTGTTTACATCAAAACGTTATATATCCACTCAAAATGAAGAGAAGTTTTAGGTAGCGCAAAAGATATTTTTCTCTTCTGCCTACAAATTCACCATGGTAATTGTGAGCGGTAGGTGTGTGTTCCCACAAATATTCCGCAAATGATATTTTCGTCTTTTGTTCTACCCACAAAACTACCAATGGTAACTGTGAGTCGCTAGTGGGCTATACTGATGGGCAATTGGCTGTTTATATGAGTAGCCTAGAAACCATCGGTAGTATTCTCTGTTTGTTCAAGTGCAACCACCCACCAATATAGACATAAATATGTATACTTTTCTATCCTATTTGATACAATATAGTGTTAGCATATAAATTGTTCAAGCCATCCAATCTGTAATACGGAGTACTATCTAAACAGTCTAAATGCGGTAACTAACTATTTTATTGCTTACTACAAAAAGTTGTGGATGGATCCACTAAAAATAAAGAGAAATTTGATGAAGAGAACGATCACACAAATGATATTTTCCTCTTCTGTCCACTAATTTACTATGGTAATTGTGAGTGACGAGTGGGTGTCCCGCAATGTTCCGAAAATGGTATTCTCCTCTATAATTATTCTACCTACGGGAATTACCAATGGTATGGTATTTGTGAGCCTGAGCCAGCTGATGGGCAGGTGGCTATTTATATGAGCAGTATGCGTCCTGCAGTTGTCTGCTTCTTTTGTTTCAGTGCAAAACCACCCGCCACCCACCCAGTCTTCTCCTTTAGCCAGCCTCTTGTTCAGTTTCGCTCGTACGACATGCCCGGCCCCGAACGCAGCCACAGGTCACCGGAGAGTAGTGCCTGGAGTGACGGCGAGACGACGACCCTGATCGACGCATGGGGCCCCGCCCACCTGCGCCGCCGCCCGCGGGGCCTCCTCCTGGAGGACTGGCGCGCCGCGGCGAGAGCCGTGAACGCCCACCGCGCCGCCGCGGGGCGCCGCTTCAAGCGCACCCGCGTCCAGTGCCAGACCCGCGTCCGCACCCTCAAGGAGCGGTACAAGAAGGAGCTCCGGAAGCAGCCGGTGTCGGGGTGGCGCCACCTCCCGCGGCTCCACGCGTTCCTGGCCAACCCCGACGACTCGCCTCCGGGCTTTCCGGCCAGGGCGCCGGCGACCGTCGTCAAGCAGGATGTGGTGGTGGTGGAGGAGGAGGAGGAGGAGGAGGAGGAGGAGGAGGAGAAGGGCTTTCCAGCCAGGGCGCCGGCGACCATCGTCAAGCAGGAGGTGGTGGAGGAGGAGGAGGCAGCGGTGGCCGGCGGAGGAGGCATTGGGCTGGCGGGGAGCTGGACGGCTGTTCCGAGGAGGCCGAGGAATGCGGCCGCAGGGACGGGGTTCTGCCCGGGGGCGGTGGTGGTGAAGCTGGCAGAGGTGTACGAGCGCGTGGAGCTGGCCAGGATCGCCGCCGAGAAGGTCAAGATTGAGATGCAGCAGGTGCAGGAGATGGAGGTGTAGAAGGCCATGCTCGACACCGTACGTGAAGATGGAGCATTCCCCTCCCCTGCCATTGATGGATGCATGGAGCATGGTAGATGATTTGTACCGCAAATAGGTTAGAGTAGAGTAGACCTGGCTTTAGTGCTGCTCTGTTTTTACAACTTGTGCTAGGTTGAGTACTTGACTTTAGTTTAGTCGACAACAAGTCAACAACATATGTAGGAGTATGTTGTCCAAAAAAAAACATATGTAGGAGTGGCCTTCTCATCGAGGCTAAGTAAAATTAGGAATGGCAGGATGAAAATGAAATGGTCGGATCGTTCATTGTACCAGTAGTACACTCTTCTTTTTTCCATGACACGTACAACGCGGCGTTTTGCAGCCGAAGCACCGGCGCGTTGCGCTCAGCGGTTCGAGTCGTTCGACCTCGCCGCACCGGCGCGTTGCGCTCAGCGGTTCGACCTCGCCGCACCGTCGACTCCCGCAGACGCGCGCCAGAAATTGCCGCGGCGAAACAAGGCCCGCGGGACAAAGCGTTCGAGTGGCAGCACAGCACAGCACAGCAGACGGCACCAAGCCAAACCAGGCAAAACCTCAGCGTGACCGCACGCAGGCAAAGATCAGTCACCCTGACCCTGCACCGCACCGTGCCGAACCACGCACTTGTTATGGGTGGACTACACGCGACCGATCGAGCAGCAGCACAAGCACAAACATCACACGCACACGCTCCTCCTCACGGCCGCGCCCAAGCCCAACCAGAAGTCCAGAACCGGACTCGCCTGGCCTCCCTCTCCGCCCGCCCGACCGCGCGGATGTCGTCGTCGTCGTCGTCGCGCCGCCGCCCGCCGCCACCGCCGCCGGCGTGGACGCCTGAGCCGTGGAGCGACGGGGAGACGTCCGCGCTGCTCGACGCGTGGGGCCCGCGCCACATCCGCGCGCGCGGCGGCGCGCTCCGCCCCGCCGACTGGCGGGCCTGCGCCGACGCCGTCACCTCCCGCCGGGCCGCGGCCGGCCGGGCGCCGCGCACCGTCGACCAGTGCAAGAACCGCGTGGATTACCTCAAGAAGCGCCTCAGGGCCGAGCGCTCCAGGCCCAGGGGGGGCCCCGCCCACGCCGCCGCCGGTCTCGGGGTGGCTCGACCGCCTCCGCGCGCTGCTGCGCCTCGCCCCCTCCTCCGCTCCTCCCGGCTTCGCGCACCGTCTCGGCGCCCCCACGACGACGGCCAAGGTGAAGGAGGAGGAGGAGGAGGCGGCGAAAGGCGGGGCTCCTCTGCCCCGCTACTGGCCGCCGGTGCCGAAGCGGCCGAGGACGGCGGTGTCGCTGTCGCCGCTGAGCGCCGCCCAGCACCTCCCCGGAGGCGGCGGGAGGAACTGCACGGAAGTGGCGGCGGCTCTGGATAGGCTCGCCGGGACGTACGAGCGGGTGGAGGCGGCGAAGCAGAGGGAGGCCACGCGGCTGGAGGAGCGGCGCTTGGAGGCGATGCGTGATCTCGAGATCGAGCGCATGCGGCTCCTCGTCGACGTCGCCGTCACCGCCTCCGTCGGTGTCGATGGCGCCGGCGACTTCTAGTTGGCGAGGTATGGTTTTTGTTCCGGTTAAACGCGTGCTTGCGCTAGCGGAGCAGGCCACGAAATGATTATTGCGGAATTCATGCTCGATAATCGTTGGTTCATGTTGGAATTGTGAGGCAGCGCGGATAGAAATTTCCACTCCAGCTAGCACAGGATCATTCAATTTGGCTAGACATTCTTAATCTCCAGAGTGGGCATCGAATTGGTTGCTCAGATCGTTTGGTATGTAGTGTAGGATATTAAACAAGCAATGCTGGTCTTTCTGATGAAACTACCTGTTATGCAAGCTTCTGCCCCTGCTGAAATCTCCTGTCTCACCTCTAGCAAATAGAGTACAACTTACACGATTCAAATTTCCATAGGCGCTTGTTGTTGTGAGTAATATAATCTGCTTGTTTATGTGAATGCATGACAAGTTAATCACGTCTGACCGTTCAATCTTTCAGAAGATACGACTCCCTAACATTTTTGTTGTCTTTGTTCTCTTTTGCAGAGGGACTTGGATTACAGGCTGGCCAAGGTAGCCAATTCCAGCCTATATATTTTTTCTCAAAGAGGCGTTCGCATCATGGAGATACAATCATACAAGTCACTTGATTTGATGTTCTTCTGAAAAGTTAAATCGGTTTAGGTTACAGGAAAGCTTAGCCAGATATAGGATAGCACATGGTGAGATTTTTTATTTTTTTTTTAGTTCACTGATTGCAGTGCAGGTCTGCAGCAACTGAAAAGGGGAGAGGCTTAATAGCCTGAAAAGTATCTTTGTTAATGTTAGCTATTCAGGCGTTACTTTGGTAACTAGTGCTGTAGTCCCTCTTGATTTACAGCCGTTCGGCTGCTCAGTTGCGAGACGTTCTGATCATCCAGTACATATGATATCTTGGATGCTTTGTCTGATGCTATAGTTCTTATTATTTACTACAGTATGTTGCTCTGCCGCTGATCGTCACTCTGCTAATGATTGGCAACGTCCTTCTGGCGCGGTGGTGCATGTCATGTACTTTCCCTGCCATTATTATTCATTCATCACTCAAATGATTGGAAAACGCTGACATGCGAGGAATGAGGCGATAACGGTTTCCCAGCAGAAAAGCAGAACAGCGGTACTACAGGCCGATCAGAAACAGGTAGGCGTTTCAGAATTTCAGGGTGCTTCAGAGTTCATAAGGTGGCGCCGCCGCGTTCCTCGTCGCCTCGGTAGCCATACCGTCTTGGCCACGCACCTGATCACCATTTAAGAACCCCCAACCTCGTTGGCAAGCGCGTAGAACCATCCCCGTCGGCGGTGGCGGCTCGCCATTGCCGCCCTCTCTCTGTTCATGGCGAGGAGGTAGCACCGCCGGCGATCTTCTCGCTGTCTCGGCCACCTTTCCACCTCCCTGGACGCGTAGCCGAGCTCGTGAACTCGTTGGCCACCTCACTACCCTAGCCCGTGCCTATAAAAGCCGCCGGAGGCCGCCGTTCTTCTCACACCACCCTCCTCGGTTCACCACCGGCAGTTCCGACGTGCCAGTGAAATTGGCCGTAGCCACTGCACCATTTCCAAATTGCTTGCACAACCCGACCTCGTCGCCGTTAGGCCGCTGGTGAGCTCCCAGTACTCGCTCGCCGTCCCTGTGCTCCCGTTTTTCCTTCATATCATACGGATGCATGAGGCTAGCCCTTTTTGTAATGTTCCAGTGCGTTTTGTTTTGTGTTTCGTACTATACATGAGTTTTAAAAGCCATAGGGTCAATAATCCTAAACGCTACCGTCCTCGTTTAGCCGGAACAGGGCTTGTCCCCGCCGTGCTCTCGCCGCCGAGCCGCGGTGCACGTCACAGAGCCAAACAAATAATAAACCAAGCCCCAAAACTTACCCTAGAGCCTCACCAGATCACCACGAGGCTAGAACAAAGCTTGGTTAGGTTCATCATCACCGGAAACGGTGGCCACACCGATGAGCAGCGCCGCCGTGCCGCTCTGTTCGTCGCCACCGAAGCCACAGTCCACCTCCGAGCCTCTAACCTAGCTCAAACTACGCGGGAGATCACCAGGAGCACGTTGGTGCCCTCGATCTCGCCGGTGAGACCCTACATCAACGGGCAACTGCCGGTCAAAAGTCGTCGGCGTTCGGATCAACTCGGGGAGAGATCCAAGGACCAGTGAATTAGAATAGAAAGTTTCTCAGGGGGTTAAGTGAGAGGTCCATGACTCTGTTTGTCGGTGCTAGTTTTGACGGGGCTAACACCGGCTAGTAAATATGTGTTTTGCGGTTGAGGCTACGGATGGTGTGCAAGGGGGAACACAGGGATTATACTGGTTCAGGCCAAGCAAGCCCTACGTCCAGTGGAGAGGAGAGTCATGTTGCCTTGCACCGGGGTGCTTGTAGTAGGGGGTTACAAGCTAGGCGAGAGAGGGAAGCGCTCCCAGGTCTCTTGTGTGTCTAAGTGTTTACAAGTCGTTTGCTATGGGTACGTTTGTGTGGGTGAGAACTTAGAACTTCTCCGTCCTCGTCCCCCTAAAGCTGGCCTCTGCTCTCCCTTTTATAGTCGCAAGGGAGAGGCAAGGGCGGCTACGTATTTTACAGTGAGGAGTTGCTGTTCCCCGTTTAACTGGCTACTGCCTTTTCCCCGCGTCTCCGGGGTATGGCTGTCTTGGTTCGTACGATCTTGGTGAGTTCCAAGGTGGGAACAGTCGTCTGGCTACGTCATGTCGTCAGCTCTCTGGGTCTCCAGGATATGGCCGTCGTGGTTCGCACGACCTTGGTGAGTTCCAAGGCGGCAGCAGTCGTTGGATTACGACGTGGCACAGGGTCACACCTACCAACAACACCTCCCGAGGGTTAGCCGGCCCGGATGGAAGGCGTGCTCGTCCTTTCGAGCGGACAGCGCAGTAGGCGCCTTTCCCGTTCTTGCGTAGCCCGTCGTCAGGCGCTTGGACTGTCACAGTCGGAGTTGATAGATCTTGGCGGAAAATGGGGCGGCGCACCGTAGACCATACCGTGGAGGACGGCCGTAGTAGGCCTATCAAATCCGCTGCCAGGGAAATCCTGACAGGTGGTATGGCCGTCAGGGGCGTGCGAAGCACAGTAGCATCGAGAGTCTCGCCTGACGGGACAGTGCTTGTAAAGTGGTCAGAGAGATCTCTTGTGGTCCAAGATTACTCCGCTGACATCACCTGTGCCTTGGATGTCTTTGCGAGATTGCGCTCGAGGGGGATAGGGCAGCTCGGGAGGCTCGGGCGCTCGGGCGAATCGGAGGTTTGGTCGCCGAGGGTGCCGCTCTCCCGAGCTCTCCCGGGGAGGCTCGGGCGAATCGGAGATTTGGGCTGCTCTCCCGAGCTCTCACGGGGAGGCTCGGGCGCTCGGGTGCTCGGGCGAATCAGAGATTTGGGCTGCTCTCCCGAGCTCTCCCGGGGAGGCTCGGGCGCTCGGGCGAATCGGAGATTTGGGAGCCGAGGGGCGCTCTCCCGAGCTCTCCCGGGGAGCTCTCCCGAGGAGACTCGGGCGAGTCGGAGATTTGCGCGCCGAGGATGCCGCTCTCCCGAGCTCTCCCGAGGAGGCTCGGGCGTTCGGGCCGCTCTCCCGAGCTCTCCCGAGGAGACTCGGGCGAGTCGGAGGTTTGGGCGCCGTGGGTGCCGCTCTCCCGAGCTCTCTCGAGGAGGCTCGGGGGCTCGGGCGAATCGGAGATTTGGGCGCCGAGGAGGCCGCTCTCCCGAGCTCTCCCAAGGAGGCTCGGGCGCTCGGGCCGCTCTCCCGAGCTCTCCCGAGGAGACTCGGGCGAGTCGGAGATTTGGGCGCCGAGGGGCGCTCTCCCGAGCTCTCCCGGGGAGCTCTCCCGAGGAGGCTCGGGCGCTCGGGCCGAGATTTGGGCGCCGAGGATGCCGCTCTCCCGAGCTCTCCCGAGGAGGCTCGAGCGGTCGGGCCGCTCTCCCGAGCTCTCCCGAGGAGACTCGGGCGAGTCGGAGATTTGGGCGCTGTGGGTGCCGCTCGCCCGAGGAGGCTCGGGCGAATCGGAGGTTTGGGCGCCGAGGAGGCCGCTCGCACGAGCTCTCCCGAGGCGGCTCGGGCGAATCGGACCGCTCTCCCGAGCTCTCCCGAGGAGGCTTGGCGCTCGGGCCGCTCTCCCGAGCTCTCCCGAGGAGACTCGGGCGAGTCGGAGATTTGGGCGCCGAGGGGCGCTCTCCCGAGCTCTCCCGAGGAGGCTCGGGCGCTCGGGCCGCTCTCCCGAGCTCTCCCGAGGAGACTCGGGCGAGTCGGAGATTTGGGCGCCGAGGATGCCGCTCTCCCGAGGAGGCTCGGGCGGTCGGGCCGCTCTCCCGAGCTCTCCCGAGGAGACTCGGGCGAGTCGGAGATTTGGGCGCCGTGGGTGCCGCTCGCCCGAGGAGGCTCGGGCGAATCGGAGGTTTGGGCGCCGAGGAGGCCGCTCGCACGAGCTCTCCCGAGGAGGCTCGGGCGAATCGGACCGCTCTCCCGAGCTCTCCCGAGGAGACTCGGGCGAGTCGGAGATTTGGGCGCCGTGGGTGCCGCTTTCCCGAGCTCTCCCGGGGAGGCTCGGGCGAATCGGAGGTTTGGGCCTCTGTAGACGCGGCCTTCGTGGGCTTCCACTGGCCTTACTTGGGCCAGGCCATGTTGGGAATGAGCGTTTTTGCATCGAAGTTGGGTACCCCTAACTTTGGTACCCGACAGTAGCCCCCGAGCCTGTGGCGGAGTGAAGGCACTCCTCCACAGGTTCACGCTGGTTCTTCCTGTCAAAAAAGATAAAGTGTGGGTTGTTTTTTCCGGGGGGTGCGGGCGAGCGCACCCGCAGGGTGTAGCCCCCGAGGCTTTGGAGGGATGATATATCCCTTCAAAGGCTTAGAATCGTGTTCGTTAGTCCTCGGGTGTTTTTCGATTTATTTAGGTGGGTTGTTTCCTTGGAAGCGGAGCCCCCGAGCCTCCCACCGTGTTGGGAGATCGTTCGGTGGTCTTTCCAAGGTGCAGGGCAAGTTTCCGAGCCTCTGTTTTCGTATCGGAGATCGATCGGGTTCTTGCCTGTCTTTTTTAATTCGACCTTCACGCTCTTTTTTCGGGAAGAGGAAGGTTTGGTCCTGCTCGACTTCCCCGCTGGGGCACGAGTCGGCATTTCCGGTGAGCTACAAACAGGTTGGTCCAAGTGGAGGTCCGTGCCCTATTCGTTAAGGGTCGGCTAGTGGCCTGAGCACACTCCAATTATTTCCCGAGGGCCAGTTAGTGGATGTCGGGTCCCTTCGACGGGTCCCGAGGGCATGATGCCTCCCACGGAGGGATTCCACGTAACCGACTCACTACTGGGACTTGGACACAGCATGGGATGTCCCTTGTGACGTTCCGGGCGTCGGGATACTGGCCGTTTTCGTGACCCATCCACTAGCTGTCCCTAACTCGATTTCCCTGGGGTGACTGTTCGAGCCTCGGAGGGCCAGTCTTCGATCCCCTGGGAACGTAACGGGCGCCCGAGCCCGGGGTTTCTTCGTTGAGAAAATGTAGGTGGAATCGAGGTGCGCGGTTGTAAAGATTCGGCTCACCTTTTGAGGCGCGAAGCCTGACGGACGCGACGGTTCGGCTCAGCCGAGGCGGTTTGCTTGCGCGGTGATGGCGGGTCTCTTCCAAGCCGAGGTCGAGCTCCCTCCTCTGAACCTGCCGTGAAGAAGAAGCGGGCCATAGTGCCCTTGTAAAAAGTAACCTTTCGGGAGTGGTTTGAAAGGAAACAAACAATATGGCCCTTCGTTTAACATTTATGTAAATTTTTGCTGGATGTTTGTTTCGTTTTGTTTCGTGCTTTTTTCCTTAGGCGTTTTTTCTTGCCGATCCTTTGCCCGGGCCATCGAGCCTCGGGGGACGCTTTTTGGGTGTCGTAGCTTTAGTGGCATAGACGCAGCCGATGTCCTAGGAGATTTGGCAGAAAGAATCCTTAGAAAAAAAGCTTACGTGTGTCCTCCCGAGCTTCTTCCCTTGGCCGAGCGTAGATCTTATAGGTTTTCTTCCGAGTGCGGGTTAGCCTTCGAACACGGAGTGGCGAGGGAAGATGCTGTGGCCCTGAGGCATAAGCGGTCTCCGACTCGACCGGCTCTGCCTTCTGGGGCTTCCCTCATTCTTCGAATTCTATAAGTTCATGCTTGATTTCTGGAAGGAAGCGTGTTTTAGGGACAAACGAATTCGACGAGTTTTGAAATTTTTGCGTTTCCAAAATTGTTGGATCTCGGGAAAGTCCGGGGATTCCCCCCGTCCTAGCCCCCGAGGGAGGGTCGGCCTTTCCGTAGGTTAGGCCGGGCCTCGCTTTTAATGCGCGGTGAAATAAAGGGTCATTTCACTCCCGAGTGTAGGCTCGGATTGAAAGTCTAAAAATCATGTAAAAAGAGTAGAAGTCGGGTCTTTTCATCGATTTCAAGATTTTCAAAATAGTACAATGCTTGGAATCTTAAGGATAGAAGCGACGTAGCTGTTCGATGTTCCAAGCGTTGCTGTAGACCTCGCCGTTCTCGTTCGCGAGCTTGTATGTGCCGGGGCGTTGCACCTCGGCGACGATGAAGGGTCCTTCCCACGGCGGAGTGAGCTTGTGGCGCCCTTTGTTGTCCTGCCTGAGCCGTAGCACCAGATCGCCTACGCTGAAGGCTCGACCTCGGACGCGCCGAGCATGGTACTTGCGTAGGGATTGCAGGTATTTGGCCGAGTGCAGCAGGGCCACGTCCCGAGCTTCGTCGGCTTGGTCCAGCGCGTCTTCCCGAGACGTTTGATTGCCTAGTTCATCGTAGGCTTGGACCCTTGGGGCGCCGTACTCCAGGTCCGTAGGGAGGACGGCCTCTGCACCGTATACCATGAAGAAGGGCGTGAAGCCCGTGGCTCGACTTGGCGTAGGCCTTAGACTCCATATCACTGCCGGAAGCTCCGTCAGCCACCTCTTGCCGAATTTATTCAATCGGCTGAATATCCTTGGCATAAGGCCATGGAGAACCATGCCATTGGCGCGTTCTACCTGGCCGTTCGTTCTCGGGTGGGCGACGGCTGCCCAGTCCACTCGTATGTGGTACTCATCGCAGAAAGCCAGAAATTTCTTTCCGGTGAACTGCGTGCCGTTGTCCGTGATAATGGAGTTCGGGATGCCAAACCGGTGGACGATGTCGGTGAAGAACAACACTGCTTGAGCCGAGCTGATTTGGGCGATCGGCCGAGCCTCGATCCACTTGGAGAACTTGTCGATGGCGACAAGCAAGTGGGTGAAGCCCCCGGGCGCCTTCTGGAGGGGCCCGACAAGGTCTAGCCCCCAAACAGCGAACGGCCAAGTGAGCGGGATCGTCTGGAGGGCTTGAGCCGGCAAGTGAGTCTGCCGAGCATAGTACTGGCACCCTTTGCAGGAGCGTAACACCTCAGTAGCATCGGCCACGGCGGTTGGCCAGTAGAAGCCTTGTCGAAAGGCGTTACCGACCAAGGTTCTCGGCGCTGCGTGGTGACCGCAGGCTCCGGCGTGTATCTCTTCGAGCAGGCGTTTGCCCTGACTGAAAGGAATACAGCGCTGAAGTACGCCAGAGGGACTCCGTCGGTAGAGGCTACCACCGATCATAGCGAAGACTTGGCTTTGTGAGCCAGTCGTCGTGCTCTGGTCTTGTCCGGGGGCAAAATGCCTCGGACTAGCCAGCTGACCAGCGGCTCGCGCCAGTCTGGTTCGTCGTCGTCCATCTCGGCTTCAATCTCCATTGCCTCGGCTTCATCGCCGTCCTCACCCATGATCTCGGGTGACTCCCCTTTGCCGGAAGGGTCGGCAGCCCTCGAGGGGCTTGCGTGGCTTGGGGGCGGTCCGGGTTCTCCCGGGGGTTCGGGGGTCATCTTCTTCCCCTCAGCCCCCGAGGGATCGGCATTGACCGAGGGCTTGTGGAGGTCATTGGCGAATACGCCCGTCGGGACCGTGGCCCTTTCGGATGCAATTTTTGCCAACTCATCGGCCTCCTCGTTGTACCGACACGCAATGTGGTTGAGCTCGAGGCCGTCGAATTTTTCCTCGAGCAACCGCACCAGCTTGCAGTAGGCGGCCATTCTGGGGTTCTGGCACGTCGACTCCTTCATGACCTGATCCACGACGAGTTGGGAGTCGCCTCGGACCTCGAGGCGTCGGATCCCGAGCTCGATGGCGATGTGGAGACCGTTGACCAGAGCCTCGTATTCGGCCACGTTGTTGGAAGCCGTGAAGTGTAGCCGTAGCAGGTACTTGAGCCAGACCCCGAGGGGTGAGATGAAGACGATGCCAGCGCCAGCACCAGTCTTCATCATCGACCCGTCGAATTTCATGACCCAATATTCCTCTTGGGTCGGGAGTGGCGGTAGCTGTGTCTCGGTCCACTCTGCCACGAAATCCGCAAGTATCTAGGACTTGACGGCTTTGCGTGGCGCGTAGGTGATGCCGTCACCCATGAGCTCGATGGCCCACTTGGCGATCCTCCCCGTCGTTTCCCGATTTTGGATCACCTCCCCGAGGGGGAAGGACGACACCACGGTCACGGGGTGGGATTCGAAGTAGTGCCGCAACTTGCGTCGGGCAAGGACGATCGCGTATACTAGCTTCTGGATCTGAGGGTAGCGTGTCTTGGTCTCGGACAAGACTTCACTGATGAAGTAGACCGGTCGCTGTACCAGTAAGGCGTGTCCTTCTTCTTGCCGCTCTACGACGATCGCTGCACTCACAACCTGGTTGGTAGCCGCGACATATAGTAAGAAATTTTTCTCCTTCGTAGGAGGCACAAGAGCCGGCGCTTTTGAAAGTAGAGTCTTAAGCCTTTCGAGGGCTTCCTGGGCCTCGGTGGTCCAGGTAAAGCGCTCGTTTTTCTTAAGCAACCGATACAAGGGAAGGCCCTTTTCGCCGAGCCTTGAGATGAATCGACTCAAGGCCGCGAGACACCCCGTGAGCTTCTGCATGCCCTTGAGGTTTCGGATCGGACCCATCTGTGTGATGGCCGATATCTTTTCCGGGTTGGCTTCGATGCCACGCTCGGAAACAATGAACCCGAGGAGCATGCCCCGTGGGACCCCGAAAACGCACTTCTCGGGGTTTAGCTTTATGTTTTTCTTTTTAAGGCAGTCGAATGCCTTTTCTAGGTCGGCTACTAAGTCACTCGCCTTCCTGGATTTTATCACTATATCATCTACGTAAGCCTCAACGGTTCGCCCGATGAGGTCCCCAAAAACTTTGAGCATGCAACGCTGGTAAGTTGCGCCCGCGTTTTTGAGGCCAAATGGCATGGTTACGTAACAATATGTGCCGAAAGGAGTGATGAAAGAGGTCGCTAATTCGTCGGACTCTTTCATTCGGATCTGATGGTAACCGGAATAAGCATCAAGAAAGCAAAGCCGCTCACAGCCAGCAGTAGAATCTACTATTTGGTCAATGCGTGGTAATGGAAATGGATACTTAGGACAAGCTTTATTTAAACTAGTGTAATCGACACACATTCTCCATTTTCCATTTTTCCTTTTAACCAAAACAGGATTTGCTAACCATTCTGAATGGAAGACTTCCTTGATGAATCCAGCCGCCAAAAGCTTCTGCACCTCCTCCCCGATGGCCCGGCGCTTCTCCTCGTCGAATCGGCGCAGGCGTTGTTTCACCGGCTTGGATCCGGCCTGGATGTCTAAGGAGTGCTCGGCAACCTCCCTCGGGATGCCTGGCATATCCGAGGGACTCCACGCAAACATGTCGGCGTGTTTATGGAGGAAGTCGACGAGCACTGCCTCCTATTTTGGGTCGAGGGTGGCGCTGACCTTCAGCGCCCTGCCGTTGGGGGAGTTCGGGTCGAGGAGGACATCCTTCCCCCCCTCAACGGACTTAAAGGTGCCCGTGGCCTTCTTGGGGTCGGGGGCCTCTTTTTCTAACCTGTCAAGGTCGGTCATGAGGGCCTCTGACACCACCAACGCGCCGGCGTACTCGCAGCACTCGACGTCGCACTGGTACGCGTGCTGGTAGGAGGCGCTGATGGTAATCACCCCTTTTGGCCCGGGCATCTTGAGCTTGAGATAGGCGTAGTTCGGAACTGCCATGAACTTGGCGTAACATGGCCTCCCGAGGATGGCGTGGTAGGTGCCGTGGAATCCTACCACTTCAAATGTCAGGGGCTCCTTCCTGAAGTTGTCAGGAGTCCCGAAGTAGACGGGCAGATCGATCTGCCCGAGGGGTTGCACGCTCTTTCCGGGCACTATCCCATGGAACGGGGATGTCGTGGCCCGGAGGAGCGAGCGACTGATCTCCATCAAGTCGAGGGTCTCAGCATAGAGAATGTTGAGGCCGCTGCCTCCGTCCATGAGGACTTTGGAGAGCCTCGTGTTGCCGACGACGGGGTCGACAACAAGTGGGTAGCGTCCCGGCGATGGGACGTAGTCCGGGTGGTCGTCCCGGCTGAAGGTGATAGCGTCGTGGGACCAGTCAAGGAAGCATGGTGTCGCTGGTCCGACGGAGTAGACCTCCCTGCGCTCGCGCTTTCGCTGCCGCGGCGTAGGGGCGGTCCCGGGCCCCCCGAAGATCATGAGGCATTTGTCGATGGGCGGGAACTCATCGTCCTTCCCGCCCTTGTCCTCCTGATCCCTGGCGGGCTTCTTGCCGGCGTCGTCCTTGAACGGCTGCCGGCTGTAGTGCTTCTTGAGCATCACACACTGTGCGAGTGTGTGATGTACTGGACCCTGGTGATAAGGGCACGGCTTGCTGAGCATGTCGTCGAAGCGGCCTCGAGGGGTCGTTCCCTCTTGGGTTCGGTGGCCGCCACGAGGGAGTCATCGCGGAGTGGGGCCTTTCCCTTCCCCTTCTTCTTCTTGTTGTTCGGTCCTCGAGAAGAGGTGCCCTCGGGGGCCTCCTCCTTCCGTTTGCCCTTGGGGTCGGAGAAGAGGGCTCCTACCGCCTCATCCCCTGAGGCGAAGCTGGTAGCGATCTTCATGAGCTCAGAGACACTGGTGGGTGTCCGGCGTCCGAGCTCATGAACAAGCTCTTTGCAGGAGGTTCCTGCCGCAAACGCTCCGACGACGTCGGAGTCGGCGACCTGGGGCAGCTCGTTGTACTGTTTGGAGAAGCGCCGGACGTAGTCCCGGAGGGACTCGCCCGGTTTCTGCTTGCAGCTGCGGAGGTCCCAGGAGTTACCAGGGCGTACGTGCGTGCCCTAGAAGTTTCCTACGAATATCTTGACCAGATAGCTCCAGTCAAAGATCTTTCGTGGGGGAAGGTGTTCCAGCCAAGCTCTTGTGGAGTCGGCGAGGAACAGGGGGAGGTTGCGGATGATGATGAGGTCATCCTGCGCGCCGCCAAGTTGGCACGCAAGACGGTAGTCCGCTAACCAGAGTTCGGGGTTAGTTTCCCCCGAGTACTTGGCTATGTTGGCTGGTTGTCGGAATCGGGACGGGAACTTGGCCCTTTGGATGGCCTCGCTGAAGACGCGTGGTCCCGAGGGCTCGGGTGAGGGTTCACGATCCTCATCCGAGTCATAGCGCCCGCCCCGATGGACGCTGTAGCCGCGCGCGGCTCCGTCAGTCTTTCGCCGACCGCGGGCTTGTAGAATGGCTCGGACGTCGACACCCTTGCCAAGCCGTTGGTGGACTGGCGGAGCCCTTGGAGCCTCGGGTCGAACCGAGGCTTCGCGCTCGTGACGTTCTATGCCACCATGTTGGTGACTTTCGGCGCCACGGTGTCGCGACGCTGAACTTTCCGCCAGGAGGACGGCGGCATCCTCCAGGAGGTCTTTTAGTTGATTCCTGAGCTGTCGTGCCTCCTCGGAGGAGGGCTCAGGTACGCTGCGGAGTAGCATGGCTGCTTCCGCGAGCTTTCGGCTTGCCCGGGGGGCGACCCCCGGTGTCTCGGCCCCGTCGTCAGCAATGATTCGGGCCTGGACATCTTGGGCTCGACGCCGAGCTGCTCCTCCATCGGTTTGCCGCTCGCCAAGCTCCAGCGTAGCTCGCAGCTGGGTGAGGCGCAAGCGATCCTCGTCCATCCGTGCCTCAAGCTCCCGGAGCTGTTCTAGCTCCAGGGTTTGAGGTGCGGAGCGAGAGGTTCCTGTCCCCTGATCCAGCGGCGGGGCTGACCGCGCGGGCTTCGGGGCCGCCGGAGGGGGCGTGACTTGTTCGTGCTGGGGTTGCGACGGAGGGGGTATGTCGTCGTCGTCCCCCGAGTGGACATCTTCCACTCGCCCCTCATCAGGGTGCATCAAGTTGTAGCACTCCCGAGAGGGGTCGATGTAGGACCTATGTGAGCTGGTGATGACGCTCGGTGCGTTCTCCCCCGAGTCGTTGGTGTGGGCGGCGTTGTCCACATTTGCCCAGAATTCATCATCATCGTCGCTGTAGCTGCGACGAGACGAGTTCTGGTCATAACGATTCCCCCCCCCGAGTGTTGTCGAGGGGTGAGGTTGGCGGTGGTGTCTGTTTCCCCACCGCCGTGTGTCCTGGCACTTTCCCCAGGGGATGGCGGTGAGGATGCCACGTGGTCTCCAACGAGGCTGTCCTGGCGCTCGAGGCGCTGGACCGGAGTGTCCGACAGTTCGTGCAATAATGCATGAACTGCACGAACGTGGGCGTCCATGGCGGTCTGGAGCCCAAAGAACGACAACGGCGCCGTTCCCCTCTGCCGGTGAGGGCGGAGAGAGAAATCGGCTGGCGTCGCGTTTCCGCCCTCGCCCGTCCTTCGGGCGGTAAGCGGATGCGTGACGGCTGGTGCCGGGGATTCCGGGACCGCGGCCGGCGCAGTATTGGCTACCCCCGTCGGGGTTGCCTGGTGAGTCGCATCTCTCGCGGCGGGAGGCTGGTTGGCGCCACTGCGCCTCCTCCTCCTGATCCGCCGAGAGCGGTGTGCAACGTTTCCCCCGTCCTTCGAGGCGGGCGAAAGCGTGGCAGGGGTCCTTTCTCCGGCCGTCTGCGGGGCCAGAGTCGGGACGACAGCGACGCGGGGCCCGGTCGGGCGCAGGTTCATCTCGAGCCCTTGGCCAGTGGACACGAACTCGAGAGTCCCGAACCGGAGTACCACGCCAGCGGGAAGCGTGGTGGAGCTGGCTGCCATCCGAAACCTACGTCAACGCGCAAAAGGCCCCTACCTGGCGCGCCAACTGTCGGTGCTAGTTTTGGCGGGGCTAACACCGGCTAGTAAATATGTGTTTTGCGGTTGAGGCTACGGATGGTGTGCAAGGGGGAACACAGGGATTATACTGGTTCAGGCCAAGCAAGCCCTACGTGCAGTGGAGAGGAGAGTCATGTTGCCTTGTACCGGGGTGCTTGTAGTAGGGGGTTACAAGCTAGGCGAGAGAGGGAAGCGCTCCCAGGTCTCTTGTGTGTCTAAGTGTTTACAAGTCGTTTGCTATGGGTACGTTTGTGTGGGTGAGAACTTAGAACTTCTCCGTCCTCGTCCCCCTAAAGCTGGCCTCTGCTCTCCCTTTTATAGTCGCAAGGGAGAGGCAAGGGCGGCTACGTATTTTACAGTGAGGAGTTGCTGTTCCCCGTTTAACTGGCTACTGCCTTTTCCCCGCGTCTCCGGGGTATGGCTGTCTTGGTTCGCACGATCTTGGTGAGTTCCAAGGTGGGAACAGTCGTCTGGCTACGTCATGTCGTCAGCTCTCTAGGTCTCCAGGATATGGCCGTCGTGGTTCGCACGACCTTGGTGAGTTCCAAGGCGGCAGCAGTCGTTGGATTACGACGTGGCACAGGGTCACACCTACCAACAGCACCTCCCGAGGGTTAGCCGGCCCGGATGGAAGGCGTGCTCGTCCTTTCGAGCGGACAGCGCAGTAGGCGCCTTTCCCGTTCTTGCGTAGCCCGTCGTCAGACGCTTGGACTGTCACAGTCGGAGTTGATAGATCTCGGCGAAAAATGGGGCGGCGCACCGTAGACCATACCGTGGAGGACGGCCATAGTGGGCCTATCAAATCCGCTGCCAGGGAAATCCTGATAGGTGGTATGGCCGTCAGGGGCGTGCGAAGCACAGTAGCGTCGAGAGTCTCGCCTGACGGGACAGTGCTTGCAAAGTGGTCAGAGAGATCTCTTGTGGTCCAAGATTGCTCCGCTGACATCACCTATGCCTTGGATGTCTTTGCGAGATTGCGCTCGAGGGGGATAGGGCAGCTCGGGAGGCTCGGGTGCTCGGGCGAATCGGAGGTTTGGTCACCGAGGGTGCCGCTCTCCCGAGCTCTCCCGGGGAGGCTCGGGCGAATCGGAGATTTGGGCTACTCTCCCGAGCTCTCCCGGGGAGGCTCCGGCGCTCGGGTGCTCGGGCGAATCAGAGATTTGGGCTGCTCTCCCGAGCTCTCCTGGGGAGGCTCGGGCGCTCGGGCGAATCGGAGATTTGGGCACCGAGGGGCGCTCTCCCGAGCTCTCCCGAGCTCTCCCGGGGAGCTCTCCCGAGGAGGCTCGGGCGCTCGGGCCGCTCTCCCGAGCTCTCCCGAGGAGACTCGGGCGAGTCGGAGATTTGGGCGCCGAGGATGCCGCTCTCCCGAGCTCTCCCGAGGAGACTCGGGCGAGTCGGAGGTTTGGGCGCCGTGGGTGCCGCTCTCCCGAGCTCTCTTGAGGAGGCTCGGGGGCTCGGGCGAATCGGAGATTTGGGCGCCGAGGAGGCCGCTCTCCCGAGCTCTCCCAAGGAGGCTCGGGCACTCGGGCCGCTCTCCCGAGCTCTCCCGAGGAGACTCGGGCGAGTCGGAGATTTGGGCGCCGAGGGGCGCTCTCCCGAGCTCTCCCGGGGAGCTCTCCCGAGGAGGCTCGGGCGCTCGGGCCGCTCTCCCGAGCTCTCCCGAGGAGACTCGGGCGAGTCGGAGATTTGGGCGCCGAGGATGCCGCTCTCCCGAGCTCTCCCGAGGAGGCTCGGGCGGTCGGGCCGCTCTGATTTGGGCGCCGTGGGTGCCGCTCGCCCGAGGAGGCTCGGGCGAATCGGAGGTTTGGGCGCCGAGGAGGCCGCTCGCACGAGCTCTCCCGAGGAGGCTCGAGCGAATCGGACCGCTATCCTGAGCTCTCCCGAGGAGACTCGGGCGAGTCGGAGATTTGGGCGCCGAGGAGGCCGCTCTCCCGAGCTCTCCCGAGGAGGCTCGGGCGCTCGGGCCGCTCTCCCGAGGAGACTCGGGCGAGTCGGAGATTTGGGCGCCGAGGGGCGCTCTCCCGAGCTCTCCCGGGGAGCTCTCCCGAGGAGGCTCAGGCGCTCGAGCCGCTCTCCCGAGCTCTCCCGAGGAGACTCGGGCGAGTCGGAGATTTGGGCGCCGAGGATGCCGCTCTCCCGAGCTCTCCCGAGGAGGCTCGGGCGGTCGGGCCGCTCTCCCGAGCTCTCCCGAGGAGACTCGGGCGAGTCGGAGATTTGGGCGCCGTGGGTGCCGCTCGCCCGAGGAGGCTCGGGCGAATCGGAGGTTTGGGCGCCGAGGAGGCCGCTCGCACGAGCTCTCCCGAGGAGGCTCGAGCGAATCGGACCGCTATCCTGAGCTCTCCCGAGGAGACTCGGGCGAGTCGGAGATTTGGGCGCCGAGGAGGCCGCTCTCCCGAGCTCTCCCGAGGAGGCTCGGGCGCTCGGGCCGCTCTCCCGAGGAGACTCGGGCGAGTCGGAGATTTGGGCGCCGAGGGGCGCTCTCCCGAGCTCTCCCGGGGAGCTCTCCCGAGGAGGCTCAGGCGCTCGAGCCGCTCTCCCGAGCTCTCCCGAGGAGACTCGGGCGAGTCGGAGATTTGGGCGCCGAGGATGCCGCTCTCCCGAGCTCTCCCGAGGAGGCTCGGGCGGTCGGGCCGCTCTCCCGAGCTCTCCCGAGGAGACTCGGGCGAGTCGGAGATTTGGGCGCCGTGGGTGCCGCTCGCCCGAGGAGGCTCGAGCGAATCGGAGGTTTGGGCGCCGAGGAGGCCGCTCGCACGAGCTCTCCCGAGGAGGCTCGGGCGAATCGGACCGCTCTCCCGAGCTCTCCCGAGGAGACTCGGGCGAGTCGGAGATTTGGGCGCCGTGGGTGCCGCTTTCCCGAGCTCTCCCGGGGAGGCTCGGGCGAATCGGAGGTTTGGGCCTCTGTAGACGCAGCATTCGTGGGCTTCCACTGGCCTTACTTGGGCCAGGCCATGTTGGGAATGAGCGTTTTTGCATCGAAGTTGGGTACCCCTAACTTTGGTACCCGACACTGTTGAATAGTTTAAAATAGACCGTGGGTTGATTTCCTTGAAACCTGAGGGCTCTTTTGCAAAGATGCCAGGTGCCGTGCGGGAGGCCGGCCCGGGCCACTTCTGTGCGGACTGGGCCGAGCTGGGCCGAATCCTAGCCCGTGCACGTTTTCCTTTTTATTTCGTTTTATTCATTTTTCTATTAAAATGAATAGTATCGGTTTTTGTTATTTTTATAACTATTTATTTACTAGTGATAAAATCATGAAAAATTATATGTATGCTCTGTATAACATGAACTTTCATAGAAAAATATTAGTTAGGCATTTTATGTACTTTTAACATAAACTAGAAATCATCCTTTAATTAGTAAATGGAACACTTAATGATTTTTATAACTTAAAATATTATTCTAAAAATTCTAAAAATTGATGTGAGTGTTATTCATGCTACTGTTTATCTTCACAAAAAGTTTGGTACTATTTTGAACACTTCCACTGTTATAACTATCTTTAAACCTAGTTTAAATAATGTTTTTCTTTAATAAATAAAGCACTTAGTACATGAGATTTATGCATAATTAAATTAAAGTGATTTTTGCATGTTGTTTGAAGACCACGGGACACTCATTCTGCTGTTCCACGGCAATAATAATGCTTTGCTAAGATTAACCTTGTTTTATAAATTAAAATCAACATTTTATGCTTTATTAAGAAAATAGAGTTAGGTTTTGTTGGCTTGCAACTTTATCGTGAATATCATGTCATGCCTGTTTAAGTAATGAAATATGCACGTACTTAGTAAAATAAATAAAAACATGACTATCATTTCATGTAACCACACCAACTTAAACTTGTCATTTAACTAGGGTTACATGGGTGCATCTTTCCACACTTCATGTCATCATATCATATTCGTCCAACATATCGTAGTGCATGATTTTCATGTATACATCCTATTCATACATATAGGATCGGAAGAGGAAAATCTCGTCGAATACGAGATAGTCGAGGAGAATCCACAGGAGTTGTCACCCGAAGGCGAAGAATTGAATACTGACTTACTTCCGGAGTGTCCTAATCACGGATCCTCTACCTTTCGCCGAGGCAAGCCCCGAACATTTTATCACCCCTCTATTTCTGTTTTAAAATTCCACTTGAGTATTGTTAAATTACAGTTTATGTATTAAATTAATGAGTTATAGTCAAACCGTTGATGCATTACCTACCTTGTTTAGAAAGAAGAGTTTCTTGATAATACTAGTATTGGTTAGTCTTATGCTTAACCATGCTTAGTAAATCAAGTGAATGGATATTGAGAAAGAATCATGAGATATCAATTTCAGACGGGATATGGTGTGCCATTATGGTCATTGATGTCGATTAGATATGCACCTTTGGATCCTACCTGTGTAACTTGACTAGGAACTAATCCGTATTTTGGTCAATGGTTAAGATTGAACGTACCTTCACATAACGGCCGAATAAGTCGTTTCGACCATGAAGCTATAGCACTACTAGTCGGGCTAGGATTTGAACTGCAGTGCATCGCTGGCGGAGAGAAAGGATGTGCGGTGGGACAAGGTTTGACCAAGGGCAGGCACTGCCTGAGCGTCCTGGCACCGGCTGCCCCCTGAGCCTTGCACTGTGGATCAAGCCCACGGTATCCCGAATAGAGTAAAAAGCTACCCTACACAAATACGAATTTTTGGATGGGTTCGTAAGGGTGTGTGATACGGGCTTACCCAGCTGGTGTAAATCAATTCAAATTGCCGTCTCTCCCGGATATGAGAAACTTATTCATGTGCCAGAAATGTAGCAACAACTCATTATAAAATGTTGAAGAGAGAATGAGATTCTTTTCCTATCAACCGTCAAGTGATTCGCTTTATAAAAGCTTGCTAATTGTGATAGAACCGCCTTAATCATAGGGCCCACGTGCACCGTCATCGTCCCGAAGGACCCACGATCAGTCTGCACGAGTTTCCCTTGACCCAGGTGGCCTGTCGGGTTCCCTAGGAAACCCTAACCTCTCGAGGATCTCATTGTAAGCATTGCAGTATTACAACAGTTTACACAAATAAAATAAAACAGAGTTAAGAGTGCGGAAGATTTATATAAACATAGATTTACAAATACAAATGATATTATCCCAAACCAGAGTTTCGTAATGGAGTAGCATCATAACTAAACACCCTGCCCAAGGGTTTTACACATCTTCATCCATATACGATCCGTCAACCGGCACGGTCTCAAGCTGAACTGTACTCTCGGCTCAGCTGCAACAGGGGTTAACAAACCCTGAGTACTGGGGTACTCCGCAAGACTTACCCGACTAAGGAAAAGGAATGAGACTCAGTAATGCAGGCTGAGGGGAGTCAAGATAAGACTTTAGCAAGAGTCAAAGTATTTTGCGGAAAAAGCAATATTAACCAATTTTCAATATTTTAACTCAATATTATTTTAATCATAATCCATAGTTCCAAATTCAGTGACATGTATCCTCTTGCTTTTCAATTTATTATCCATTCTCAAAATACCTAGTTTCGAACCACTTTTCGTTGAATGGTCGAAAGATCAAGTCTCCATAACCGAGGAGCAATGACGATTCAAATCGATTAGTACCCAGCTGGGGATCCCTATCCACACTGCATATGTAGCACTTAAGCTTGCATATGCCAACCCCGTCTACCACGGTTTTTCATACCCCGAAACCGATCCTGCGCCACCCGAGAGCACAGTACTCCTCTAGTCTCTAGGCACGCCGGTCACGAGAGTACACGCTACTCTCGCCATCTCTCCACTTCTAGTGCGTGGTTGTCGGTTCCAGCAGTAGAGCCACCGGAGTCAGGGGCTTTCCATAGTACGTGGCTAGTTGCAAAGTCTCGATCCAGCAGGCCTACAACGAACGGTCGCCACGCGATCACTCATCATCAACGGGCGACTTCTTGCGTCCATCGAAGTCCGAAGAGCTTGGCAGAGGCGTCAAGTTCGTCAACCAGCCAGAGCACACGTCAAACATGGTGGCACGACGGCTGGGCACGCCGCTCGCACACTCGATCCACAGGCAACTGCTGGTGGAAATGGCAGGCAAATCCGCGGGCTGCCGCCTGAACACCAAGCTCGGTTCGCAAGACCCGTTTGGCCGGCCGCCGGCGGGGAGCGGCGCCACCCTCACCCTCCATGCCCGACGCCGCTGAGGTTGGGTTGTGGTTGTGGCCTCTCGATCTGGTCTGTGGTGGAACCTGAAATACAATGCCACGCCTGCTGGTGACCAAGTGAGCCTCACAGCGCGTACACAATCGAGAGGCCGGAGGAATGGTTGCGGAAGGGCTCCGCCTCACTCGTAGCGTGGCATTGATCTCCGCTCACGTCGCATCACACGTGAAACATGCGGGTGCCGCGTGCCAAACGATCACGTGTGATCCACTAATACTGCAGTTATTAAATATTAGCTGGGGGTGAATTCAAAGGGACCCAGCTAATATCCAGTTTTGTTCTAAGTTAAACATCTACCTTTGACAGCTCATTTTCAAATATTCTGATATTTCACGACGCATTGAATTACTATATATTATGAAAGTATTTTTTAATAGTAAATTAAAAATACACATCTTGTGTCATGGATCTATTATCCTTTTGAAAATCGACGGTCAAATATATATATAAATGTTGGACCTAAGAGAAAGCTAAAATGGCATGTAAAAAATGGAGGGAGTAGCTAGGCACCCAACTACTCCATCTGTTTGAAAAAAAAATGTAGTTTTAGATTGAAGGAAGTGAAACAATTGAGTTTGCTGAGTTTGTAGAAAAATAGTATCAACATTTATTTCTGAAAATAAGTTTATTATAAAAATGTATTGAAAATTAATTTAATAATACTTCTTTACTGTTATATATAATTTTTAGTGTTTTTTATATAATTGATTAAAATTATTTTACTTACAAAACAACAAAACTTGCATCTTTCTAGAATAAATAGAGTATCTTATCATCTCAACCCAACTATTAGCTAATTTGTCGAAGGGACTTGTGTCCTGTATCAACGTGCTCTACTAATATTATTCTAAAAAAAACGTGCTATACTAATGAAATTATCAGCGGGGGCATATTTTAACCGAAAACCGAATCGAACTGAACCGATGCCAGCCTTTTGGTTTTCTGGTTTTGGTTTTGATATTGGAGAAGTTTGGTGATCGGTCACGGCATCGGTTTTACCTTCAACCGAACCGAGAACCATAACAACTGAATCTGCACATGAGTTTGGACCTGTTTGGATCACTCACTCTACACTTTAGAGATCTTCCAAACTTAGAGCTAAAATCATGCTAAAAAAAAACTTAGAGCTAAAATCTCTAAACAGGTGAGTCAACGCTTTGCACACACCAGCCGAACAACAAACAGCGGCCCAATTGGAGCCCGGCTCGGCAGCTCCCAGCTCTCCCAATCCCCCGTTCCCCTTCGGCAATCTCCCGCCCTCGACACGTTGGTGCGGCACCTCGTTCGCTCTCCGCACTTCAATCTCACAGGCTCGTGTCGCTTGGCCCTTGACGGGGACGGCGTACCCGCACGGCGGCGGCGCGGCTACTTGGTGCCGACGGGAAATGTGGGAGTGGGACCCAGAACGACATACAGTACTCTCATACTGAACTCAAGTTTGGAACCATTTGTGGCTTCTGCCACACGAACCCGTATGGCACCCATGACTCTGATCATGCGCACACATGACACACGGAGCAGGAGCAGTGCACCCAACAACCAACATTCGGAGTCTGGTCACCTTTTCCTAGCTCCCGGGGTGCGTGGCCGCATAACATGTCGACAGCGTACCACGTCTCGGCACGTCCTCCGTCCGCTTGGTTGATGACTCAACGCACGCACCAACCTAGGAGTACTAGCTCTTGCATCCATTTATTGGCCTTGGACAAAGGGGTGCCGGGTGCGAATGTGCGATCCTGCCCCCCATTTTACTGGGAGAACCCTCGATATAGCGAGTATTTCCATCAAGGAAAAAAAAAACGCCTGTAGCGACAGCGTCAGACCTCTCGATCTTCTGAAAAGTCCGAGGTCGATTTGGACGCGTGCTCTGCTTGCGCTTCACCGCACGAGGCGAGCTTGTCGCGTCGCGACGCGCCGCTAGCAGATCGCTATGCCGTTATGGAAGCTGGGGACCCGGGAAGCCGGGAGCTTGGATGAGCATGAATGAGGGCCATGCGCACATGGGGGTCGCCCGCCTCTCCCATCTTGCATCGCACTTGCACAGCACAGCCTATGATTGGGTGGCGAGTTTAAGCGTAAACAGTAGTATACAGTAGCATGTAACCCCCACCAGGGTGACGGGATCCACGCTAATCCCACATGATTGCTCCTCACGGAGTACGTCCAACCTTTGCCCCGCACTAGTGGGCCCCACGCCCCTCGTTCCATATATCATACGATCGATCCCGCGCATTATTGTTAGGATAGGAAGCCAAAACAGTGCCATTCCCAACTTAGAACAACATTCTATAGTCCTTTTCAAGTTTTATACTATTTGATATTAAAAAAAGGTACGTAGAGGTCCAAAAGTACAGTAAAGGCATGTGGAAGCGTTGGCCGTTCCGAGGCAAAGATAAAAACACGAAAAAAAGAAGCCAAGAATATGATAGAACTTTTTCCACAAACCAAGCATGTTCTGATATCTTAGGTATAGAAGTTTAATTGAAATATGAGCAAAATGCACCACGGGTCTCTAACATTTGGTCGGTGTGTCATCCAGGTCCATCATCTTTGAAAGTGCAGCTTTATGTCCCTAACCTTTGGTTTGTGTGTCATTTAGATCCATGACCTTTGAAGGTACAGTTTTAGGTCCCTAATCTTTGCATGCAGTTCACAGTAGTCCATTTCTACTATAGCAGTGACGTCGCATTTTTGTTTTCTCCAAATTTCTCTCAAATTTGTGTAATAACTTGAAAAAGTCCCAAAATAAAAGGTGTTACAAATTTTATGCTCTAAAACTTTGCAATTTAAACTATTTTCAGATTCTATATAGTTTTTGAAATTTTGAAATTTTGGGTATGCCATCTAGCCCCAATTCAAAATTTCAAAAATTATATAGAATCTGAAAATAGTTTAAATAGCAAAGTTATGGAGCATAAAATTTGGAACAACTTTTATTTTGGGACTTTTTCAAGTTATTGCACAAATTTAGGAGAAATTTAGAGAAACAAAAAGATGACGTCATTGTTAGAGTAGAAATGGACTATCAGTAAACTGCATGCAAAGATTAGGGACCTAAAACTGCACCTTCAAAGGTCACGGACCTATATGACACATAGACTAAAGGTTAGGGACCTAAAACTGCACTTTTAAAGGTGATGAACCTAGATGACACATCGGCCAAAGGTTAAAAAACCGTGGTGCATTTTACTCTTGAAATATTGTATGCGTAGCTTTTTTCTCTTGAATATCAAGAAAGCTTTGGGTAGTTGTAAGATAAGTTGAGTTTTTCTTTAGATGAAGGAAGGTAAGATGAGTAATCATTTGATTCAAAATGTGAGATTATACTTTTTAGCTCATGTGCTAGCGTATCAAAGAACGCAGCCCACAATTGTCCTTTTAACCTAGATTAACGACACGGAACATGTTCAATTTTAGAAGTGATTTATTAAAAGTTAAAGCTCAATTTTCTACTTTAACCTCAAATGCAAGTTCAGTTTTTAACTCTGAACTATCAAAAACATGTATCAACGCGTAGGGGCTGAGTGAATGCATCAATCTAGAGATGGGGTGAATGGGAATAAGAGGAGAAAATCTGTGGTGTTTATTTTTTTTATAAATTGGGTGTAATTTTGAAGATAAGATAAGAGTGTATATTTTTAGTAAATAAATTACGACAAAAAAGCTCACTGGAATGCAGTTTTTATTGCCTGAACAAAATACCTTCATAAGTTTCATTTTCGTTTCTCGTGGGCTTTGGTTCGTCATATATGCCAAGTCACCAAAGAAAACCGTCTTGTACGTGTTCATTCTGTCTCAACTAAATCTAGCTGAACTGAGGGGTGTTTAATTCCCTAGATGTAAAAAAAAAAAAATTATACTATAGCACATATGCTAGTTTAGCAATAAATGTCTTATCATGCCTTAAATATATTACAAAGATTCACCTCACGATTTACATATAAACTAAATAATTATTTTTTTATCTATATTTAATGATCTATATATGTGTAATATTCAATGTGATAAGTTTTTCAAGTATAACTAAATACTCCAGTCTAAAGATACAGTATCGAAACAAACAGGCCTGTACACCATGTCGGTGTTGATGTGAAATTTGAACAGGTTTCCTGACTTGGTGCTGTTCCCTCCCCACTCCCCAGGGAAGAGGTCCGTTTCAAGCGAGAACCCACGAGTTACAGCAGGGCGGAAAATGAAAAAGTAGCTAAAAATTCCAAAAAGAACTCCTGCAGAAGAGGGCGGCAGCAGCTACGGCCCTCCGCGTTCCTCGGTGTCCTTCCCCTCCGTCCTCAACGAAGCGCCTCGTCTCCCCGCGCCCCCGGCCCACTCCCGCCGCCCCCGCCCCCCCGCAACGAACGGCATTACACAGGTCACGCCTGGGGCGCACGGCGGGGAAGCGCGGCCGGCCGGGCGGGAGGGCGGGGGTGACGCGCGCGCGCACAAGCCGTTCCGCCGGGGAACTCCCGCTCTGGCACGATCGTCGCCGTGCGACAGGCTGCTGGCCGAGAACGCGCGCGCGATAGCCGAGGGGAGGAGGAGGAGGAGGAGGAGGGGGCAAGCCGGCTGCGGAATTCACCATGACCAATAACTTCCTCACGACGATAAAGAGCCTGAAGCTGATCGAGGGTTGCAAAGCCGCTCAATTATACGCCTTAAGCTCCGTCGGCGCAGGGGCAGCCTCCACGTCCGGCTCCGGGGATGCCGGCGTGAGCAGCATCGGCAAGCCCCAGCCCCCGCCTCCGCCGAAGACCATCTCGATGCGGTCCGGGTCGCTTTACTACCCGCACGCGGCGCCGTCCACGTCGGGCGCGTTCGTGCCCGAGCCGCACCTGCCGTGCGGCCTCCCGATGGCCGACGCGCTCGAGCCGGCCCTGGACGCGTGCCTGCGCCCCGTCGACCACGTCGGCGCGCTCGCCGCGTCGTGGGTCTCGGCCGCCACGGCGGGGGGCGGCGGCGGCGACGACGACCTCTGCGACGCGTACCTGGAGCAGCACGCGTTGTTCCAGTCGATCGGCGACGCGAGGCTGATCCGGCGGGCGCTGCGGGCCGCGCGCGTCCACGCGGACAACCCGCACCGGCGCGCCGTGCTCGCCGCGTGGCTCCGGTACGAGCGCCGCGAGGACGAGCTCGACCCGGCGCCGCCGCCGCTCGCGCCCTGCACCGCCACGACACCGCTGCTCGAGTGCCCCCGCGCCGCGGTCTTCGCCAGCGTGTCCCACAGCGTGGACCCGGTGTGCCCGTGCCGCCGCCCGCCGCCTCCTCCCGTCACCCCTCCACCGCACCGCCTCAGGCGCAACACCTCCGAGATGAGCGAGGAGGCGAAGGAGGAGGAGCCGGAGCCGGAGCCGGAGACCAACGACCTGTGGTTCATCATCGGCGAGGAGGAGGTGGCGTGCGAGCGCTCGTGCATCGCGGCGCTCTCGAAGCCGCTCAACACGCTCCTCTACGGCGGGTTCGCCGAGGCGCACCGCGACCGGATCGACTTCTCCCGCGACGGCATCACGCCTCGCGGCATGCGCGCGGTCTCCGCCTACAGCCGCCACGGCCGCGTGGACGCCTTCCCGCCCGACATCATCTCCCAGCTCCTCGCGTTCGCCAACAAGTTCTGCTGCGAGGGCCTCAAGGCAGCCTGCGACAACCAGCTCGCAGCCATGGTGCGGGGCCTCGACGACGCCCGGTCCCTCATCGACATCGGCCTCGAGGAGGCCTCCCACCTCCTCGTCGCCTCCTGCCTCCAGGCGTTCCTGCGGGAGCTCCCCAGGTCGCTCACCCACCCGGACATCGCGCGCCTGCTGTGCAGCCCGGAGGGGCGAGAGCGCCTTGACATCTCCGGTAACGCGTCCTTCGCGCTCTACTACTTCCTCTCTCACGTCGCCATGGAGCAGGACACGAGGTCCAACACCACGGTGATGCTGCTGGAGAGGCTGAACGAGTTCGCGGAGCAGCCATGGCAGAAGCAGCTGGCGCTGCACCAGCTCGGGTGCGTGATGCTGCAGCGCGGCGAGTTCGAGGAAGCGCAGGAGTGGTTCGAGGCCGCCGTCGCCGAGGGCCATGTCTACTCGCTCGCCGGAGAGGCGCGTGCCAAGTACAAGCGCGGGCACAAGTACGCCGCGTACAAGCTGATGAACAGCGTCGTCGGCGACTACGACGAGCCCGCCGGGTGGATGTACCAGGAGCGCTCCCTGTACTGCGTCGGCAAGGAGAAGCTGGCCGACCTGCAGGCGGCGACGGAGCTGGACCCGACGATGACGTTCCCGTACAAGTACCGTGCCTGCGCCTTGTTAGAGGATGACAACGCGGAGTCCGCCATCGCAGAGATCAGCAAGGTCGTCGGTTTCAAGATGGCGACCGATTGCCTCGAGCTCCGGGCGTGGTTCTACCTTGCGCTCGAGCAGTGCGAGCTGGCCGTGCAGGATGTCAGGGCGATATTGACGTTGGATCCAACTTACATGATGTTCCATGGGAGGATGCACGGGGAACAGCTGATCGAGCTCCTCCGAGGGCAGGTGCAGCAGTGGGATATGGCGGATTGCTGGATGCAGCTGTACGATCGGTGGTCGGCGGTGGATGACATCGGCTCTCTCGCGGTTGTCCAGCAGATGCTCGCCAGGGAACCCGGAAACAGCAGCTTGCGGTTTCGACAGTCACTTCTCCTGCTAAGGTACATCTGCATCTGCATCTGGTACTCACTCTCTCCGTTCATGTGCTGAGATCTGAGAACAAATCCTTTTTCAAACTTCTGGTTCATAATATGATGATGATATGTTTGCTAAATCCAAAACTTGATGGAGCGCCAATATTTAGAATTCCCAAATTAGGGATCTGCAAACTTCGATAGCATTTGTTTTAGCCTATGTTATATTGTTCATTAGCTTGTTCCACAGAAGCTGGATTTGGTTGGCCTTGTCCACCTTTCATCCATGATTAGCCTCGTCCAGTGAATAATTTCATCAGTGCCAACACAATATTCCAAGGACTTAACTGAAAATAGTGCTATGTTAACACACGGCTCAGCTTCATTGGTGAAGTTGTTTTTTTTTTCAAAATAACTTCATAAACAAAGTTTCTAGGTGAAGCCGAGCTGTTTTGAAAAAAACCAAACTTTTGGCAAAACAGTTTCACCAACAACTTATTCAGAGATAAATGAAAAGGAGAGCTCTAAAAAATAATGAAACTGGTCTTAGTATATTCATAATTGGTCTCTTGCATATTGGATGATGAATAAATTAAAACAATTTCAGGCAGAAAACCTCTAGTAAATGCCACAATTATGAATCCCATGTAAAGTGGGGAGAAATATAAGAAAACAAGAAGAAGGTTTATTTATTAATTTTTTGTATTAAGAGATTTAACATCTTCGTGTTGTCCTTACATATTGTAGGCTAAATTGTCAGAAAGCTGCCATGCGTAGTTTGCGATATGCTCGGAACAGTTCACTCCATGAGCATGAGAGGCTTGTATATGAAGGGTGGATTCTGTATGACAGTGGACACCGGGACGAAGCATTAGCCAAGGCTGAACAGTCGATTGGACTTCAAAGATCGTTCGAAGCCTTCTTCCTGAAAGCGTATGCTTTAGGAGATTCCAGCCTTGACACCGAATCTTCGCTCTCCGTTGTACAGCTTCTGGAACATGCTAACAGTTGTGCTTCTGACAACCTTCGGAAGGGGCAAGTAAGAAACTGAACCGTTCAAGACTCTCGACTTCTGGTAATGGTTTGTGCTCACAACTAACGACATTTTTTTAGGCATACAACAACATGGGGAGCATCTACGTGGACTGTGACATGCTGGATGAGGCTGCTGAGTGCTACGGCATAGCACTGAACATAAAGCACACACGGGCGCATCAGGGTCTAGCTCGAGTCCATTACTTGAAAAATAGGAAGAAGGTTGCATTTGAGGAGATGACAAAGCTCGTGCAGATAGCTAGCAACAGCGCGTCGGCGTATGAAAAACGGTCAGAATACGGTGAGCGCGACGCTGCGAGGAGCGACCTGAACACAGCGACGCTTCTTGATCCTACGAGGACTTATCCTTACAGATACAGAGCAGCTGGTGAGTCTACTACCTAACACATCTCATGGGCATCTTGCATTTTTTTTTCGAACTTTCGATTCCTATAAACATGTCTTAACTCTTAAGTAATGCAAGCTACACCTTCTCCTACAGTCTCTCCATTTTTTTGGTAAGACGTATAAAGATTTGAGAAAATCTTTCAAGGTAAACTTTAGCAATCAATTTCTGTGATCAATATATCATCAAATCAATTGTTACAAAAGCAACATCTTTCTAAAATACGCGAAGTATGAATCTTTTACATAAAACATAGATATGTCTTGACTAATCAATGGTCAATACGTCTTTTACTTTCCAGATTATAAACACTGCATTTTCGAAATGGCAGATCCTTTGCATTAAGAATTTTCGATCTGACAAGGATACCTTTGACGAGCACAGTAATGTTTTGCATTTCTGTTTCGTCCCCCAGTATTGATGGACGAGGGCAAGGAAGAGGAGGCGATCGCGGAGCTGTCAGGAGTCATAGCTTTCAAGCCGGACCTCCAGCTGCTCCACCTCCGCGCGGCTTTCTTCGACTCCATGGGCGACAGCGAGAGCGCCCGGCGGGACTGCGAGGCCGCGCTCTGCCTGGACCCGACCCACGGCGACACCCTGGAGCTGTACAGCAAAGCCTCCACCAAGGCCGAAGAACCACCCCAGAGCTAGCCAGCCCAGAATCCGGCCCTCCTCGTCGTTGATTCAGCTGCGATTTTTGCGAGGCAGAATGATGAGACGATCTCTTCTCTACTCTCATGGGGTGGAAGCAGGCGGAGCGCTGCAGATCAGTGAGTCAGGAGCACCAGAACATGCACATATCTCTAAGAGTATATACGAGAGCCTTAGTTCTGTTACTGTTAGTTGGACATGGGAGGCCGCACCGCATGAGATCGAGCACGTGCTGCTTAAGGTAGGCTGCGCAGGTGACAAAGAGCATGCACCACATCCACATATGTGCATCAGAGGTTGAAGACAACCAGCAGCTCAGAAGAGAGGAAGAAAAGGCCGAAGAAAGAGAGCCAGGTCAGCAAGGTGTTCAAACCGCCGGCAGTATCAACGAATCTTCCTCTTTTTTCTTCTTTTGTATGTATGCCTTGTGACGTGCATTTGGAGGCGCGACTGATTACAAAGAATTCAAGTTTTTTAAGTAATGCAGCGCGAAAGCGAAGATTCTCTCTGCTGCAGACTGCAGTGGGTGTACTCTGTATTATGAGTTGTAGCTCCGTCGTGCCTCCAGCTAACGAGCCATGACATCTGCTGCATTGCATATTCTCTCTATAATAGTCAGCTCTACACGTTCGTTCGTGTTCACAACTACGCTTTGTTCTTTGCTTCGAAATGTGCACACATGCCTTCTCTTCTACTAGTATTCTATTTTTATCGATGGCCAAATCGCCAATCGGAGCTGATTTACCTAGTACAGTACTCCGTAGTTGTTTGTTATTAGGCCCAGTGAGACCAACAGTTAGCTTATACTCAGGCCCACGATACCAACAGTAACAGTTATTTATAATCCGGCCCATGGGAAACGAAATGTGCTACCATCAGTCTAGTGACTTTAGTTCCGTACCGCTGAGCACTAGCAGTCATCTCCACCGGAGGCTCTTTAAAAGAATGGCCAAGCCAACGTTTGTAAGGCATGCAGCTGCGTGGTGAGCACAAAGCGAATTATTCTTTCGCCTTTTACTAAAGAATACCGTGTGCTCGCCACACAAAGCAGCATACAATAATTTTTGGAGGGATCCCTTCTCCGCGTGAGAGGGCCCACAAAGCAAATAGAAAAACATTGTCATTTCCATTTTGCCAAAAAAAAATGGTGGGAGAAGGCACACAATGCCCAAGTGAAAAGCATTGCTATTTCCTTGCCAAAAAAGGCACACAAAGTCAGTGTAAAACATTGCTATTTCCATTTCGCCAAAAAAAAAGAGGCAGAACCATAATCATTTAATTTTTGGAGGGATCCCTTGCTATTACCATTTTTGGGCCAGTAGCAATCTCAGTATAAAAAGGCAATACCAGTAGCAATCGCTTGACAAAAGAGAGCTATTGCAGCAAAAACAAGCCACACATGCTTTATACTATAGCTCACTTGGCTAGAATGCCTGCATATCAGTATGTTGTAATGTTAACCTTTCTGACATGTACAAGTACAATACCACTCCCTATTTGCAATTTTGCACACATAACACATTCTCAACTTCTACCTAATCATCAATTCCACAAACAAGATTAGCAGCAACCAGTAGCTCAAGGAATTCTGTCACACTAGGAGAAACAATATCATCTGTCATGCGTCCAGATCAAGTTTCAGAAGACATGATCTCAAGCTCAGCCCACCAGAGCGGTGACACCTTTGGAGTCGCCCCATCAGGCCCCAACGCAGTGATCTCTCTCATCCGAGCTGCAACCTCTTTCATCTGTGGTCTCTTCTTTGGATCCTGATCAATGCAGGACCTTACAACCTCACAAAGGGCACGTGCAGTGTCTTCGGGGAAGAAACCGATGCTAGGGTCAATCAGCTCCTCAAGACGCATCTCACCTTCAAAATAGCGAGATGCCCAGTTTTCCAGTGGTCCATCATCCTCAGAACAAGGAACTCTTCCAGTCAATATCTCCAGCAACACCATGCCGTACTTATGCACAATGTTCTCCAGGTCTGGGGAGAAAGCCAGTTCATTGCTGATAGAATTATGTTCCTTTGCTTCATTCCAAAATTCAAGATCTGAAACTTTTGCAGCGAAGTCATCAGTAAGGTACACTGTAGTTGAGTCAAAGTTCCTCAGCACAACTGGTGTTTTCAGCTGATGCATGTGCTCAAGGCAGTAAGCAATGCCCATGGATATCCTGAGCCGTGCCATCCAGTCAAGCTTCTCTGCTTCCCTGACTGCAGTGAAATCAGGAAGGCATTGTCAAACTTTAATCAACCAAAAAAAGTCATAGTGATAAATTTTACACACTGAAGAGAACAGGTATGTGACAGATAAAACTGAGAAACTCATGACAACAATGTGCTTACCATGGAGATGCTCAAAAAGTGTCCCATTTGGAGCATATTCAAATACCATCACCCTGGTAAAGGGATGCTCTTCCTCGCAGTAGCCAAGCAAGTTTATAAAATTCTTGTGACTTACTTTGGACAAGGTTGTGATCTGAAACCATTATTATTTTCATCAATAAAAAATTAAGCAAGTTGTATCTAAGAAGGCTGAAGATAACAGTACAGTACCTTTTTCCGGTACTGTGATTCATTTTCTTTCATCCAATCCTTTGCAGATGTTACCAAGCTTGAGGCTACTGCAATTTCAACTCCACTAGATAAAGTTCCCTTGTACAGCATGCAGGTAGAGGTAGAACCAATTATGTTGCTGAAATCCTCGCATGCCGTTTCCAGCTCTGATCGTTTCAGCGAAGGTACACCTAGAAATAAGATTACAACATTGTGAGTTAGAACACAAAATCTGGTGTAACTAGGAGGCTTCTTTTTATTTTCTTTGTTTCTTGATTTTTCACTTGTATCTCTTTTTCCTCTTCCTTTTATTTGATTTAATATATTCACTGTAGGACCCCAGCACCTCCAGATTCCTCAAAAAAGAAATTGTGATGTAAAACTGGAGCAGTACCATATATAACTACATAAGTAGGAAAAAGCCATACCGGTTACAAAAGCTTTCTGCAATTGTCCACTTAGACCTGTCGCCCATGGCTTCACAGTTCCCATTTTCTTAGCTCGGAAGCATAGAATACTAACTGCTGATACCAAAAGGAAAACAGCAATCCCTGCTGCAACTAAACCATAGGTTGTCCAGGGATGTTTATGCCGAGAATGAGCTGGAGTATCAGCTAAAGGATCATTTTCATCTTGCCTAGGCCCAGGCCTGACCAATTGTGGAGGGGCTGCGGATGGATGATGATGCGAAGTTGATTGGCGTGGCATTGGTTGTGAACCATGTGGTGATGGAAACGGTGAGCCTTCGGGTGGCGACATGGATGGTGAGGGTGCTGGAGCAGACGCTGGTGCTGCTGTTGGAACTCTTCTATGGGATCTGCTCTTGTGCCTGAGAGTCCGTGCATGTGGAAGATGAAATAGGCCTTCGTTTCTGTCTCCAATCTGCAGCAGTCTCCTGGAATTCCTACAGAAGGATTAGTCATATTGGCAAGCCAAGAAGACATATTTTCTATAGATGCCAGTATAAAATATAATTCTCTTGATTATTTTTGACCTATCCATCCTTCACTATATGGCTTTTACTCCGAAGCTTTACTGCTGGATCCAGTACAAAGAGAAGCATGACGACAGTTAAAAAGGTTCAAATACCCGGTGTCTGATACTGGTACCAGTTTAACCCAGAGCCTGAGAGGCATTTACATGATGATGGACATCTAAAAGTCAAGAAACCAGATTCACAACTTTTTGCAATTTGCCAGCGATGTGTGAGTGTGAAAAGAGCCCCAAAAGCATCTAAGTCTCCAATTCCAGTCCCAAAAGTAACATTCGCTGAATATCAAAAGGCAACTGTACTGTACCCATTTCTAGCAAGTAATGGACATATTTTTTCACCAAATAACAAAATGAAGATGTTATTCTAAGAATCTGAGCACACTAACCTAAAACTAGACGAAGCTCCATTGCTCTCTGCACCAGCTCCGAAGCTTGCAATCCCTGCTGCAAAGCAGGGAGGCAGCAGAACATTGTAAGCCCAAATGCACACCCAATTACTCCGGCGAAATCCAAAGCTCAAGGAGAAGAACCAAACCTGAGCTCCCGAGGGGCCAAGTAGCGGCAACCAAGAACAGCACATGGAGCGACAGCCCCGGTGGTCGCCGCCGCCACCGCTCCATTACTCACTTACTCGACCGCAGCTCAGGTCGGCACAACAAGTGCAGTGGCACGGACTGCAGGGGGGAGCCCGACGAGGCGCAGGCTTGGGAAGCTGTCACTGGAGCTGGAGGAGAGGAGGGGATGTGTTTGGGAGGGAGGGAACGCGCAGTCGGTTGGGGCTTCGGAGAAGAGCGGTGGAGACGGCAAAAGTAGCAGCCGGAGGGTGGTGGTGTGGTGGGGCGGAAGAGGAGAAGGAAAGGAGGCGGCACGAAGGCGACCACACAACTAATAAACTAAAGGACTTTTAGAATTCTTTTTTTGTTTCTTAATTAAAAATGTTCTGGTTGTTGTTGTAATCATTTCGCAGATATATGAATCCCAGGTTAATCTAGCAGCTACCCAATCATCTCGTAACGACATGACGACTCTGCATTAGGTTTTGAAAACTTGCAGCACAGCGGTTGCTTAATCTTTGACACAAATAATTAATACATTATAAAATTTATCTGGTTTAAGCTATCTCCAAGAGATAACACATTTAGAGATCCAAATCCAAAATGAGCCTCCAATAATATTGTTTCAGCTTCCAACAAAATACCCATATGGTAGATCTATTTTGGGTCTCAAGAGAAGCACAACCTAAATTTGAATATCCCCTCTCCTCAAAACTGATCTACAGAGAGATTTTCTTTTTTAGGTATCATTGTTGAAGTCTAAAAATGGTTACTAAATCTATTCACTGTAACACAACCTAAACATGAAATGTGTGTCGTATTTTGAGTGTTATTGTTTGAGATTTACATTTCATCGCATCGTAGTGGCCTGGATGTTTCTATGCTTCCGTCTTGTATATTCTTTGTTAGCCACACACTGCAGCAAGTGCTTGGTTATGCTCTTTGTTTGGTTAAAAGCTAACTTTGTGACCATATTTAGCTTAAAGCTAACTTTGGTAAATAAAATGGTGGCCACATTTTTTTTCCTCAAAGAAGGTGGGTTTATGACACATGGGGGCAGTGGCGGAGCTAGGTTAGAATTCAAGGAGGGCCAATTTTAATCTTGTGATTAATCATTAGTTATAGGCATAATCTTCTTTTCTAATAACACAGCTATACAGTTCTAGTGGAGGACTTGTAAGCTAAATTAAATATTAGACAAAGTATAACCGAAACGTATGTAATGCATAAACAGTCTAGTATATGTTACTTGATAAGTGTAAGGTGCTGCAAGATGACTCCTGCTAATTGTTATTGTGTCCTTAAAGTCTTAAGTAGAAGAAGAGAGCCAAATAGATGTACTAAAGTATAGAACAGAGTAATAAATAAAATATTATAATGTAGTTGCATGCAAATAGTGGAAACAATAACGGTACACATTTAAGACATATATATATATATATATATATATATATATATATATATATATTTACATACTATAGCAACTGTTGTACCAATAGCAGTTAATTATCATTGGGAAGCTAATAAAGAGTATATATTGCCTAATACATTCATGCTTGCCTAATGAATATATATTATCATGTGTAATCATGCTTGGGCAAGGGGGGGCCGCCACTCCCTATGGCCCTAACGTAGCTCCGCCCATGCATGGGGGTTCGAGAGTAAATAAATTTGTAGGTTATGACATTAAATCAAAAGCTCACCTGTATGTAATAAGTTGAATGCATGCCAATGCTTAGCCAGCCTTAGCGGCTGTTTAGTTGGGTGAAAAGTACAATGTAGTACTTTTGTTTGTATTTGATAACTTTTGTCCAATCATGGCATAAGTAGACTTAAAAAATTCATCTCGAGCTAGTCAGGTAAAAAGTACAAACATGCAACAACTGCTACTTTATTTAATGCTCCATGCGAGAGTAAAGGACAATCGATGTAATGGAAAAGAATAAAAATCGAGAAGTAAATAGGCGCTTAATAATGACACTATATAAGTCTTTGGCAATCTATCTGCGCGCAGTTGTGACTTCGGCCCTGACCCGATCATGTTGTGTCATTAAAGGAAAAAACAAACAAAACCAACTCGCTTGTCCCGCATCCCCGAAGCATGGTGTGGCTCCGGCCTCTCTTACAGGTTACCAAGCCCCTATGTGTAAATGGGGCATGGAGTTTGAGAGGTTTCTTAGCCTCCCTGAGATCTTCCATCTTAAGCACAGAGTCGCAGAAACGATCTGTCTCCATAGACGGAGTTTTTCTTATCCGCCGCGCGCCCTTCCGAGGTCTAGAAGCATCTGTGCGTCGATGTCGACGAGCCTATCGAGAATAATCACGTGAAGCGACGCACGGGATGCCGCAATCACCAATTCACCATAACCTCTGCCCCTCACCCAGTTGACCGCGACCGGGAAACCGCCCCAGCAGGCAGCAGGCAGCAGCGCCAAATTCGACGGAAACAGGCCACGATCAACCAACCGAGGATCCACGTGACACGACAAGCCCAGTGAGTGCCGAGAGTATAGGCTTGGGCTTGTGCGCTCATCAATTTGCAGTCAACGGCAATCTCAACGGGCATCAATTTGCCGAGGGAGGGAGAGGGGGTTGAATTTGAACCAAATTACTAAGGGGCATCACGTTTGTGATCGAATCGTAGGCTAGCTCGCGTTCTTCTCGACCGTTGCCGCTGATCACGAACGCCTTCCTCGGGCGATCCAAGCGATCTGGAGTACTTCTATCTAGTACAGTAGATAGGATACAATACAAACGTCTACTTGGACGCAGCGCATGCAGCAACGGCGACCTGATTCCCATGAGGCCAGGTGGGGGTGCGCGCGGCGACAGGAAGTGACGGTGGAGCGTGTGGCGACGGGGACGCGCAACCGTGCCGTGCCGTGCGACAGGGACAGGGACAGGCCTGCCTCGATCAGCTGGTTGAGTGGTTGGCCTCGCTAGGTCGGTCGGTCGGTCGGTGGCTTCTGCTTCTGCTTCTTCTTGATCATGACGAGCAGTAGCAGTGCTTCCTGGGAGTTCAGTTGTCCGCGGATGGATGATTGGCGCCTGCCAGCTGCAAACTGTTCCATTATTAGTATTAGCTAGGAAAACAGATAGATATTCTTGTCAGCCATGTCAGGTTAGGTAGGCAGATGATTGCCTGCTGTCTCATTCCATAATCACTCCCTTAGAGCAACTCCAAGAGCTTATGTAAATTTGTATCTCTAAACTGGCTCTCTAAATCTTCTTAGATCATCAAAATATATACGTTCCGCAGCAGACTGTCTAAATTAACCTATGCATTTTTCATATAATCACTATTCAAGTTATTTTTAGTAGTGTGCATGTGCATACAAAAGAGAGGCTGTTGGTGTTGCTCTTATGTATGAGGCTATGACGAGCGAGTAAACGCGCACCTGCGCTGCTGCTGCAGGAAGTCGTGAGGTGCATGTTGCTGCCACTGCCTTGGCGAGTGACGAAAGCTCGCCGAGTCCACAAGGCTTTGTCCACCACACCTATAATACTAAACGATTACGATCGGTATACGCGTGTGGCAACTGGAACTGGCTACGACTTTCCCGTGCTGCCGGTGCCGGTGCCCGGTGACGGGGGGAGGAGGGGCTGGTGGTTGAGCGCTACCGCGTCCGCGCATGGCTACGGTCCGTGGCGAGTTGCTGCTTTGGCTAGTGGAGCGGAATGCGGCGGCGGCGGGCAGGCAGCGGAGACGGACGGGGAACGGGCATCATCGCCCGGTCCCGGTGACTTGGAGTGTAAAACACGGGCAATCCTGGTCCATGATCTATCCATGTGCCGTCGCGAATTCGCTGTGATGAGGGGAGGGAGTGAGAATGGGTCGTGGTGCTTCGAGTGGTGGAGTGAGGCGAAAGCGAGAGACAGCGTCGGTTGCGCGTGCGCTCGCTCCTGGTGGCCAGGCCACGTCTCCCACTCCCACAGAGGCATGTGCCAGAAGGCGGAGGCAATAAGATGACGCTGGGGGTAACCTTGCCGGCCACGGGACGGACGTCGCCAGGCCCCCGGCCCTCCTATTATGCGGGAAACGCGTGGCGTGGAATGGGCTGAACAACGGAGCCCCAAGTGAGCACGGGCACCGTGCAGCTTACAGTTTACTTCACCGCTGCGCACCGCCGACGCACCTGCTGGCCTGCACTCACTTAAGTTGACCGCCGAGAGTATCGATCTCAACTCATTCAGAGAATTAACTGAGTTGCCAGCAAGGCACGCTGAAAAGGTAAAAAGGATGGGATTGACATGTATCAGTATCATATAAGAGTATACTATCTGAAAAGTCTGAAAGTTACTATCTGAGATTGATATAAGAGCATACTATGAATCATGTTAACAATTGAAAAGTCTGAAAGTTACTATCTGAGATCGACGATTGCAGTGAAGTGCTGCGTAAATATAACTCTGAAGCTATGAAGCATTCAATCATCAAAATATCCACATCACATTGCACGCCTGCAAATAGTTGGCATGCAACAGCAGGGCCCAAGCACCACTACAGAACCGAACCGTAAGGAGATGCACCCCAAACAACTCCAGCTGTGGTCATTTCGCTACCGATTTTTAGTAACAAGAGAGAGAATATTAACAGAACTTAGGAATCTACTCAAATCTCTTTTTTCACGGGACCCCTTTCTTTCCATTCAACTCTTTTCACAGTGCAACCTACCGGAAATAAATGGAGATAAGAGGGATGTCAACATCGTTCCCGTTGTCGTCCTCACAAGCAACGACGACATCCAGATGCTTCCTGTATTCTGGAATGTTCACCTTTGCCACCTCCTTGGCAACATCTGCGATCTTCTTGCTCAGTCGATCCTTGTGCCTTGTGAACATTGCGTTGTAGAGCAACGATGTGCCGCAGGAGACACTGTATGCACTCAGGCCCTTGTCGCTTAACCACTTCAAGAGCTCTGCAACTGTGATGTCTCCCTTGATAGACCACCGATCCCATATGGTCCACCTCAGATCTCGATGCTTGATCACAGTGGGGGGAAGAGGTTCAGATATGGTGAGCATCGGTAGGGCCAGGTTAGCAAATGTATTGTGGTAGTCTTCAATTGGGTGCCCTCTGGCCAGAACCTTGTAAAGCTCAAGGCACACAAGGCCTGTGGCCATGGCAGTTGAAGTTGCAATGGCTGGGATGATCTTTCCTGCAATAAATTTTGCCTTCGGCTTGTCAACCTCTTGGATGCCATAGTTCCTGGCACGCATATTTGCAAGACCAGAAATTAAGTCCATGTGGAAATTTGCATCATCATCCTGTAAAGGAATGAGCCATGTATAGAAAGTGGTGTTAATTAAGATATAAAAAAGGATAGACTGTTGAAGTTTATATTCTATTAATTTTATTTTTATACAGAATGCTCAACAGTTCACATTTAAACAAAAATGCTTATATATGACTATAGCACTCCTCTTCAATATTTTATGTTTTAACAGAAACCACAATACGTATTTTTTTCATCAGTTGGATAATGAAACAGAAGCATTACACAAATTAGACAGGAAACAAACATGAGGGATCAAGTGAAAATAGCTAATTGACATTTATCTTGTGGAGCCGTGGAGCCAGGTAATGTAAATAATGGATTACTACTACTAGCAAGGAGTCAGAGGCAACTAACTTCTGTAATCCAGTCTAGAGCAGGAAGGAACATGACAGAAAAACAGAACCTATGTTACCCTTTATGCTTATCAGGCCAGGACACATCCATTGATTTGTATTTAAAGGAATGTGAAGTTCTCCCAGATTCAAAATAGTTTCAAAAGAGTAAAAACAACATCAGGGAAAAATTTAAAACATAATGTCTTAGTCTTAAAATAACAGACAGAAGATTTTAATAAGGCTAACCTTCTCAAACTGAATAGGTTTCATTTGGAATCTCGGAGGTAGTTTCTTGGCACATGCTTCCAGCTTGGTTAAAAGATCTTCTATAACAGCAGCATCGTCAACTGAGGCACTGGAGATGTTTTTGGCCTTCTCATCTGTCTCAATCTTCAGCCCGCTCTTTGGCTTAAATTCAGGTACTGCAACTTTACTGACTTCATTAGCCAGATTATCAGTGTCCTTTGCCCAATCAGGTATAGAGATTCCAAAAGACACTGCCCTCAATATGGAAGCAGACATTATAAACTGAATGTGTGTTGAATCGGCAGCTGAAAATTCCAGCGGGTGAGGGAAACGCTTTGGGGCAGACCAGAAAGGGGCACCCATGCTAGTGGCAGCATCTTCAGGAAACGTGAATGTTAGCTGCTTCACACGATTGGAGAAGTAATCTTCAAATCTGGGGACAAAAGAAGGAGGGGGTAATTAGATGGCGTCAAAAATGAGAAGCATCCCTAGTCCTATTTTCTTCAGTATACTCAGTAAAATCAGTCAAGCTCTAAGGTAGAAAAGATTAATGATGCAAACCAAAATAAACAAATAAATGTTTCTAAAAAATGGACAAGATGGGAGATAAATCATACTTCAGTCTTGCCCACGTTATGCAATCGTCAAATGTTCCACAGTACTCCTTCTCAAGGCATTCACATACACGCTCAAGCAACTCCCTGGCCTGAGCATCACCTGCCTTTTTCATGGAGGCAGAATCTAGAGCAGGATTAGACAGAAAAGAGTTGACTTCCTTTGGGGTTTTCTCGAGTAAACCCTCAAACTCTGAGCGGGCCCATGTTAGACAATGATCAATATTGTGTGGAAATGAATGGACTGTGCACATGGGTGCCTGCTTCTCAGGAGGGTCTCGTGAAGCACCATAATTTTCAGTAAGGTGAGGAATAACCACTTGCGTGTTACATTTTGTACCCAGTGTTCCAGATTCCAGGAGTGGTTTCTGGAAGTACAAACATCTCATGTCCATGTATATCCTAGCATTAACATTATCAAGTGCATTAATGACAACATCAAGGCCTTCCCAGAATGCATCATGGAACACATGTTCGGTCTCTAGACAGGCACGGTTCTGGAGAGCATCAATATGCAGGCAGGAATTCATAGCACTAGCAGCTGTAGCAGCTACTGTAGATTTAGGTTGTCCAATATTCCAATCACGGAACAGAAATTGACGGCTCAAGTTACTTTTCTCAATGACATCATCATCTGTTATAGTAATCTTTCCTTTACGGCTGCAAGACACTCCCATTAAAGCTAGGTTCTTTAAGAATTCACATCCAAGAGCACCAGATCCCACAACAAAGACATTGGCATCCCGCAATTTTTTCTGAAGCTTAGAGCCGAAAACAGAAATCTGAGCATCATAGCGACTATTCAATGGCTTCAAGTCTTTATGTTCCAATTGGTAAGTTGGCAGAGATTCAACCGAATCGAAGTAGAAGAACTGCCAAAGACAAATTATCAGTTAGTAACAATATACTAGACAGTCATAAATATCATGCAAGTCATGACAATTACCTGGTACAGCGGATGAAATTTCCCAGAACATGCCTTCACAACTTCTTGACCGACGATTCCACCAAACATAGTAGCCATTGGGTTTAGGACAGCTTTAGAACCACTTGCAAAAAGCCGCAACAAATTCTCATCAAGCCTGCCTTCTATCTTGTAATCAATTGTGGCTTCATTGATAGAAGCAGTGAATTCCACAAACCTTTGGCCATCCAGAGGACAAGCAACACCAGGGAAGCGTCCAAACTCTTTCCTAAATTTATCCAAAGCTATAAATGCAAAATGAAGCAGAGGAGGACGGGTGAACTTTGAACAATCACTCAGAGGAAAATCCCCAGGTTCTCTAATCGAATCTCTCAAACTCTTAAACTTTAAGATCTTCCGTTCTTTCACCTGTGTAACAATTCCACCTTTTGTGTAAGTGCCAAAGTTACTTGCATCCTCAATGCAAAAGGAAAATGGTCCTGCACACGTTACTGTCCTTGGCTTGCCATCATTCAGTTCTGTCATACCCTGCACCTCTGAGAAAACAACAAGATCACCATCCTGAAAATCGAGGCGCTCATCATCAACACAGGACACTAATGTATGATTGTCAGTGGTGAGGGTGATGGATGCAATTATGCCAGATCTTGGATCTTCACCGTCGACATCAAGAACAGTGAATTCAGGCCCAAAGTCACAAAACACACTACCAAAAAGACCACGGACTTCTGTCTTGATAAAGGAAATTGGAGGCTGGTGGTTACGACAATAATCATCGAACTCAAACGCCTTGTCCAAACTAATGTCAGTGAAAACAACCACCTGAAAAATCAGACAACTGTAAGTATGATTACTGTATAATAGCTAGTGGATTTACGAAGTTGATGATTTATGATACAACTTTTTTGAAAAAAATGAACACTGAAACAGTGTGTTCAGTGATGCTACCAAGCGTAACATTATCAGTATCATTGTCTTTACACTTATCTAAGCCAATATGCTTTAATTTATAATTTTATATGATGTTACTAATCAGCAGTTTAACCATGGACACTTAAAGAGTTCTAAGTTAATATGGAATGTAATCAATACTATCAGCTATTCTGCGGATAATGACCAGAAGCAGGCCCACAGAGCAAGAGCAAGATACCAATATAGAAAGTAAGGGGTTCTGCAGTAGAAGGAACAGCCAACCCTTTTCATATAAGTAGGTTCGAAAAGGTAGATCATGGATGCACATGATACCATGAAAGAATATCTGAGGCATATGCAAACCCTATACAGCAATTAGCAAAGAGATATGCGCAGATTTGACCTGCATTCAATTTAATTCCATATTTCAAATTTTTTATTCAAGAAAACAAATTCAATTAGGCCCAACAAAATAAAAGCATTTTAGCACTATGAGCACGACAATGCTCAGATGAGAGAACATATTACTCACAATCATATGCTCAGACACTAAAATCAAAAGGAGAGCAGGCGAAGAAAAATACAATATCATATAGAAGGGCAAGATGGATTTTCTTGCTACTATCAAAACAAAGAATTAAACCGAACATACTTATAGAACATGTCATCTCATACACCTTAAAACGGATCCTGAATGCAAACCACAATGAGAAGTAACAAATTTTAGCACAGAGGAGAACCAACAGACCTGGAACTTTGAAAGGTGATCAATGGTCAACTCTTCTGTTAGAGCATATATGAGAACAGCATTGTTAAGTTCTTGAAGCTTTGCGACACAAGCAACAGCCCTGTTCTTCCCAATGTCATCCTCAGATAGAAAGAAATTGCCTGATAAGTCCCACATTTCCACATTTCCGATATCATGTAGGGTGACAGATTTAACACCAGCTAGAGCAAGATTCTTTGCTGTTGAAAGGAAATATTAGTTCCGAAAAACTCACCAAGAAAATGCTTATAAGACATTAGTGGGAACTACACTGATAGCTATCTATCTAACAAAGTGATTAATTACTGGCTGATAAACAAGTGAGAGGCAGTGACTAGCGTAGTATCTAACAAAGTGATTAATTACTGGCTGATAAACAAGTGAGAGGCAGTGAGCCAGTGACTAGCGCAGTTACACTACTCCACCATGTCGTATAATGAGGACAGTCATTCAACCAGAATAGTAAACTATAAAAAAAATACATATATAAAAATCAGAAAAATGATCGCGCCATTTGCATTTCTAAGTTCAACAGAAACTTTAACAGATTAAATATTGGAGCATAAACGTCTAAGGCCATCAGCCCTTTTGCTTGCCCTGTTGCTGCCCATATGCCCATTACATGCAACAGTCCCAGCCATATTGTGCAATCCAGCAATTCAGCATGTATACATACTATTGTATACTGACTATTGTATTGCCGAACCCATAATACACAGGAAGATATTAAACGTAGGACCAAAATAAGGGGGCACGCACCGATCTCGGCCCCTAGCCCGTTAAGGCCGGATATGAGCACGTTGGAGGCAAAGAGCTGCTGCATCGTGTCCCTTCCGTACACAGCGAGCTGCCTGCTGTGCAGGTCCTCGTCGATCTCCACCACCCCGCTCCCATTGCTGCTCCCGCCGCCACCCACATCCGCCCCGGCCACCATCTCCGCCGCCGATTCCGCCACCAGAGCCTTCTTCACGGCAGCATCACCGCGGTCCTCAGCTCCCGCCGTCCTCACCGTCGTAAGCATATATCGAGAACCCCTGCACAGCGCAACAATAACATCAGAACGAATCAAAAGCGAAAAGCGCCCAGCACCCAAATGCCCAGGAATGGCGCGGATCGAATAATCCAAACGGGTCGAGTCGACGAGGGGCAGTACAGCTTAACAGCGGTGGCGATCGGAGTGGGGGCCTAGGGTTCGCGCAGCGGTCGCGGCCGTGGGTCGCCCCCTTCCTCGCCCGGCTTGGAGGCCAAGCTGATGAGATGGAGGCACATATACAACAGTGGCGGCCTGGCGGGCGGAGAGAGGGGTTTTGCCTTTTGCAGCGAGGTGGTGACGGTGGACACGGTACGGGTGGCGTGCTTGAGCCGTTGAGCTGGCGGAGGAGGAAGGCCTCGAGTGATCAGGGCCGTTCGTTGTTGAGAACGACGGGTGTGATTCTGTGGAGGGCAAGTCAGAGCAAAAGACGCGACTGTATGACATCGACGCGAGGCTATTCACACCGCGCACAGGTAAACGGCCCGTGCTGCCGAGCTAGAGGGAGAGGACGTCGGCGAGCGACGAGCGGGCTGTGGGCGGCCGTCCTCGTCAATCTCGCCCGTCCCCACGCCGTCGTGCCGGAGGGAGGAGGGCATGAAAGAGGTGGAAGGAGGTCGTCGCTGTGCTCAGGCCTATCGCGCTGGATTCCACCGCCACGCTCTCCGTGGATGAAGGGGGGAGAAGTAGTGGCAGAGGCGGCGGCGCGCAGCCAGGAGAAGTGATGTGACACTACAAAAATTTATACCCTAAAACTAAATAAGCCCTAAATCAAATATGTTCATCTGATCTTACTCAGGCAACTATCCAACAGCTTCCCCTTTTCCTTTTAGAAATAAAAAAACTAGCCTCATCCTTTTTTTTTCCCGTTTTGGTTGAGAGACGTTTTATTTTCTTTTTGCACGTGCAAACATGCAGATTTCTTTTCTTTTCATGTGCGCATATGATGCTAACATCTCTTTCTCTCGCTCATAACTCAGAGGAGCTGAGATACACGACATAATTCAATAGAATAGGTTAAAATGTATGAAATTGTACACTTTTTTTGAATTTTCTATAGGACAATAATATTATCTTTAGGCTACGTCATCTTTTTTTTCTTTCAAAAACTAATCAACATGGAAAAAGGGTTTTAAAAATGTGGGGGCAAGATAAAAGTAACTTTTACACCTTATACAACAAAATAAATTCTATGAATATAATGTGAACTTGCATAACAAGTTACATAATTAGCTTTTCATAAGTTGTGCGACTCTCATAGTCTCTCTCTCTCTCTCTCTCTCTCTCTCTCTATATATATATATATATATATATATATATATATATATCTTCAATTGGCAGATGTGTAAAATATTTAATATTAAAAATAAAAAATACAAATAAGATAATCATGATTAAAACGCATAAGTTAATAGCAAAAACTAACATGATTATCTAACAAAGTGTGCTAAACATGGAACCAACAACAATAAGTGAATCAAAACAAGTTAGGTAGCATACACATGAAAACACAAAATAGATGTATAACTTTATTACAATAAGTTAATCAAATAAGTTAGGTAGCATACATATAAAAATATAAGATAGATACATAGCTTTTTACAATGATTTAGGTAACATAAACATAAAAACATAAGTCAGGTACATAAATTTGTATAATAAGTTAATCAACTAAGTTAGCTACGTTAGTTAGTATATATGAGAAGCCTAGCATTCTGGTATATAGGTAATTTGTACCATTTGTCAGATAAGTTATGACCATAACTTATGAAAGTAGCTGATGACATGATTTGGGAACACATAAGTCATTCACAACTCATGCACATGAGTTAGTCTAAAAACACATGTAACACAAGTTGTACAACAAGACATATTCATAATAACTTGCAATGTGCAAGATATCAAAGTACAAGTTGCATGTAGCATAGAATCTGAACATAATGAAACACTATAGCCACATTTGTGAGAATTCACAAAACGAGGACAAAAGGAAAAATGCAACTATAAATAGGCTGTCTAAACCCTGCCAATATACGAGAAGTACCTTTCAAACTATAAGTCTCTAATTTCTTATTTGTAGTGAACTTGATCTATTTATGAACTATAAGTACATATGGAACTATAAGTATGGATTCTTATACGGAAAAATTGTACTTGTCCTAATCTATACTTCTTATATAAACAAACCCCACTAGTGAATTCTCTTGACATGCAAGCTGTCCACATCAGCAATCCACTGAAATTTGCAATTAAAGTCAACTAGCACATGTAATTATGATAGCTATCTCTTCATGTAACATTCATTGAGTTGTGGACCAATATCTTTTTAAATTATCTGAAATCGCCGCAGCAACGCGCGGCGTATTTTCCTAGTTGAGACAAAAGTTATGACCATAACTCATGGCATAACTTGGAGAGATGATGTAAATTCACGTCAACTTATGCACACAAAGTTAGTCCATAAAAAACTTATTATTAATAAGTTATGTAACACAAGTTATATTAATAAGCTATGGATAAATAACTTATAATAATAAGTCATGCAGTCCAAGTTATGCAAATTATTATGTAACTAATATCCAACATCTCAGGAAAAATAAATAAAGCATAGGCAGCCTTAGGGTCTGTTTGAATGCACTCCAACTAAAGTTTAGCTAACTTATAAAATTAAGCATGTTTCTTACCAGATGAGACCTTATATCATCAGTTTCTTAGAATATGAAGTTGCATGAATAGTTTTTGAGTTACTTTCAAACTAGATGCGTATCTCACACATTGCTGCAGAAATTATAAATATTTAGAATAAAATTATGCTATATGTTTACTTATAAGAAGGAATAAACTATTTTACATATTGTGATATATTTATGGAAAAAGTCTATTTTACCTCTCTCATCTTTTGTCAAAGTCTATTTTGTCTCCCTCAACCCTAAAACCAGACAAACTACCTCCCCCAACTTTTCAAACCGTGCACTTTACCTTCCTGGAGTGGTTTCGAAGGCGGTTTTGCTATAGTGACGGTGGTTTTGTCTTTTTCTTTTTTAGTTATTTCTGTTGAATTTTTGAAAAATCACAGTAAATCATAGAAAAGTCATAAAATGAAAAATTCAGTTTTGTTAGACTCCACATGAGTAAATCTACGCAGTAAAAATATATTATGGTATGCTTTAGTATAAAGTTTTTTCTATAAAGGTTTTATCTTTTCTTTTTTATTTATTTGGCTGAATATTTGAAAAATCATAACAAATCATAGAAAAATCATAAAAATAGAAAATCTATTTTTTTGTCTCCACATGAGTAGATATACACAGTGAAACATATAATATGTATGCTTTAGTCCAACAAAATAACTATAGAAGCTACAACTATGAATTATTTTAATTAATTACAAAAAAGCATCGATCTAAAACTATAACAAAAATTCTATAATAAAGTATACCATATTGTATGTTCACGTGTAGACATGCTCATGTGGAGTCTAAAGAAATTAGATTTTCCATTTTACGATTTTTTTTATAATTTATTATGATTTATCAAATATTTAGCTAAAATAAATAACAAAGAAAAAGACAAAACCTTCATAGTAAAAACTTTGTACTAAAGCATACCATACTATATGTTTACTGCGTAGATCTACTCATGTGGAGTCCAACAAAATGGATTTTTCATTTTATGATTTTTCTGTGATTTACTGTATTTTTTTTAAAATTTAGCTGAAATAATTAAAAAAGAAAAAGACAAAACCACTGTCACTGTAGCAAAACCGCCTTCGAAACCCCTCCAGGGAGGTAAAGTGCACGGTTTGAAAAGTTGGAGGAGATGGTTTATCTGGTTTTGGGATTGAGCGAGGCAAAGGAGACTTTGCCAAAATATGAGGGAGATAAAGTGGATTTTTTCGTATATTTATTGATAGTGAGGTTTTGTTTTATAAGGGTTTGAAATGAGCCCAGGTAAAGCCCACGAAGGCAGGAGCCACAAAACAGTGGGGTGGCAAAGCCTCCCTACCAGGCCCACCTGTCCCGATCTTCCTCCTTCCTCCCTCCGTCCGTCTCCGTTTCCCGTCTGGGTGTGGCCGTCTCGCTTCGCCCACTTTCTCCCCCCAGATCTCCAAGGCCAGGAGCCCGGGGAAACCACCGTGCCCGCAGCGATGTCGGCGAGCAGCACGCCCGTAGACGCCTCGGGGGAGCCGATCCCGACTTCGTCTGTGCTGATGGCGGCGTCGAAGCACATCGCAGTGCGGTGCCGCCCGGAGAACATCGCCTTCCTCAACTGCAAGAAGAAGGACCCTAACCCCGAGAAGTGCCTCGAGAAGGGCCGCCAGGTCACACGCTGCGTCCTTAGCCTGTGAGTCCGTCTGCCACGTTCTCCCCCTATCCTCCCTGCCTGCCCCGTCCGATCCCCTGCTGCTCGATTGGACCTGCTTCCGTCATTCTGTTCCTTAGGGTTGGATACGTTGTTGAAGCGATTTGTGAGGTTACTGATGTTACAATTGAACAGCTACCTGGCATTGGTTATGCGATAACTAGTGTGTACTCATTGGTCATCCCTTCTCAGGTTAATCAGCAGCTGAGTGGGTATGCAAATGTTATGCAAATATTAGAGATTTCTGATTGCATTGCAACTTGCAAGGCTGCACCATGTTTTTCTTTGAACATGCATTAGACCCGCGGTTCATTATCTTACAAAGAAGAGAGGGAATCTAAAAAGACTCAAACAATGGCAAAATAAAACGATCGGCAACCTTGCCTCCCTGCGTGCATACGTGCGGCTGGATATTTGGCCATCGATCAAAATGAGCAAAGGGTTCTGTTCCTTGATTGTTTAGGTTGGATTCATCCAAAAAAACAACCAGTGAGTATATCTGATTGTTCTCTCATTGTTTGATCTTTTACTTCTGGTATGCTCATTTTCAACAGTAAGTTTTGCGTGAACCCTATTGTTTGTAGTTTTTCCTTTACCTTATTTTCCAGCCATCAATTTATTAACAACAATCAAATAGATTGGGGGGGGGGGGGGGGGGGGGGGCATGGAGGAACTGTGATGGGTGAAGCCCTTAGCAACCATTGCCAAGATGATCAAATTTTAGCTAATTACAACCTCACTATTGTCCAGTAGGGTAGCACGAATCACGATGGAGGTACTGTTGGTGTCTTACCCAACTTTATGCTTTCTTTTATACACTACATTTTAGTGAGGAAATGAAATGAGAAAAGTATTTGGCAAATCCATTCAGCATCATCACATATTCACATTTTTTTTTACAAGAATAACTGGTTATTTCAGGTTTGCTTGATATCTTGCTCTGTTTGGCTCCTGTCAAAACATACCCCTTATAGCTCCAATTTGTTGACTAGAAGCTTGAAGTGGTTGAATTGGTGCTGTCATACTTCTGTAGTTCTGTGTGCCATTATTCCTTCTTCTTGAGCATTAGGACCGACTTAATGTATATAGGTTATATAGGTTACACAGGACATAAATAAAGTAAGAAAAAGCAAAGCGCATTATCAGTGTTGACATATTATTGAGATCTACCAGATCCACAATTCTGTAGCCTTGAGTTGTATAGGGCATCTTTGATTCTTAAAAGCTGGAGAATATGCACAGAAAAAGTGCATGTTCAACAATATGACACCTGTTGAGGCTGACATTTGGATCCTGGGTCATGTGTCAGCATGTGTTTCTATCATTTCTTGTTTGGTACTCCATGCGTTAGAAAATGTAGGTTGTTTTTGTCCTAAGTCTACTCTAACTTTGACCAAGTTTATAGAAAAATGCACCAACATCCAACATAAAATTACTTCCATTAAATCCACCTTGAAATGTGTCTTGATATTGTATTTATTTGGTTATAGATGTAATATATTTTTCTATAAACCTGGTCAAAGCTAAAGAAGTTTTACTTAGAACAAAACTAAAGCAACATACATTTTAGAATGGAGTAATTGATGACATACAGACCTATCTTTTTATGCCAAAACTAACCAGCCAGGAATTCCTTTTGGTTATTTTCTGGGAGAAGGGGGGGGGGGGGGGGGGGGTCCATATTCAGGGCTGTGCATCCTGTTACCCCTTCTAATTCTGGAATGAAAAGTGCAGACTCCACCCAATATTGTAGACTCCGCCCAATGTTGTAGCTATTCTTTTAGTTGAATAGCATGTGTGACTGTATGCTTTTCATAGCGTTCTTTACATGTATTTTGTAGGTTGTAGGACCCTGTTTTTCTTGTTCGACATTGTTTGCCTTAGCGGTGTGGTTTCCATTAAGCTTATATCACTTCTGTCCTTCCTAGGCCATCTTTGACTAGTAATGTTTCCACTCCCAGGTTGAAAGAACTTCATCAAAAGTGTCCCAAGGAAATGGATGAATATGCTGGTTGCATGTATTACTACACCAACGAATTCGACTTCTGCCGTAAGGAGCAGCAAGCTTTTGAGGAAGCCTGCCCCGTTTCTGAGTAGATTCTGAGAGTTTTACTTCCAGTGATCTTCGCAAATAAGGAAAAAAAGGCTGAAAAACCGAGTTCATGTTTGTTGTCCTCAAGGAATTTTTACTGGTGGGTGAATAGCACACACCCTGGAGCTATTCACCCCATTTGTCCCCCTCAATATATTTCAAACTTGAATTAACGCAGCCGTATGCTCTCAGATGGTGATGACGATGTTTTCAATTTCTGGTTCACAAATTACATTTGACGGGCTAGCTGTTATTTCTGTCCCGTGTGTTCTAACCTGCTAACCTGATCTCCAGCTCTGGACCTTGTTTCTGTCACAAGGTTATGGGCTTAGAGCAACTCCAGCAGTAGACCCTAAATTAAAACCTCTATTTTCGATTTGGTTGCTCACCCTCATTTTTGTTGGTCCAAATTTATACTTCATCTCCAGCAGTAGCACGAAAGCCCCTAAATTCACTTCAACACACAATGACGAATGGGACCCGCTCGTCATCCTCTCCTCCCTTTCTTCTTCCTCTGCTTGTCGTGCTTGCCGTGCTCGTCTAGAAACGGCCGCACTCGCCGTGCTCGTTAGAGGAGGGGGGCAGGCGGTCGTGCTCGCGGGGAGGAGAGGGGATGGGGCACTCGCCGGAGGGGAAGGAGACGCCCATGCTCGCGTTCGTCCTCATCCATGGCAGGGCCAGGCGGCCAGCACGCCCACGCGGCTCCGCAGGTCGGAGAGGAGGGGCGCGGTGGAGGAGCGTCTGGGCGGCGCTCTTGCAGCCCGGAGGGGAAGGAGCCGCCCGTGCTCACTTTGTCCTCGTCCATGGCAGGGCTAGCGCGCCGGCAGGGTAGCCACCACGTGGCTCCGCAGGCCGGAGAGGAGGGACGCGGTGGAGCCAGAGGGGAGGGCACGGTGGAGCCGGAGGGGAGGCGCGTCTCGGTGATGCGGTAGGGTCGTGGTGGCGAGCGGGTGTGCGCGGGGAGGAAAGAGGGGATGGGGGCTGGCCTATTGGCCCAACAGGAATTGAGATTGGAGGGGGGATTTGGGTGGGCTGCCAAATTTTGGGGCTCTAGTAGAGGTCCTGGTGGAGCACATTCTTTTTTTAGCCCCATATTTAGCTATGGGGCTCAAGTAGGAGCCCTGCTGGAGTTGCTCTTATGGCACTAACAAGATGTACTCCTACATCAAATCTGAATAGTCTGTAAACATCAAATCTGAATAGTCTGTGAAGACTATAGAATATCATTGGCTTCTTTATCAGCTCAACGAGGATGAGGCGCAGCAGCGGCCTGCCGTTTTGTAGCATGGTGATTGCGTTGCAGTTGCTGGATTTGCTGCCACCAGCGGACGGGCGCAGGCATGGGCTCCGGCCTCCGGGGCGAGAAGGCGTCAATGCGTTTCAGCGAGTGCCGAGAGATAGACTGCCGAAAATTTATGTTTCGAAGGTATGGCTGGGGCTTGCCATGGTCCTTCATGATTTATTATCACGAAGTCGTCTTATATCACTTAAGGCCCTGTAGGATCTAGTACTGCTCTAGCTTTTAGCCCGGTGTGACTGTCCATGAACCGTGATGGCTGAATCCTGCCTGCCTATTTCAAATCCATCTCTATCTACCTATCTTATCTACAACTAAAAAGGATGGGATGCAATCGTCCCCGGCAGACTCATGCGGTCACGCCCGCCCCCTACGAGAAAACGCCCGGCGCTCCCCACGCACGAAAAACACGCACATCCCCTCGACTTCTTCTCCAAACCGCTGCCTGCCCACGACTCCGGCTACTCCCGCCCGCGCCCACACCGCGGCCTGGCTCCCCACTTGTGCACGACTCCCTCCAGCCTCCAGCTCCCTCCCTAGCCTCTACCTCCCTCTGGCCTCCGCTCCCCGCTCCCTGCTCCGCCCTCGATCCGGCGCACCTGGCCGCCGCCTCCACCGCCTCGACGGCGGCCTCCACGCCCGGGTCTCTGTCGCCGCCGTCGACACCAGCCCTGCTGCCATCTCCAACTCGAAGTAGCGCATGCATGCAAACTCGGAAAGCGGAACGCGCCGGGTGAACAGTTATCGCCGCCCGACGCCTCGCCCCAGCGGAGGTGCTGCGACCCCGCCACCGACAAGGCGTCCCCTGCCGCCTCCACGACTGCAGTCGAGCTGCCGCCCGACGCCTCACCCCAGCCGAGGTCGCCGCGGTGCCGGTGCCAGCGCCAGCGTGGTGGTCTAGAGAACATATGCAGAAATCTGCGTTCCAAACAGGGTTCGAGCCTGATCTGGTTTCGGTGTTGCAGGCTAGCCGATGTATGCCGGGCATGGAGCTTGAGGGGAGGCGATGATATTGCTGAGGATGGTCGAATGCTGGTGTTGCAGGCTGGTCATCAATCTATAATACTACATCTGACTTTGCACAGGATGGTCGAATGCTGCGAATGGACTTTGTAATCTAGCTGTTGTTTTATGCAGGAATTCTAGGAGAATTTCAACTCATGTAGAGTATCTTAAGTGTATTACGGACAATGGCCGGTAGAATAGATAGTCGTAATGAGCATGGTTGTTACTGTATAAACTATATTGTTTCGATTTTACATAAGAAAAATTAATTATATTCTACTTGACTGTGCTTTGAGCTCACATAATGGTGATTAGCATTGTTACGAACATCATGATTAATGTATTGTTTTTTTTGTATTGTCAGACTCTTTGTTACTGATTAATCACAGCTAATTCGCTAGACACCAACACCCCCGATCTCCTGAGGGATCTCATCCCAAGTGATAACAGTTTCACTGGGACTCTTACACCCTATGGAAGTAAGCACATGAGCTACTCTATTACAGACTTGAGGACAAACGTTAAAGGAACATTAGACAAAATCAAATGACCACAGATATTTAATTTCTGCAATGATCCCACCCATCGCCGACAGACGGTACTCCTCTCCTTCCACTACTTCTTTCACCTGGGTAGCATCCGTTTGGACGCACAGCTTTGTGATGCCTAAGGTGGTCGCCATCCTCATCCCTGCTAGGACTCCCAGGAGCTCTGTGTGGAAGGCGTCGAGAACACATACCTCCTTCCCTGCCCCGGCCTTAATCACCATTCCGTTCTTGTCTCTGATAATGAAACCCCAGCCTCCTATCATTTGTTCCTGGATGAAAGAGCCGTCAGAGTTGAGTTTGAAGACTCCCGGTGGTGGGCTGTGCCAACTTTTCCTCTCTGAACGTTTTATGACAATAGCTTTTCCGGTCTCACTTTCAAAGCACACCAGACTGGAAATCAGTGATATATATTCTATTTTTGAAGTTGATCTCCGTATAAGTACACGTTGAAACTTGAATTATCATGATATTATTTTGTTCCCGTTGCAACGCACGGGCATGATCCTAGTAAGAATAAATTTGCCAAACTGCGAATCATGTTGGTTCAACATTGGATTTGCTGGAGGTTTGGATGCGGTAACTTCGTAAGAGTGGGAATATTTACATGTGCCTGCTTTGCGGTTCTACCCAAGTGACCAATGGACACATATCTACGTACCGCATTCAGCTATGCGCGGCGGTAGACGAAATAAGTGTATCTTGTTCGCTTGAACTGAAAATAGTTGCATTCCGTAACTGAAATTAAGCGTTAATACACGTACAAGGATTGGGTATATCCCGAAATGGGAGGGTATGGCGCAAATGGAATCAGAGAGAAGAGAAGCTACCAGGATGCGGCATCACAATTCTGACAAAGTCGTAGGTGGACACTGCTCCAAGAAAACGAGACGCCACTTATAGGGAGGCCGCCATGGCCATGGAAGCACATGGCGTGATCATAGGCAGACAGACACATGGAGTAGTAGAAGCAGATGTGGACACGAGAGGCGAGCGGCTCCTCAATTTTGACCCAGACTTCGCCACGCCACATCGCAATCTTGAGCAGGTCAGACAGACCGGGGGAATCTCAACAGATCTTGACCTGTCCCAAAGACCCGCCCCCAGTAGATCCAACATTGTTACATGTTACTCGCAATGTGCGCATCCAAACATTGCTGTTCATGGTACTAGCCCTCAATAATAAACACTATGCAGCTTGTTGTAGAGGATGTGGCAAGACACTGCTGTTCATTCCCCCCAGATCCTGCAATTAAAATCCTCACTCACCTCCTTTCGTTTTCACGTCACCTTCTGCGTACTAATTCAAGATGGACTGACATTTCAAGGGACAAGAGATGTGAGCAACAATATAACAAGCCTCTGCACATATATATTATATTATATTTTCTCAGATGCAGTTTCCTGCATGATTAGGCAAACAGCCAAGCCAAACTGCTATATAGCATATAATATAATATAGAAAGGAAAAAAAAAGGAAGAGAAAGAACTATCTAACATTCTGCCTCTGTAGGATGGATATAATCTCAGAGAACTGAGGGCGCTTCAGAGGGGAATTGTCCCAGCACCTGTGCATCAGTGACCTCAGGAAAGGAGGACAATCTCTGGGGATCTCCGGCCTCAGCCCGCAGGCCGCGATTCCGACAGCTGCTTGCACTGGAGAGTAGGTGGAGTAGGCCTCCTCTCCGGTGATCATCTCCCACAGCACCATTCCGTAGCTGTAGACGTTGCTCATCCAGGTCTCCGAGACGGTTTCAGGATCCCCAGCTATGATCTGTAGACACCATAGTAACTAAACTTTTCAGAAATGACAGATCAGTACAAAATGAGATAGTAGAAAACTTATTTGCATAAAATTATTTGCATAATTGTCGACTAGATGATTGTCTTTTACAACAATTTTTATTGTGTTAGTTTACTGCCAAAGAAGAAAGAAAAAAAAAATTGCAACTGACTGGCTGATCTACCACGAGTAGAAATGAACTTGCAGAAGAAAGGTGACACCACTTCATAATAGCATTGAATATTGTATAGGTCATTACATATTAGCATATTAAAACCAGCAGTTTAAAATAGAGCAGCTTCGTGCAGCAAGAACCTCAAGCAGCTACAAGTGAACATCTACTTTCAGACAACAGTATGGATTTTCCGTAAATCAAGTCGAAAACTAACCTCTGGAGCCAGCCATCGGTACCCAGATGTCTCATACTCAGTGACCTCACCAACATTACTACAAGGGGTTACAATGCCCATATCCCCAAGGCAAGCATTTCCTTGCCTATCCAGCAGGATCTTCTGAGCATTCAGATCACGATATGCAATGCCATAGCTGTTCATGAAAGCCAGAGCATCAGCAACATCAAGAGCGATCTTAACCGTGTCTCGGAGGGACATCCGCTTATTTCTCTGCATAAGAATATCATGAACTGATCCTCCTTCCATCATCCTCGTTACTATGCAGAGCCCATGATTTTCACTGAAACAAATGCCATGGAATTGGAGGATGTTCCTCTGGCCACAGCTCATCAACTGCAGCATGTCCTGGCGAATCTCAACATCGTAAGCACTTCCCATGTCACAGCCCCTCAATTTGTTGACCCAAACCTTCTTTCCTCTATAGACACCCCTGAATGAATTCGTACCAATCCAATCAATGAACTCAATCTCCTCAGAACGCAGCATCCAGCGACCGAGCTCCTCACCACCAGAGCGAATGGTTTGCCACTCATCTACTGAGACGAAGACTGATGAGTGTGGTAGGGGAGTGGGAAGCTGTGGTCTGCGGGTTGGCTCATTGTCAAGTACCTGACCATCATCTGGATCAAACATCGACTCCTCATCAAAGTTTCTCGATCCTTCTTCCTGACAACCGCAGAGCCCAAATGGTAGCTTCACAACACCACTGTTCTTTCTTTGCTTCTTTACTACCGATTTCAGTGCAGACTCAACCCGGTTCTTGAAGAGCGCCTCATTCCCAGTTTGCACAAGTATCATGACAACACCAAGTGTCAACCCTCTCTTCTCAAAGATCTGGATCTTCTTGCAACAGAATGAAGGGCTGTCTAGTGATCCTGACATTGACTGCCATGAGAGCGGCGCAGTGCAAGCAAATGTTAGCTGAAAAACAGTGCCTTCATCACCACTTCCTCTGCCATGAACTTCCTCAATGTTCACTGCAGGCTGATCCTCACCAGTCGCCTGTTCTACAAGACGGGCATGCAAGAGGACATCTTTCATGTCAAATCCTGCCTGTGCGTAGCTGCAAAATCGAAATTTCTGCTTGTCAGCGACCATTCAGCAGATCCAGAGAGAAATGCGCTGTTACCTTAGCTTAGATATCAAATTATGTGCGTGATTTAATCATAAACACAGTAACAAAAAATCACTGCAGAAATTTGTGATCTCTGGAAGTTAAAAAAAAAAAGATGGTAGATAAGAGATCCAGCTATTATAGTTGCTTACGAAACTAATCTCAGATTGCAGCAAATTTGTGCCATCGATGGAGCCACTGGCAAGTTTTGCCTCTCTATATAGAGTTGCAAGATTTCATCCAAAATGGAAAATGTTTGCTGAGCAATACACCTTACTTTGTTGCAGAATTGGGTGGCACCAATAAAGGGGAAAACAACGCAAAAAGGTGGCGACTGTGGGACACTGACCTGTTGGGGAGAGCGTCGAAGTGGCGGCGGAGGTCAGCGACGAGCTTCTCTGGCAGCTGCTGATTGGCGGCGCCGCGGGAGTAGAGCTGCGCGAGGCCACGGAGGAGGAGCGGTGGCGGTTTCTCGGCTCGAGGTGATGGGTCGCGGGGGAGGCCGCCGCCATCCAGGCTCAGCGTGTTCTTGAACGCGGCGATGGCGCCGGCAAAGTTGCGGCCCAGCCGCTGCCACTTCTTGGGGGGCGCGGGAGCCGACGTCGGCTCGCCGGCGTACGCAGAATCGGCGCAGGTCGGAAGGGAGTCATCTGAGCGGCCGTGGGGCTTCATGAGAACCTGTTCCACCAGCTCCTCGTCGGTGCTCGGCCGCCCCGACCAGCACTCCAGCGCCGCCGCCATCGCTGGAGACTTGTCCTTTTTCCCGCTGCTGAATCTTCACTTGCTTTAAGATTGGACCGAGTGACCCCCAAGATCTTGCTGGATGAATCTACTGAAGGCGGGATCGCTTTGGGAGATTGGACCGACTGACCAGAACAAAACCAGAATATTTGGCTGCTGGATGAATCTACTACTGGTATTTATCTGCAGAACCTAGGAACGGGTGTCTACAAAATGTGAAGAAAGATAGCAAAAGGAAGCGCTGTGATGTTTGCTCAGTAGCGCTGTGATGTTTGCTCAGTAGCAAGTGAAGAAACCGAGTGTTGTGGTTTTGTGGGGAATCTCTGAGCCAGGGAAGAGATTTTTTTTTCCCCTCGCTGTGATGTTTGTTCTACATAAAACTAGTCATGTTGCCCAACCTTGCTCAGCTCATAGAGGGAGGAGGGAGAAGAAGCGAGCCAAAGAAGGTGGAGAGGAAGGAGGGAGGCAAAAGAAAAATGACGCCTGTTTTTGTAGTACCAGCTGCCAGCGTGCTTATGAGTGAGGCGTGGTCCATGTCCATGGACGATGGGCCAGGGCGGAAGGACTGAGGTGAAGAGGAAGAGAGAGAGACCATGCATCATGGAGGGCAGGAGGGGGGTGGGGCTGGCGTCCTACGAATAATTTATGAGAGGTGTTTGGTGCGTTCATGTGATCTTGCTGCCATACTGCCATACGCAGGCAGGAAAAATTGGGTTAAGCTGCAGAGCACAGGAACAAAAAATGGATGTAGCATTAAGGATGCTTTGCATCTTGCAAATGGCAACCTTCCTTTGCGTGGACCATGCACCATTGCACCCTGAATACACTCTGTAAGCTGGATATTTGTGTTCCAAATGTCAGATGAGAAAAGCACGAATGCGCATCCTCACAGTTTCATTTGCTTCTGCTTCGTCTCTCTTTCTATTTCTTTTTCAGTTAATGATTATGGAAGTATGATTTTTTTCAGTGTTCAGAGAGAGAGGGGGAGATGGTATTCTGCAGAGATTTCCTTAGCCGTTATCTTTACCGGGGTAAAGGTGACAGCAGCAGATTAGCAGATCTTTTTCCTTAAAATGTACTTCCGTCGTCCCATAATAAACGTACAATTTTTTTATACAAATAATAAACTAAATAAATCAATCATTATGAAAATATCTCTAACAATAAAATAAGTCATAACAAAATAAATAATATTTATTAAAATTTTTTAAATAAGACGAGCGGTTAAACAGGAATAGTAAAAGTAAAAGAATTGTATTTATTATGAGGCGGAGGAGGGGGTATTAGCAGGTTGCGAGAGAGAATGAGATCTGTCTCGCTTCTTCGGCCTTTATGGTTATCACGAGAAAGGAAAAGACTCTCTGATACAGTGCCTGTTGTCATTTGACCTTTTCTGCAGCAGCTGGCGCTGGCGTTGCTGCCACTGCCGTTATGTCGACTCGGACGCTGCGTGAACCAAATTCCACTGGACCCTCCCTGCGAGTACGACGTACTAGTACTTACTACTGTAGTGCTCCTAGAATATCTCCACTCACCAGTCACCGGTTCACGGCTCACGCTCACCGGCAGTAGAAGCAGCAGTACTAGAGGTGCAGACTGCGAATCACAGCAATGACGTGACACGATCGCTGAGGATCAGCATCGTGCCGTGCTTGTCTGCAGATCTGTGGGATCAGCATCGTGATGTGCTTGCTGCCACTGCGAGGCGGAATAAAATCATGTCACGCACAGTAACGCCGCCGACGTGGCCATGTCATCTTGCTGCTTATGGAAAGCTATGGCTAGAAAAGTGGAAGCCCTACTGCTTTTTTTTTTTTTTTTACGAGATAGAGAAGCCCTACTGGGCTACTGCTAATGAGCTATTGCTAAAAAAAAACAGTGCAGGAAGGGCGGAAAACTACTGCTCGGGTCAGCATTCCCGGCAGCCATGGGAACAGTGGCAAGATTCCGTGGCCAGCACCGGCAGAAACGCCAAACGCAAAAAATCCTGGCATCAAGTATTAGGCACTCTGATGGGATACCGGTCGCTAGAGACATCAAGCTTAGATAGTTGGATCAATGAAGCTGCAGTGTGCGCTACATTATTGCGTACTGTATGCGTTGCGTCGTCCATGCTGCCGTGGGGTGTGATGGAGAGGAGCGCTCTGTAACTGTAAGCCCCACCGGGCACCGGCCATAGCTATTCCCGGCTGCCACCTGTGCCTGCGCTCCGGCCGAATTTCGAAGAAACATGTGTGCCCCCAAACTGAGCCACCTGGAATTCGGCCGCCGTGTCGGCCATTTCGCCCTGCCACCTCCGTGCCGTGCACTCGAGGAGTTGGCGAGCTAATCATGCCCGCGGAGACGACGAAGACGATCAGGTTAGCACAAAAACCTGTTGTTTAACGCGAACCCATCACCCCATCGGCGACGACCATCGCTTCGCTCGCGTCCTTTTTGTGCGCTTCCGGACTGTCCTCACAATTGGTTGGGCCGATCGATTTCTTTACGGAGCGGAGACTCGCCTCATCGCCACTCGCCTGGCCGGACGCCAGTAGCCCGTACCGGAACGCCGAATTCATTGGCGTAATTAAACCTTTGTTTTTTCAGGCTAGATGCTGAAGGGAAGGGCGGTTGGTTCTTTATGCCGCATCAGTACAAGCAGTAACAGCCGTCCTGGATGGCCGGATCGTGCCATACATGATCAAATCCCTGGATACCTACTATACCAGGGCCGTGATTGTGTGTGGCCTAGCTAGTGATCTATACGATCAGTGTGACGCGCAGTACTTACTCCGATTGAGTTCGAGGAGGCAATTAGCAGAGATGGAAAAAAGTTTAAGTTTAACGCTCTGCGACTGCGAATAGAATAGTACGGTTCTCGATGGGTGGAGCGGCACGGCACCGGCGTGCGTGACGGGACGTGACGTCCATTCCGAAAATCGCGACGACGACTTCCCTCGCCGCGTCCAGTTGTTCAGCGAGGAGACTGGCCGGCGGCACGACCGTAGCCATCGCGAGGCCGGTGCTCCGTGCTGCATGTGGCGTGCAGGGAGGCGCCCCATGTGAGAGGGGGTAGGCGCAGGGCTGTTCAGACTGCATGCAGGTCCGGGAGCGGCACGAGCACGAGGTTGGTGGTGGCGGCGCGCCGGGCGCCGTCCGACCCTGCTGATCGAGCTCGACCGGTGCCTCCCGCTCCCGCCGAATGGGCCCCCCGGCTCCCGCGACGCCGACGCGGGGCTGTCCCGGTGTCCCGTCACGGGCAAAGCAAATGGCAGTCTGAATCGCATCGCGGCTGGCGAGCGCAGCGCGCTTAACGGCCACCCCCAATAATGGCGGCGGCATTAGCTTAAACCAAGCTGCATTAGCAAGATACTTATGGATTCGGTTTGCCGTGGGCGCCTTTGCCCGCCACGGCGCCTGTCCTGCACTGCCATCGGCGGCCGCGGCGCACACCTGGCTTTCCGTTTTTTCCCCCGCGGACCAATGGGGTCGCGTCCGTACAGGTCCTGCGCTGCGAGGGCCACGTGCTTACGGACACGACGGTGGTTGGCAAAACATCTCATGCCATGTGCCGTCGTGCCGATCCATCGACGCCGGACTGCCGGCGCGGTGCGGAGTGCGGTGCGCGCGGCGCCACACCGCTGGTCCCTGCGACGTGCGCAGCAGGGTGTGGCCTGTGTGAATGATAAGTTGGTAACCTCGGCGACTAGGATTTGTACTGTAACTGTAACGTCTTGACTCTTGAGGCTACGTTGACTGCCTACCCATGGAGATCTGCTAAAGGATGGCAACGGGTCGAATTCGCATCGGGTGGAGTCTCTAGGCACATAAAACCGAAACCCGAACCGATTCCGGTGAAAAAATTATCACCGAAACCGAAACCCGAAACCCACTACTATATAGCAATAAGAAAAATAATAAATAATTTTTAGCAACATATGTATGATATATATTACGTATTCAAATATATAAGCAAGAGACAATAAACAACACATAATTTTATGACTCAATTTAGAACAAAATTTAATAGTTACATAAATAATTTACTAATAAAAATACATGAGTTTTTATTTAAAATGTTATATTTCAGATATCCATTGGATATTCGCGGGTGAAAACCGAAACCTGAAACCGAACCCGATATGTTTCGGGTATCCGAACCCGAAAACCGTGGACGAAAAATTAGACCCGAACCCGAACCCACGGGAACCGAAACCCACGGATATCCATACCAAACCCGATTTGCTGCCATCCTTAGATCTGCTACAGGATCGAGAACAAAACTAACTAAAAAACATACATTAGCCGCCTGCTTGATCAACTATGGCTACTTATTAGCTGAAACTAAATTTTAATCTATAAATATAAATAAATTACCTCGGGTTTAATTAGATACTCTCTCTGTCCCATTAGTTTTGTTGTTGTAGCTTTTAAAATGATACACGCAAGATCATCTGAACTTGACACAAAAGGCATCTAGGTGAAGGACAAAAGCAATGAATGTGGACAATGAAATCCCATGCCCCAGCGACGGTCGCTGCGGGACGGAGGGAGTAGTTAGCTATCAACTAGTTAAAGACTGACTCGAGAAATGGACATAAATATAAGTGTAGTTTAATTAGTTAGATTGTTTATGATAGAACGTGTCCACCTAGTTTTAAGTAACGAACTTGGTATAAGTGCTCGTATTTTTCTTAAAGTTATTACAAGCGCTATTTCATTACAGTGCACGTATTGAATTTGTCGAGAAATCTACCAGGTTTTCAGATGTGCTCATAGAGATGGTGTTTGCATGCGTGTGTGTATTCATTGGAGTAAGTATGTGTGTTTGCTTACTTGTGTCAGAAATGTGTATTTTGAAAATAGAAACAAAAGAATCATGAACATGCCAAAGTGCCAGATCTGTGAATCTTATATATTCTTAACATGAGGATCTGTTTTATAGCTCATCTGAAAGAAGTACACATACTAAACTCACCCAGGATGTGGATGTTTAGCCCACCCGTGCCCAACGAGGCCTAACACCATGGCCACGCATGCTGCTCCATGCACTGGGCCGATATCGGAAGTGGGCCAATTCAATGGGTTGCGCGGCTGTAGAAACCGTCGTGGGTCCAACGTGTCAGCGTGTGCCACAATCACCATCACCAGAAGCAGAACAGCGAACTCGGTCCCGTCGGTCGACGAGGCATCGACGCATCACGCTCCTCCGCTTCCCTTCCCCTCCGTCGCGGCTCCCCTCCTTGCCGATCCAACGGGAACGCGTCTCACTCTCACAGCTTTCACGCGACTGCACCGCGCCACTCGAGGCTCGCCCCCGCTGAGCCAGCGGAGTGCGCCGCCATGGCCTCCACATCCTCCTCCAGGTACGCGAAGCACCGTCGGATCGGAGAGGACGAAGAGTCGGAGGAGGACGAGGAGGAGGCCGAAGAGGAGGTACTCGCGCTTTTGCTTCCTTCACGCCCGTGCTCGTAGTTCGGGTTCGATAGTTTGGACCAATCGCGTTTGGTTTGACTCTGGCTTTGCCGTTTGCGTGATGGGGATTGCGCTATAGTTGCTAGGTTCACACCTTGAACTGCTGAAGTTTCTAGGCTACCTCTGGAGAATTAGAACGGTGTTTTGCTTGACAAAGCCTGGTAGCAATGCATTGGCCTGCAGTTCGCGATTCACGAGTGTGTTGGTCAGTTGATGTAGCCTGTGTTGTGCTATTTAGAGTGTTTTGCTTCTTAAGGAGCGTGCATTTGCACGTTCCCTGCTGCGATTTCCTATAAGAGGCAGAAAAACCTGGCAGTTTTTTCTTTTGGGATCATATGTAACAATACTTTATGATGATTGATGCCCAATTGCATAATGTGTTGCTCGGCAACTGCAACTTCTGTGCCTTATTGGGTACCATTTGCCATACCGTTTAGATTGGGAGCATGTAACTTTACATCTTGTAGTTAGTAGTAGTCTTTCAACACTGTTGCTTTGATTAAGGCCGACTGTGTGCAGCTCCATGGATTTAAGAAGTCAAAATTCTGTTGAGATGAAATTATCTATTGATTTATCATATTCATTTCTGTCCACAGCTTGAGCGGTTCGATGATTTCACTATTGCTTCATCATGGGAAAGGTACTGCAAATCTGCAATAATGCTCACAATGATGCTATCCAAGTTTCTTATTCTCATGTTTGGTCAAGTTTGCTTATGTGCAAAGGATTTTTAACAGTTTCGTGAACATCCAGGTTTATATCTGAGATAGAGGCTATTTGCCGTCAATGGCTTGCAGATGGCGCAAAGATCTTAATGGTAGAGCTCTGTATGGGGGATCTGATATTCATCCTTGTGTGATCATTTCTTGATCTGTTAGCTAACATATATTCTTGTAGCAAAAAGGTGCAGAGGGTGTCCCTCCCTTTGAAAACTTATATGTGATCAAGCGTGAACTGAAGCATGGGAAAAGAGTCTATTCTATGGAGTATCATTTCACGAAATCTGCAAAAAGTAAGTTTATTTGGTTGAACAATAATGCTTCCAGCAAGCTTCTACGTCATGTTATTCTTCTCCAAATAGCTTTGGTTATTATTCTTTTTTGTCAATTCTTAGTCACTAATATCTATATGTAGGCCAAAACTCATATTGGGACGATGATACACATAGCATGCAGCTCTCATTTGGAGTTGATGAGTTTTTGGTATGATTTTCTCTGTTGCATTTAGTTCTGTTATACAAGCACCCGTTACTAGTCTTTCTGCTGGGTGTATTTATTACTTCAAATATATATATTTTTTGCTTCGACAGAGTACCATTATGTAGTGGAGCACTCAGTACTAAAACCTAACATTTGTGTATAAGCTAGTTTGCATCACTAAACTCACTATTCATAGCGTTTTTATGGGCTCACAGATAATTGCTCCACTGAGTGCCAGTGGTGTGATTCTTGATGATCCAGAATCAACTAAGCTTTTGAGTTCTGTAGCAATTGCTCTTTCTAATTGTGGCAGGTCAGTAAGTGTTAAATATTGCAGAATCCTTAAGGAGCATTATCACTGTCATTTTACCTAATGACTTTGCATTTAGCAATTGGCCAGCGTTTGTACCGGTTCATGACCCTTCGCGGAAAGCATATATAGGGATTCAAAATTTGGGAACTGTATTTACTCGAAGATTCGAAGCTGATAGAATTGGTAGTCAGGTGCCAATAAGACTAATGCACATGGAGGGGTTGCATGAGCTATTTCTGTCAAAATTTGTGAGTATCTCTGAAAGTTTTTACCGTTTGTGATGTCTTCCTTCTTCCATAAAATTTATAGTATTTTACAAAGCTATAAACAGTTTCCAAAAAGGCCAAGATTACCTTTCTTTTATAAGAGTAAAAGATAGCACTGGCCTACCATTATGCAACACAACGTATAGCATTTGAGGTTTTGGAACATACCACATACTTTTGTTTAGTGATTCTGTTCCGACTCATCCCTATTCAGCATGTCATAAATGTTCTGAATTTGTACATGTTTTAACCTTTGTGTTTCTGTGTTTGACTTTGAAGGTCCTATCCTCGACAGATTTTCCAGCTAGGGTAAAGGTTCACTTTTCAATGAAGCTTAGCTACAGGACTCCAGAACATGATCATGATAATGAAACTTTAGATTCCGAAGCTACTGAGCCATTGACTGAAAATGAAGTTGCAAACCACCCTAGAAAACTATGGGACGATGATTGCCCTTGGGCAGAGTGGTACTCTGCTGAGGATCCTGTTAAAGGTAACTAAAGTTTATGGCTTGTACAAAGAAAGTATGGATAAAAGACTATAATGGGATTCAATAAGCTACCAACACTACCACAGTAGGAGCTTCATCTGCTGTATTTCCCTAAAGAAAGTTACCAACACTTGAAACTTTGTCCTGAACCATTACACTTTGCAACTATGCCCTTTCACTATCGAGTAACATAAGGTCAATCTGCTTTGTTATATACATCCAATGTTGATCTATCGTCAAAACTTACAATTTCTGTTTTCCTATTTTAATAATAGTTACACTTTTCAGTTTGAGTTTATCCCATCTTACATATTAGATTGTTGTTGTATCAGGGAAATACATAACATAGTCACTAGAATTTTACCCTTTTGACACCAAAACTGTGCTCCATGTAGAAGATAATCTCCCCTTCCATTGTAAAAAGGAAATAATGAGGTGAATATTTCTTGTTCTGTGACTTCAGTCTTCATAATATAAGAACCATAACATGAGCAAGGACTCAAGGAGATGATGTACGTGCATGATACAAGGTAGATTACCATGTAGAAAATTAGCTTTTATAACTAGGTCCATGTCTCCGTTGAGCTTTTGGAGGATATATTTGGAAAAGTGCTGTCCCAATCTACAGTGATATCCGCCTGTTGTATATTTGATTCTCTATACGTCATGTTTTTTTTTCCGATATGATATTTCAAATTGATGTATATTTAGGAACATGATCCACTTGATTATCCTAGGTTTTGAGCTGACTGCCATCTGGGGAGAGAGGACATTTGAAGAAACCCTTGAGATGGCTGAAGTGGAAAATGCTTCGTCCTTTGATGCTGATAGCTGGTTCCTTCACCCAGTTGTATCTCAATACATGTAACCTTTTTTATTTGTAAATCTCTCATAATGTATATGCATTATGTTTAAGCTTTGCATGAACACTCACCATTAGTAGAATAATATATTGTTTTGCCATATGCTGGATGTTTTTTTTAAAAAAAATTAACTTTACATTGTAGGGTAGATGATTCTATTGGAAAATTTGTTGGGTTTGCATCCCAGCTACATCTTCTAGTAAATGCATACGAATCATCAGTGGAGGCACAATTTCTAGAAGACTTTGTTGCAGGTTAAGAACTTGATACAAGTCACAGTACCTTCCAAGCTATCCCAGTTATCTTCTAGCATTTTTTTTTTCTAATTTTAATTTTCAACTAGGTAGCAGATACTTCAGGCCAGGATAATTCAAAATCTACTGCTACTGTGCCTCCGCCATCAGTTATTGATCGTGTTATGAAAGATCTTTTCAGTGATGGTATTTATTTTTTATCCTCCTTTTTCCTCGAAGGAACTTAGTTACTGAATCAAAACATTACTGAGCACAATGGAGCCAATATCTTATGAAATTAATTGCTGACAGTCTGAAGAATCCAAAAATGTTGCGCTTGTGTTAGACTGAGAGTATATAACTATAAGTTGGGCCGGATCATGTGGTACTTCTTGCATGCTATTTAAATATTGCAAAGACTCTTCAAAATCTGTGTAATTGGACATCAGTTAATCCGAACCTTAGAATGATCTGCTAGCCTTAGAAATTTTTAGTGCCTGAACTCATGCTGCCCTCTTCATAGATTGGCAGCATCGATATGCTTACTTCAGCATTCAATATGCCTGGTTTTGTTTTCCTTGATCTGATAGTTACCTAGTTCTAGTCCTGTGGCTTACATCCCAGTTTCCCTTTTTATGCACTCAACTTGTGTGCAAGCTTCACAAGCTGCTGAGCATAAAAATGATATCAATGCGCTTTTGAGGTTGTAGATAGTGATCAGCGGTGCTGAATTTGTAAACTCAAACTCAACTAACAATAATGAAATGACATTACTTAGTGAGAAACAGATAGATGTATCCTCGTATCCCATTCCATTTGATTTCTGCACCCTTCGCTTCAAATTCATTTTTTAAGTTCTTATGCTTCTGTTTATCAGAGACTGGTAACTATATGGAAGCAGAAAACAGGTACAGTCGTGCTATGAGAGGTGCACCTGCGGATTCACTTTTTGGCCAGTTCTGTTTGCATGCACTGTGGTTTGGCAACTGCAATATACGTGGTCTGTATCATGTGCTGGCTTCTCTTTTAATTTGTGATTTTTGGTGACCTTTATTGATAAAAGATTTATTTTTGCCAGCAATTGCTGTACTGTGGATTGATTTTGTGCGGGAAATTCGTTGGTGCTGGGAGGAATCAGAAAGATTGCCTAGGATGAAAAACACTTCAAGCATTGATCTCTCTTCTTGTCTTATCCACCAAAAGTTGCAAATGGTACATCAAACTCTCTAGAGCCACATTTCCTCGTATGAGATTGTAACATCAGAGAGAAAGTGTTATTTATTTAGTTATATTGCTGCTTGGCGTACCATGATTAAATGTCATGGTATATGAGTTTAACACTGTGTGTTACCATGAATATATAAAACGAATACACATATAAAAGTACTCTAGCATGTCTGTCTTCACTTAACAGCCAATGCATGTTTTTAGCTCTGATCAGCAAGCTCTAATATGTTGTCATGTCTTTGCCACTATAATCAACACAGCCTATATTACTGCCAGCACCTCCTCGAGTTGTGCTGATCATGGCCAAAAATTTGGTCCTGCTTCTGGCTGTCGATAGGTAACTTCATCTGATAGCGAAGGACAAGCCTGATCGAAACTATGGGGGTGTTGGAAAAATAAATTTTACAGGGAATTCTTAAGACAACAAAATATGTTTGAAGGTTATTTATTGTCGTTTTTGAAGTGATAGAGTCGTGTTTTGGGGTGGGGGGGGGGGGGGGGGGGACGAATGGGTGATATACAATCAGTCCTAGAGGAAAGATCCACACATTGTTGATTCTGTTATTTGAGCAACACATACAGTCTGCACTGTTGGGGGTTGGCTAGCGCGAGAGGGATTAATTACCTCCTGGCCCTTGTACCGAGTAGGTCATGTTTGATTTTTCTCTCGTAAAGAGTGTACCTTGGTTCTTTGTATTTCTGATTGGTGTGGGTGTATAACTTTTTTAAGGGTTCTTGCCCCTTTCCTTCTTAATATAATGATGATACACTGTTCTCTTGCATGTTCGAGAAAAAAGAAAGCTATACAATTTGATGGACTTCCATTTGTTTCTGCAAGCTGCTGTTTGTAGAATGATTCAACTATTTTTTCACCATGTTTCACATTTCATAAATTGGCACTAGAAGCTATTTGTTAGTTATCTTATGAATGGAGTATTAGGTTTTGACCCAAGATTCTAAAATTTCACTCGGTCCTTAAGTTTTTAGGGCCTTAGAGGTTATCTGTTTTGCCCGTGTATTGAATAAATCGTGTTTTTTCTCTCCTTGAAGCTCATGATATGCATTGAGAGAAAGAAATCACTGAACCGTGAGGAAGTTACTGGCTACAAAGATGAGACTTCAAATAGTATGGTAATAATACTCATTGAATATTTCTATTTGGAACTCAAAAACAATTTAATGTTAAGTTGCTAACTCATAATTAAGAGCAGGCAGCAAACAAATCTAGGAAAGGATCAGCTGGTGTTGTGCCTAAAATGATGCTCCTGAATACGTTTCAGGAAATGCATGCTCCATATACTCAGGTTCTGTTTGCCTTCTTCAGGTCTAATATTGTGATCCACATACAGCCCCTTATGTTTCCATTAGTTCCTTAGGATGCGCCTCTGATGACCGAAGATATGCATGAAGAAAGGCTCCATGCAGCCGAAGCTTTTGGCAATGCTATTGTAAGTTCTTAAACTTGCTGTTGTATGCATGAAGGGTCAAATCCCTTTCTGATTCATAGGATGATCCGAAGAACTACAGTATGTCAATTAATTGGATTATATGTACTACTGACTCTATGCTGGACCTATCAGACTGCCTACCTAAATAAGATCAAGTTTACAAGAGATTACATAGCATTCCTCTGTTCCTGCAGGGTCTATCTGGACAACTGGAAAGGGATATATTATCTTCCGGTAAAATTTTGTGGGGAGAGCATGACATTTCAGTCATTAGACTCATTACACAATTTGTTAATGTTTCTAGAGTTTATCTTCAGGAATTGTCTTTTAGTGCCCCTAATTTATGAGCAATGTCTAGAGCATTTGAAGAATTTATTCTACTTTTCCTCTTTGTACTTGTATTGTGGAACTTCTTTACTTTCTATTAATTAGGAAGCTCTGCTCCTGCTCAGATATGTCTGCTTTTAAAGCTGCAAACCCAGATGCTGTCTTTGAAGATTTTATTCGGTGGCATTCACCTGGTGACTGGGTGAGTGAGGACAAAACAGATGGTAATGTAGGCTGGCCTCCCAAAGGAAAGCTTTCTCAGCGTATGTCCGAACATGGGAATGTCTGGCGCAAAATCTGGAACGATGCTCCGCCATTGCCTGTTTCTGAACAGAAGTCTTTGCTTGATCCTGTTCGGGAAGGAGAAAAGGTACTACCCATGTGCTGGTAATTTCAGCATCTCATTACTTATAGGAATATAGGATGGCTGGAGGCATTTTGTGCTAGAAAGTTACTCCCTCCATTCCAAATTTTAAGTCGTTTTGGCTGTTCTAAACAGTTAACACTATGTATCTAGACATAGTATAGAGAAGCAAAAATAACTAACAATTTGGAGCGAAGTGAGTACTATTCAATTACAAATGACCAATGCAATTACTATTGAATTGTAAATTGAAAGTTTCAATGATTAAAATAAACAAAGAAAGCAGATTCTGTGCCCATGTGTTCCCGCGTCCTGGACATCTGAACCCTCCATGCGAACTTGAACTGCAATTGATGACAAACGGATCCAGTGGAAACAGATCATTCTAGCTCTTCATCCCAGCCATCCTTCTACATCTGGACCATCCATGGACGTGATCTTGATGAAGTGCAAATGATGACATCTGGCACCTGCTGTCATCTCCAACTCCTGTGGAAACTGATGCTTCTACCTCCTCCCGCCCTTCCTCCTCTGCATCCCAGCTGCCCCACCACCGGCAATCTCCACAGCTGCCAATGGCCAGCGACGACTTTGCCACTCACCTACTGCCCCTGTCTCCTCCACCTTGCCCTCCGCGGAACACTCCAGCAAAGTTTCCCTGACCATCCCTCCCCAACACCAGCCCCCCACACCCGCTGCAGGCGCCCTTAACATCTGGCCAAGTCGCCTGCCACATCGCTGGTTTGTCCTACCTCCCAAGACACCTCTAAGCCTGGTGACTATTTGAGCCATCCTCGAAATCCTATTTCAGTCCCGCTACTCCACAGCCACCAACCTCCACCGCCGATGGTGGCCACTGGCAACCGCTCCCCCATATCCCATCCCTATCACTCCACCACCGCCGTCAACTAAACATTCACTTGCCTGTGCTGTTTATACCATGAGATAAAGAAGGTCATCGATAGTGCCATCAACTCATTTGCCATGTAAATGAATCTTGAGATTTCATGGATGTGATCCTGATGTCCAGTATGCACGAACCCTTCGGCTCCATATGATTTTTGGTATAAACAAACTACAACTTAAGCAACACTGCAACACACATTTTATTTAGCTGGAAGATGGGGGTTTTGATCTGTACGGTGTTGGATGATCACTTTTAAAAGTTGAACCATGACCTTCAATTCTTCTTCTTCATGAATATTAGATAGCATCTTAGTTCTTAATATCAGTAAAATACTAGCATGATACTTGTTGACCATTTTATATATGTGATACACAGGTGATTCATTACCTTGAAACTTTGAGGCCACAGCAGCTCCTTGAACAAATGGTGTGCACTGCTTTCAAATCGTCAGCTGATATCCTGAATAAGACCATGTATGGTGGCTTCAAGGAAATGAAGACTAAAATGGATCAGCTATATGCCACCATGGCGTCAACACTGAAATCTCTTCAAGGTACTACCATACTTTCCATACAGCTGTGTGAAACTGTGAACTGAAGATTTACATTTTGAAAGAAGTATTGATGGATTGATATTCGCAAGTAACCTTTTGTGTTTGCTTATCCTTCTGTTTGTTTAACAATGCAACCAATATCCAGTTCGAAATGTGTAATGCCATTAAGAATATTGTTCATCGAGGGTACATCTTTGAAACACAGTCTCGATTATTAGCTGTAAGCCAGACATCCTTTAGGGACTAGTGTTGTTGTTGTGGTGGTGGTGGTGGTGTGTGCAGGACTACACAGGTAGTACTCGTGATCGGCAATGGGGTGAGTTTTTTCGCATCGGTGCCCTATTTTGGATAGAGTAGAGTGGTAGGTGGGGATTTTCTCATTGCTTAGCTTTGGAAGATACATCAGATGTGTCTACATAGGCAACAAGCCAACCAATCCCTATCATTTCTCACAAGCTAACGAACCAATCAACTAAACAATCCTGCTAGCAAACTCTGAACGAATGGCTAGCTCTGATGAAACTTACTGAAGATGATGCCACCTAACCTGTCGCTGGATTCCTGCCACCACACGAGTGGTGCTTGCCCCACATAATAACTAGAGAGAACTTCGAGGATGTTGAGCACCGGTCACTGGCATGAATACTTGGGCCATTGTTTTAACAGGGAATTCCGACGTCAATGATTTGGCTGGAGACCTCAAACGACTTTGTCAAGTTTTTGAGCACATCGAGAAGTTACTGATTCTTGCTGCTTCCATCCATCGGAAGCTTATTGATGCTCCACGACTGGCTCAAGCAATTTTTTACGACTACTTCAACTATTACCTTCCAAAAATGGGAACTAGCCTGGAAAGCATTTGCTATGAAAAGGTAAATCCTATATTCTTTACCCTCAGTTGTTACACAAGTAATCTTTTACAGGAACAAAGTTAATGAAACTAAAATGTCTGTATCTGATTTAATTTGCTCGTGCATTGCTTATGCCTAAAATCAAGGCCGATGCATTTCTTGAAATTTATACGACAGTTATTAGACACTGGGAAACTCAATGCTTTCCATAATATCAAGATATTGTTGTAACACCTAAGTTTTTGTCTACAAGTTGGTGGTAGTCATTATATATTACAGCCATGTCAGAACTTCTGATTTGTATAATCGTAAGCTGCAAGCTTCTTCTCTGTCACAGTGTTTTTCTTAACATTTTTCAGCCAGACCATGTGGGATTGACTAGTGATATTGTTATTCCTCACGGTGTGCTTTTCATTCAGTTTTTTTTAGTTTACTCCAAATCTTCTTCTTTTTTTTCTAAGACTCTGGTATTACTCTATTAATTTCTTCTTGTGCTAGACGACCTGTTATTTTCTTTAGCTGATAAATTTTCTGGGGCTATGTTCCTGATATTCTTTTAATATTCTATATTAGGAGTTCACAACTAAGGAAAAGGTCGGGATGCATGAGAGAGATGCTGTATCAAACCTGTTTCCTCCCCCTACTGCTAATCAGTCTTGGAGGAAAGTTTTGAGCATGGGAAATCTTCTGAACGGCCATGAACCGATGCAAAGGGAAATCATATTCTCAGTCCAGGAGAGAATAAGCAACGGTCATTATTCAAGCCCAACCCCATTAAGTACCAACGATGAGCAGATCCAGACACATAGGATGTATATATCTGGGACATCAAATGATCTTTGGGTTGCATTGTCTGTAACATCCTGGGATTGATCTGCACCGATGTATGAGAGGAGCAATTGATGATCTAATTAGCTTAGAATTCCGGTGGTACAGATCAACTTTCATTGTAATTTTTTGTTGGATGTACCAGAAGCCCAGAAGGTAGTACCAGGACATGTCTGGTGGCGCCTTGAGGGCAAGCATCCATTTTTTACATCAGGGGGGAGGGGGTTGTGCTTTTATGCTATTCTTTGGTTTGGCTTCCTCTAGGGAACTGGCCATAAACAACCTCTAGTTTAGCTGACGGCCTTGGTGTGTATAAGGGGTGGACTGGTGAGTTGCAACACACATGGAGGATTGATGTACGTTTAACACATGATTGTCTTGTATGATTCGTGCAATGAGCTAGGCTTCGTTCATACTCGGTCCATGAATTTTGAATTTTTGATATCTGCTAGTACCATTTTTGTAGATGGGTTCATCCCATGCATTTTCGGTTCCTTCCATCGCTTTGCTACACTTTTAAGGTCATACTGCTTCTACTTTGCAGGCGGAGTAATGGTTAAACGCTTGGTTGGTTGTACCTGGTAGATGTGAACCATTCCATGATTGCAAGATGAAATCAGAGCACGAGAGAAAAGAGCAGTCCGTCCGCAGCGAATAGCACGCTACTCACAAGATCAGACGTATATTTTTGGACAGGATCAGAAATGTAACTATTATTACTATATATTAGCTATTACTGTACGATTTACAGGCCCCATAAACTGTGTATTCTGGGCAGCGAGATGGAACGGCCCTATGTAATGTTGTCATGTTCACATGACCCAAAAGCCAATAGGACACATCGCTAATCTGCAGACCTACCCCCATCTTCAGCAGTTGCAAGCTTGCTGACGCCGGAGTTGTAGCTGACGCCGTTGCGCGCCTCCGCTGTCTCGAGCGTCATCTGCGGACGTCCCAGCCCCTCGCAGGCGTTCGGTGGAGTGCCCTTGTAGGCCTTGCAGATGTAAGCCTCGAAATTCTCGTAATCCTGAAACGACGAAAACATGTTCATCACCACCAATGGACCACTGGAATGAGCTTGATCAAACAGTTGGGCAAGGCGAAGGTGAGCCATGGATGCAGTTGAAGTTCAGGTGGAACTTGCCTCTAGCAGGGGCTGCCCGTCGACGACCACCCAGGGGACGTACTGGTGCGGCGGCTCGAGAGCGTCAGTCTGGTTAGCGTACTTGAGCTCAAGCTGGAACAAATCAGTCAACAAGATGCAGATTCATACTGCGTTTAGGACATGCATTGAATTACAGTTACAAGAGAATGAGACATGGGATAGAAGTGGTGTAGCAGCACAAAGAAGAAGAAAAGCTAGCCGAAGAAGAACCGAGGTGGAACCTTGTGGCCATGTTCGCTGGTGTAGCATTCTGTTACAGGCTTGGGGTCGAGGCCCAGCTTCTGGAAGCAGGACTCCCACTCCTTGTACTGGCCCTTCACCACCAGGTCCTCCACGCAGTAGATGAAACCGAAATGCACATCCTGCGCCCCAACAACAACACCGGCATAGGCATACGCCTTGAGAATCACACTGTACAAGAATCACAAGATTCGCTTGAGAAAATTGAAGATATGTTGTCGGTTTGGTCCGGCCGTCCGGAAGCTTTGATCACAAAGTGCAACAAACTAATTTGTCGATGGCAGATTCATTCTTATCAACCGGTAGTCGGCTTGTTGCATGGTTTACGGGCCCCGTTTTGCCCATAGTTTCGTGGAGTCATTCTTGCAGGTCAAAGTCAGAGCTCAAGAGGAGAGAGGAATTACCAAATCCGGCCAGGCGTCGATGGCGCAAGCTTCCACGGTGTTGAGAAGGCACTCGTACGCACCATGCTGCAACAACAAACAACCACCAGATCAGCAGTGTTACTGTGTTAAGCATCAGCGATTACTGCTACTGCAAGACTACTAAGACTACTTAACAAAATCCCCAATTCTGTCTCAGCCTAACTAGTACTCTACTCCAGCAAGCAAAGCAGGGAACAGTGAGAGTGACACCCAAGATGCGAAGTCAACTAGTCATTTAGTGAAGGACCGCAATTCCGGACGAAGCTTGCACAAGGAAGCGCGAGGAGCGGATCGGCCGGCGCGGCGCCAGACCTGGCAGGAGATCTCTCCGCCGGCGTGGATCCGGGCGTTGCCGTAGGGGACGAGCGTGAGGTCCACGACCTCGAGGAGGCCGTCCACGAAGACCCTGGCGAGGTGGTTCGCCACGAAGCGCGCCGAGTAGGGGCACAGCGACTCGTAGTACAGCGCCACGGCCACCTTCCCGGCTCCCTCCTCGCCGGCCGCGGCGGCGGAGGAGGCGGAGGCGAGCAGGAGGAGCGCGGCGATGCCGAGGCGGGCGGCCATTCGGTGGGATCGGTCGGAACGCCAAGGTCTCCGGCTCTCTGCGGTGGGGTGATGGCTGTGATTCGCGGGGAATTAGCGTGCAGCGGCGTGGCCACGTGCGCCGCGGCGACGAGCAGGAGTGGGGCCCACGTGGGCCACTTGGGACGCGGTTGGTATCCCAAGAGCAGCGACCGTGTTCGTGGGACCGACCGACCGAGCTCGTGAATGCGGACGGGATTCTGGACCAGATTGGAATTGATCCCGTTTGTGCAAAGCGTTAACAGACTGCAACTGCGACGGTAACGGATGGGTACAAGCATATACTACATGGTAACATGGTGTTGTGTTCTTGTATGTGTAGGCAACTGACAATTACCGTGAACTGGAGAATGCCGAGAGAGCAGACAGTAGAATGTATTTTTCTAGATGTATATTGTATCAAGAAGAAGTTAAGGGTACCAAAAGAATGACTTACACGGCTACGGCGTAGAAAACACAACTGCGGAGGAAGTGGTCAGGAGCCAAAACAACAACAAAATAGGAAGAAAGATGATAAAAAAAAGACATTCCACTATAAAACCTAACTGACTAAACCTACAATAAAATAAGCATCCACGCAAGGCTGCCACTGGGGAAGATGAAGCTACAATAACAAAGCATCTATCAAAAAGAAGACGAGACTAAGTTGGCCAAGTATCCGCCCCATCAATCCATCGGAGACGATATGCATGTAGCAAAGTATTCGTGATTGGTGGCGGGTCATCACGTACTTAGCAGTAAAGTATCTTAGTGGGGAAACCAAATCGGCATCGATGACAAAGTATCTGTCAAGTGAGCGCAAGCATTAAAGCATCCACTGTGAAAGGACGAGACGACTATCTGACAAAGTATCCGCAAGAGGGGAACGACTTTGGTGGCAAAGTATCCGGTAGTAGAGCGCAAGCAGCCAAGAATCCGTTGCGAAGACCCAAACGACTGCGGCAATACCAAACACCCAAACTAAAAAGCCTGAAGCGAAGGAAGAGTTGAAGCACAAGCAGGTACAACATGGCCAAGAACAACTTTGGCAAGAGAGGAAGAACATAAGTGCTCCAACGAAGCCTTCAAGAAGAAAATGACATCCATGGACACCAACAACATTGAATGAAGAACACAAGGGCATTCGTCCCAAAAACTGCCACCCCAACGACCCGCGCGGCGAACAAAATCTTCAACGATGCCTGTAGGAAGGTAGATGGCACGTTTTATACCACTGCCACTGGCCCAAACCAAGATGTCGAGTAGACTTTTCACCCAAGAACACTGTTCGCCTGACAGCCTAACCGGCAAAGGCAACGATGGCAGCGACCAATCGCTGGACTATGGCCACTGGGACACGTTAGCCACGACCCAGCCAGGTTGCCACCGGCCCCAAGCGACTAGGATAGTGTGTTTTAGGTTTTAGATGGCCCCAAATAAAGGTTTAAAAATTTACTTTTATTAGGACCAAAACCTAATTCAAAATCTAAAAGAAATTTTGAGATAGTCCCTTAATAAAAGTTTTAGATATTTTAAAATGGAGCAACTTTTATTTTTGGAGATTTCAAAGTTCTGTGGTGGAAATTCAAATTTATTTCAAAACAATGATTTAAAACTTAGTTTTGGATTGGCATTTCAAAATTATTTAGAATCTGGCAAAACTTCCTAAATAGAAGTTGTAAAGCTCATTGAGTAGAACAACTTTTATTTTGGCAATTTTTCAAGTTGTTGTGTAAAATAAAAAGTAATTTTGAAAATGCAGTTTGAAATTCAAAAACCAAGTTTACCCCTTTTGCTGTAGTTTCAAAAATATTGCTAATTTGAACTTGGTTCCAAAAGCAAAGTTGTTCAGAATTTCAAACCCTACAACTTTTATTTTTGCAGTTTTTCATGTTGGTATTCAAAAACGATCGCAATTGTGCAAAAACCGACAGCCCTAGGGTCTAGGTGCTACAGTGAAATGCCCCCTCTTCCTGTTCGCGAACAGCGCCGACCCGCCGCCGTGCCGGGCGCGCGCGCGCGGCCGTCCGTGCCGGCCGGGATCGTGTCTCCGACACCGTTCCTCGCGCGGGCGAACGTGCGCCACGCCGTGATGCTCCTGTCCCCTCTCCTATGCCCCTTAAAGACGACGACCGCCTCCCCCTCGTTTCTTTCTCTCCGCTCGGCCGCCATTGCTCTCTCGGTCCCCGGCTAAATTCGCCGCGCTCCGTCCATCACCACCCTCTCCATCTTGCAGCCAGCTAGCTAGCTTCCTTGCGCATCTCCTGCGACCGTCGGCGGGAGCTGTAGAGCTTCGTAACCACCGGAACACCGGTGTCTCCTTCGCGGGCGGGCAGAGCGCCGCCGCGAGCTCCGCCGTCGTCTCGAGCTAGTCTGGGTAAGCTCTGGGCCTCGGATTGTTGCGTACCGTGATCTCCGTGACCCCTTGAACCTTACGCGTGCGTCGGCGTACTCTCTGGTTCCCTAGGTTCGCCGGAACGCGTGTTCGCCGTTGTGCCGAGCCGCCGGGATCCACCGCCGTCGCCAAGTCGCCTTCTCCGAACCACCTCCGTCTCCACCGACCCCTCGGCCAGCTTCGTGGTGAGCCCCAGATGCTCGCGCACCTTTTTCCCCTCTCTTTACCGGCTTGTGCTCGCCGGCGACGTGCTCGCCGCCGCCACCGAGCCACCGCGTACGTGTCTCCAGGTGCTGCGCGCCTTGGATCTCGTCGTATCTTAGCTTGGTAGACTCGCCTTGGAGTGTAGAGTCCGTCAGTGCCCTCGGCTTCGTCCCTCGGCTCACCGTCGGCGAGCTAGGGGCGGCGAACCGCCGGCGCCCTCGCCTCTGTCAGAACAGAGGAGAGGCCAGGGGCCTCGGGTTAGAAGGAGAATAAAGGCAGGGGGTTAAGTGCAAATCCTGTGACTCATTTGAATAGTACTCGTTGGACTGCGGGTAGATTTGCGAGTTTCTCGGGGTCTCTTTTGAAAAGTTGTTGGCGCCGTGCGGGGCGGGCCGAGTGGGCCGGTTTGTGCTGGGCTTGGGCCGTAGTGGGCTGCTTTGGTTTTTCTATTTTCCCAGTGAATTACTAAATGCTTTTCTTTTATATATTCATATGAATAGTGCTGCAGTTTGTTATTTTGGTGTAGATTAATTTACTGCGCCAAAAATGATGAAATTAATTGTGTATGCTCTCTGAAGTATGTAGTATTTGTTAAAAATATAATATAGGGTGTTCCAGTGCCTTTAATCTGCTGTATAAATCAGTGAAGTAATTAATAAATGCAAGTTTGTGTAATTTTAATTAATTATCTGTAAATCCAAAAATCATGAAATTTATTGTGGCTCTGTTTGGTGATAAAACCTAGCTGTTGGTAAAGTTTGGTTGAAATTGAAGTTAGTTTGGTCAATTAATAAATATATGTGAAATTAGGGATTAATAAAGTAAATAGAAAAATGAATTTAGGTTTGTTGTGTGAATTTTTGGGTTGAATGAAGACCAAGGATCTTTCGCTGTGTGATCCTTGGCAATTTGAGAACTTAGTGCTTGGTAGTAGGCATAAAGCTGTGTAGCGGCTTTCTGTGACCGTTAAAAAGGTCAATAAAATAAAAGTAGGAAATATTACTTTTACCTTCCGTAGATTGTTTACAACTTTACCGTGAAGGAAAGTTGTACTCAAGGTATTAATGGTTTACTTCCAAACATTTCATTTGTTGCCCTCATGCCACGCTAAGCATACATCATTGCATACGTGTAGTGCCCGTTCCCGAGGTGGTCCAGGTCGAGACTACTACTGAGGAGGCCACTCCAGAAGTCATCCAAGGATTCGACATCTGCGGGATTGATCCCGATCCGACGCTGTACACGATCCAAGGCAAGCCCCGGTGCATTCAGCCCCTCTATTACAAAATATTTATAATTCGAGTTAATCTACTGCATTAGGTTGATAGGAGTTGATTATCACCTATCCAGATGCATTGTCTCAAATAAATACCCTAAAATCTGATTTAAATAAAATGGTTTGAGAAATGCTTAGGCATGCTTAATGAACTTAGCTTTGCGTAAAAGAAAAACTATTTTCTGTGCCATGATTATACTTATACTTTGATTGGAAGAACTGGTTATCCGCTGGTCGATGTGTATTTGGGTTGGAATCCCAATGCATGGTCGCTTTCGGAGTAATTTGGAACTGGTCGATGTCTTTGGAAACGTGTTTCGTTGGGTGGCCAGCTCATGGGGCGGCGTTCCCTATGTCTCACTCACCCGACAGGCACGATAATAAGAACTGTCGGGTAGTCTTGTACTTGGGTTAGAGTCCCAATGCAGGATTGGCGGCAGGAAGGAAGTAGGGACCGTTCGTTGTAGGCCTGCTGTGATCATGATGGACAGCCTAGCCACATACCAATGCGGAAAGCCTAGAGTCCGGTGACGCTATTGCTAGAACCGACAACCACGCACTGGGAGTGGAGAGATGGCGAGAGTAGCTTGTACCCACGTGGCCGGTGTGCCTGGATAAGAGTGGAGTACTGTGCTCTCGGGTGGCGCAGGACCGGTTCCGGGATAGCAAAGCCGTGACGACGGGTTGGTGTATGTATGCCGGCGTGCTGCATATGCAGTGTGGTTAGAATCCCCAGCTGGGTACTTTCTGGATTCGAATCGACGTGCTCCTCGGTTATGGAGACTTGATCCTCACACTCTACACCGAAAAGTGGTTCTCAACTAAGTTATCTGAATGAATAAAGTAATTGAAAGAATGATGATACATGAGTCTGAATATTGGAGCTATAAATATGATTATAATAATGACAAAATAAAATATGGAACAGGATAGATTGCTTTTCTGCAAACTCCTCATCCTCTGCTAGCCTTACCCATAGCCTTGCATTCCTGAGTCTCATTTTACACCCTTAGTCGGGTAAGTCTTGCGGAGTACCCCAAGTACTCAGGGTTTGTTAACCCCGTTGCAGGAGGACCGCAGTCGGAGATCTGTCTTGCTCCATGTTGCGTGACCGTGGTCGAAGAAGAAAGCAGCGATGAGTGAAGTAGAACCCGTGGGCAGGGTTCGAGTTATCTTATCTAGTATTGTGTAACTATTCCACTGCTACTGTTATGTCCTCTGGCCTGTAATAACTATATTTGAATCCTATTTGAACAACTGGTTTGTAATCTAAATGTTATGTAATCTTCCGCACTGTACTCTGATGTATTTTATTATGAAATGTTGTAATCCTGTGATGATTCTGCAATGGTGATCCTGTCGGAGAAAAGGGCGCTAATGTAGCCCGACAGACCTGTCTAGATCATTTGGGACACGGGCCCGGCTGTCAGAAGTCGTTAGTGACAATGACAGGTGCCGGTGGGCCAGGTGATTTAGCCGGTTCTGTTACAGTTGGTACCAGAGCATTCCATTGCTAATCATTATGGATTACTTTTCAAAAATTTCAAAATGTTTTGGATCATAAAAAGTTTAACCTATTATTTTGGGTCCAAATTGCTTCTATCCTTATCTTGTTCAGTAGTTCTTGCCTTGTTCTATATTTTACCTTATGGGATTAAGGTAGCATGTGGAATAATATTATTATTAGCCCTATGTTAAAAGTTTATTTATGTATGTAGGTACCTTGCATGATTTAAATTCGTAAGTACGTACATGCATCATGATAATCACACCTGTTAATTAACTTCCTCCTTAAAGTGGGTTTTTGGGATAGTTTACCAAACCTATTCTTGCTAACCTATTATATCTTAAAATTCCACTTACCTTCTCCAGATGGCCCGTTGCAAGCTCACAGCACGCAAGATGACCGGACCACGTGGCATTCCACGCCACCAGTTGGCGCCACGCGCTGGCGAGGGCGGAGCTTCTGGGAGTCGCCCACCTCGTCGCAGCAGCGAGGAGCTTGAGGCTGAGGTTGGAAGGCTGCAGGATCTAGTCAGGCAGTGGGAGGAAGAATACAGAGTGGCACGTCTCAACCACTACCGGGACGTGAGGACCAATCGAGATCTGCGTCGAGAGATCGATCGCCTGACCAAGCAGAGGGATGAAGCTTGGGATCGTGAGGAGACGATCATGGACAGGATGCTCGAGGCGGAGCAGCGTGTTGGTCAGCTTGAGCTCTACAACAACGTCTTGCACGAGGAGGTGCATGAGCTCTATGATGAGCTCCACCCTATTCCTGCACCGCAGGAGGAGGATCCTGAGTTGGGAGTTGTCCTCGGTCAGGAGGATGAGGACGTGGAGGATGTTGACGTGGAGGTCGAGCCGGTCGAGGTCGTCGAGGCAGATGCCGAGGAGGACTTCGAGGAGATCGACGAGGACAGTGACGCTTCTGGCGCGTCTAGGATCGATGAGGACTAGGCCGGTGTGGCCTAGAGTTGTCAGCTAGATGCTCTCTTTTGTCTGTAGTATAGGCGCTTGCCTAGAAAACCTTAGTTATGGGTTGTGGGTCTTGCCTGATGCAAGCCATGTTGTGTGAACCTTGTAATATTGCTGTGTGCTGCTATGTTTGCTTAACTAATATAAGACTCAAGTTGGGTTTGCTTATTAACAGATGGGAGACAATTCTGATAATGCAACTGGTGTTCCCCAACCACCTTAGTTTCCACCCACTCTGGCAGAGGCCATCGCTGCATTGACCAATGTTGCAGCGCTGCTAGCTCAGAATCAGCAAGATCGTGGTGGACGTCGTGGCCGCCGGGATAATGAGGATACCACCTATGTTGACTTCACTGACACCCGCCCACCGGTGTTCACTAAGGCTGATGAACCTTTGGAAGCTGATGATTGGCTCCGTACCATGGAGCAGAAGTTTAGTCTGATTCACTGCACCGAGATCCAGAAACCGCTGTTTGCAGCTCAGCAACTCCGTGGCCCTGCGACTACTTGGTATGCCAACCTGTTGGCTGCGCAGGATGCTGGACATCAACTTACCTGGCAAGAGTTCCGTGACGCCTTTCGTGCTCATTACATCCCTGCGGGTGTGATGAAATTGAAGCTGGATCAGTTTCTGGCACTGAAGCAGAATGAGTCTACTGTCGCTCAGTATCTTGGGCAGTTCAACCACTTGGCACAGTATGCACCTGAGCATACCAACACTGATTCTAAGAGGAGAGCCTGCTTTGTCAGAGGTCTGAATTTCAAGATTCAACGCAGTCTGTCTAACAACCTCAAGTGCACTTTTCATGAGGCAGTGGATAATGCAATAGCTTTTGAGGAAAGCGACCGTCAGCTCCAAGAGGAGAAGAAGAAGAGCAAAAGGTCTAGCTCTTCTGGCAGTCAGAAACGCCAGAAAGTTATCTATCATCCTACCCACCATAACCGTCCGTCATATCCCCATCAGCAGGTAGTTGTGCGCACTGCCGCTACCTCTCATACCTCTAATCAGCAAAACACCACTCAGCCGAATGCCCCTGGCGTTCGTATCAACACTCCACAGACCAACTACAATCACCCATGCTACAACTGTGGAAAGATAGGACACTGGGCCCGTGATTGCCCTTTTCCGAAACAGAACAACCAGAATGTGCAGAAAAGTCCTGGTGTTCCGCAACAGCAAATTCAGCACCGTGGTCACCAGCAGCATGCTCAGAAGGGCAAGATTGTCAAGAAGGCAGGTCGGGTTTATTACACTCAGATTGAAGATATTCCTGCTGGAGAACCCGTCATGATGGGTAAGTTTCCCGTTGCTAGTCATTCTGCCGTTCTGCTATTTGATTCTGGTGCATCTCATTCGTTCATCAACCGTACATTTGTGGTTAAGCATGAAATACCTATTGGGGAAATAAAGGAAGATTTCCTTATACATTCGCCCGGGGGGCGTATAACTACTAAAGAGGTAGTTCAGGGAGTACCTATAGAGCTGGGAGGGCATAGATTCCCAACCACAATGATAGTACTTAAGGATCAGGATATAGATGTGATATTAGGTATGAATTGGATGTATCAGCACAAGGCCTTGATTGATGTGTTGAATAGAACCATAAGAGTGAACATACCTAATAGTCAAACTCAACTTCTTATCCAACTTCCATTGCCCGTAAGAAAGATTGAAAAGACCGTGCAAAGGTTGTGTGCCACCGCAGTTGAAGAAGTATTGAAGATTCCAGTGGTCTGCGAATTTCCAGACGTATTTCCTGATGAGTTGCCTGGTTTGCCGCCTGATCGAGATGTGGAATTTGCTATTGAGCTAAAACCTGGAACCGCACCTATATCTCGTAGAGCCTACAGAATGCCTCCCAAGGAATTGGCAGAGCTTAAAGTGCAGCTACAAGATTTGCTAGATAAGGGTTTCATCAGACCCAGCTCATCTCCTTGGGGTTGTCCTGCCATCTTTGTCAAGAAGAAAGACAAATCCCTCCGACTCTGTATTGATTACCGTCCACTCAACGAGGTCACCATCAAAAACAAATATCCTTTACCCCGTATTGACCTACTCTTTGACCAGCTGGCTGGAGCTAAGGTGTTTTCCAAGATTGACCTTAGGTCTGGCTACCACCAAATAAAGATCCGTCCCGAAGACATCCCAAAAACAGCTTTCACCACTAGATATGGCCTATATGAATACCTCGTCATGTCTTTTGGCCTAACCAATGCCCCCGCCTATTTCATGTACCTCATGAATTCCATCTTCATGCCTGAGCTCGACAAATTTGTTGTCGTATTCATTGATGACATCCTGATCTATTCTAAAACACCCGAAGAACATGCCAACCACCTCCGTATCGTCTTGAACCGTTTAAGAGAACATCAACTCTATGCCAAATTCAGCAAATGTGAGTTCTGGTTGGACCGAGTTCCATTTCTTGGGCATATCCTGACAGCGGAAGGTGTGTCAGTGGATCCAAGTAAGGTGGAAGAAATCTTGAACTGGAAACCACCAACCACTGTGCACCAGGTTCGCAGCTTCATGGGAATGGCGGGATATTACCGCCGATTCATTCCGGATTTCTCAAGAATAGCTAAGCCTATAACCAACCTATTGAAGACTCAGGTCAAGTTTGTCTGGTCGCCAGAATGCGAAACAGCGTTTCAAACCTTGAAGAGATGTTTGACCACTGCACCAGTCCTTGCTCAGCCAGATATTGAAAAGCCGTTTGACGTGTACTGCAATGCGTCGGGTACTGGCCTTGGTTGTGTTTTGATGCAAGAGGGCCGAGTCATTGCTTATGCTTCACGACAACTCCGGCCTCATGAAGAGAATTATCCCACTCATGATCTTGAATTGGCAGCTGTGGTTCATGCATTGAAGATTTGGCGTCACTACCTGTTAGGCAGCACATGCAATGTCTACACTGATCATAAAAGCCTGAAATACATCTTTACACAAGAAGAATTAAATATGAGGCAACGAAGATGGCTTGAGTTGATAAAAGATTATGATATTGAAGTGCACTACCATCCTGGTAAAGCTAATGTGGTTGCCGACGCACTCAGTCGGAAGGCTCATTGTAATTGCTTGACTGTGAAGCCATATGATCTGTCGTTGTGTTACGGGTTAGAAAAATTGGGCATAGAAATAGTCCCTCAAGGCAGTTGGAACAATATCAGCATCAAACCCTCCATCCGTGATGAAATCGTGGCTGCTCAGAAACATAGTAAAGGTATCAGGCACATCAAAGAGAAAATCCAAGCAGGGAAAGCAGATTGTTTCAGAATTGATGATGAAGGGATTGTATGGTTCAAGAATCGGCTTGTAGTTCCAAAAATTCCAGAGTTACGTGGCAAGATTCTTGACGAAGCTCATTTGACAAGATACTCCATTCATCCGGGAAGCAACAAAATGTACCAGGATTTGAAGCAGAAGTTTTGGTGGACTAAGATGAAGATCGAGATTGCTCAGTATGTAGCAAAATGCGACACTTGTCAGAAAGTAAAAGCTGTACACATGAAGCCTGGTGGAGAGCTGCAACCATTACCTATTCCTGCATGGAAATGGGAAGACATCAGCATGGATTTCATTATGGGTCTCCCAACAACCTCTAGGGGTTTCAATTCCATCTGGGTTGTTGTGGACCGCCTCACTAAACAAGCTCATTTCCTACCTGTCAAGAAAATGTACAGGGCTCCGCACTACGCCAAGCTATACATAGAAAATCTGATGAAGCTACATGGAGTGCCCAAGACCATTGTCTCTAACAGAGGCACTCAGTTCATATCCCAATTTTGGAGATCCTTCCATAAATCATTGGGTACAAAACTCCTGCATAGCACAGCCTATCATCCTCAGACTGACGGACAGACAGAGAGGATAAATCAGATACTTGAAGACATGTTAAGAGCCTGTGCACTCAATTACCCTGAGAAATGGGACGAGTGTTTGGCATTGGCCGAATTCTCGTACAACAACAGTTACCAAGAAAGTATAAAAATGGCTCCGTTTGAGGCAGTATATGGCCGCAGGTGTCGTACTCCATTGAATTGGTCCGAGCCTGGAGAAAGATGGTTCTATGGAGTTGACTTGGTCAATGAAGCCGAAGAGAAGGTTCGACTGATACAGGAAAATTTGAAAGTGGCACAGTCACGACAGAAAAGTTATGCCGATCAGCGGCGCAGACCTTTGACATTTCAGGTTGGAGACTATGTATACTTGAAAGTTTCGCCCATGAAAGGAGTTAACCGTTTTGGAGTCAAAGGCAAGTTAGCCCCGCGTTATATTGGACCGTTCTTAATCATAGGACGCGTGGGAAAGGTAGCTTACAAGCTTGAATTGCCAGAACATCTCTCGGAAGTACACAATGTGTTTCATGTTTCTCAGCTGAAGAGGTGTCTCCGAGTACCTGGACAAGTCATCGATGTAGAAGGAGTAGCACTTGAACCTGAATTGACATACTCGGAGCAGCCAGTACGAGTTTTGGATATAAAGGACCGTGTTACCCGAAGGACCACAACCAGATGGTACAAGATCCAATGGAGTGATCATTCTGAAGATGAAGCTACCTGGGAATCTGAAGATTTCTTGGCAGAAAACTTTCCTGAGTTCTTTGCTACCTTGTAAAGTGTAAACCTGTCTTTTAATGCGTATGTTTTCCCTTGTCTCTTGTTTAAGCTTGAACTTGTGTTGTCATTCTTTTCCATTACTTTGTTTCAGCCTTGGTTATGTACCTAATCTCGGGACGAGATTTCTTTTAGGGGGGAAGACTGTAATACCCCGGGTATTACGGATTTAATTAATCTGCCATGTCATCATATTTAAATTAATCATTTGCATATGATTGTGATTAGGCCTCTAGAGTGATTTGAATTTAATTAGTATTTGTTTGTAAAATTAAAATTCCCAAATAAAGGTTTAAAAATTTACTTTTATTAGGACCAAAACCTAATTCAAAATCTAAAAGGAATTTTGAGATAGTCCCTTAATAAAAGTTTTAGATATTTTAAAATGGAGCAACTTTTATTTTTGGAGATTTCAAAGTTCTGTGGTGGAAATTCAAATTTATTTCAAAACAATGATTTAAAACTTAGTTTTGGATTGGCATTTCAAAATTATTTGGAATCTGGCAAAACTTCCTAAATAGAAGTTGTAAAGCTCATTGAGTAGAACAACTTTTATTTTGGCAATTTTTCAAGTTGTTGTGTAAAATAAAAAGTAATTTTGAAAATGCAGTTTGAAATTCAAAAACCAAGTTTACCCCTTTTGCTGTAGTTTCAAAAATATTGCTAATTTGAACTTGGTTCCAAAAGCAAAGTTGTTCAGAATTTCAAACCCTACAACTTTTATTTTTGCAGTTTTTCATGTTGGTATTCAAAAACGATCGCAATTGTGCAAAAACCGACAGCCCTAGGGTCTAGGTGCTACAGTGAAATGCCCCCTCTTCCTGTTCGCGAACAGCGCCGACCCGCCGCCGTGCCGGGCGCGCGCGCGCGGCCGTCCGTGCCGGCCGGGATCGTGTCTCCGACACCGTTCCTCGCGCGGGCGAACGTGCGCCACGCCGTGATGCTCCTGTCCCCTCTCCTATGCCCCTTAAAGACGACGACCGCCTCCCCCTCGTTTCTTTCTCTCCGCTCGGCCGCCATTGCTCTCTCGGTCCCCGGCTAAATTCGCCGCGCTCCGTCCATCACCACCCTCTCCATCTTGCAGCCAGCTAGCTAGCTTCCTTGCGCATCTCCTGCGACCGTCGGCGGGAGCTGTAGAGCTTCGTAACCACCGGAACACCGGTGTCTCCTTCGCGGGCGGGCAGAGCGCCGCCGCGAGCTCCGCCGTCGTCTCGAGCTAGTCTGGGTAAGCTCTGGGCCTCGGATTGTTGCGTACCGTGATCTCCGTGACCCCTTGAACCTTACGCGTGCGTCGGCGTACTCTCTGGTTCCCTAGGTTCGCCGGAACGCGTGTTCGCCGTTGTGCCAAGCCGCCGGGATCCGCCGCCGTCGCCAAGTCGCCTTCTCCGAACCACCTCCGTCTCCACCGACCCCTCGGCCAGCTTCGTGGTGAGCCCCAGATGCTCGCGCACCTTTTTCCCCTCTCTTTACCGGCTTGTGCTCGCCGGCGACGTGCTCGCCGCCGCCACCGAGCCGCCGCGTACGTGTCTCCAGGTGCTGCGCGCCTTGGATCTCGTCGTATCTTAGCTTGGTAGACTCGCCTTGGAGTGTAGAGTCCGTCAGTGCCCTCGGCTTCGTCCCTCGGCTCACCGTCGGCGAGCTAGGGGCGGCGAACCGCCGGCGCCCTCGCCTCTGTCAGAACAGAGGAGAGGCCAGGGGCCTCGGGTTAGAAGGAGAATAAAGGCAGGGGGTTAAGTGCAAATCCTGTGACTCATTTGAATAGTACTCGTTGGACTGCGGGTAGATTTGCGAGTTTCTCGGGGTCTCTTTTGAAAAGTTGTTGGCGCCGTGCGGGGCGGGCCGAGTGGGCCGGTTTGTGCTGGGCTTGGGCCGTAGTGGGCTGCTTTGGTTTTTCTATTTTCCCAGTGAATTACTAAATGCTTTTCTTTTATATATTCATATGAATAGTGCTGCAGTTTGTTATTTTGGTGTAGATTAATTTACTGCGCCAAAAATGATGAAATTAATTGTGTATGCTCTCTGAAGTATGTAGTATTTGTTAAAAATATAATATAGGGTGTTCCAGTGCCTTTAATCTGCTGTATAAATCAGTGAAGTAATTAATAAATGCAAGTTTGTGTAATTTTAATTAATTATCTGTAAATCCAAAAATCATGAAATTTATTGTGGCTCTGTTTGGTGATAAAACCTAGCTGTTGGTAAAGTTTGGTTGAAATTGAAGTTAGTTTGGTCAATTAATAAATATATGTGAAATTAGGGATTAATAAAGTAAATAGAAAAATGAATTTAGGTTTGTTGTGTGAATTTTTGGGTTGAATGAAGACCAAGGATCTTTCGCTGTGTGATCCTTGGCAATTTGAGAACTTAGTGCTTGGTAGTAGGCATAAAGCTGTGTAGCGGCTTTCTGTGACCGTTAAAAAGGTCAATAAAATAAAAGTAGGAAATATTACTTTTACCTTCCGTAGATTGTTTACAACTTTACCGTGAAGGAAAGTTGTACTCAAGGTATTAATGGTTTACTTCCAAACATTTCATTTGTTGCCCTCATGCCACGCTAAGCATACATCATTGCATACGTGTAGTGCCCGTTCCCGAGGTGGTCCAGGTCGAGACTACTACTGAGGAGGCCACTCCAGAAGTCATCCAAGGATTCGACATCTGCGGGATTGATCCCGATCCGACGCTGTACACGATCCAAGGCAAGCCCCGGTGCATTCAGCCCCTCTATTACAAAATATTTATAATTCGAGTTAATCTACTGCATTAGGTTGATAGGAGTTGATTATCACCTATCCAGATGCATTGTCTCAAATAAATACCCTAAAATCTGATTTAAATAAAATGGTTTGAGAAATGCTTAGGCATGCTTAATGAACTTAGCTTTGCGTAAAAGAAAAACTATTTTCTGTGCCATGATTATACTTATACTTTGATTGGAAGAACTGGTTATCCGCTGGTCGATGTGTATTTGGGTTGGAATCCCAATGCATGGTCGCTTTCGGAGTAATTTGGAACTGGTCGATGTCTTTGGAAACGTGTTTCGTTGGGTGGCCAGCTCATGGGGCGGCGTTCCCTATGTCTCACTCACCCGACAGGCACGATAATAAAAACTGTCGGGTAGTCTTGTACTTGGGTTAGAGTCCCAATGCAGGATTGGCGGCAGGAAGGAAGTAGGGACCGTTCGTTGTAGGCCTGCTGTGATCATGATGGACAGCCTAGCCACATACCAATGCGGAAAGCCTAGAGTCCGGTGACGCTATTGCTGGAACCGACAACCACGCACTGGGAGTGGAGAGATGGCGAGAGTAGCTTGTACCCACGTGGCCGGTGTGCCTGGATAAGAGTGGAGTACTGTGCTCTCGGGTGGCGCAGGACCGGTTCCGGGATAGCAAAGCCGTGACGACGGGTTGGTGTATGTATGCCGGCGTGCTGCATATGCAGTGTGGTTAGAATCCCCAGCTGGGTACTTTCTGGATTCGAATCGACGTGCTCCTCGGTTATGGAGACTTGATCCTCACACTCTACACCGAAAAGTGGTTCTCAACTAAGTTATCTGAATGAATAAAGTAATTGAAAGAATGATGATACATGAGTCTGAATATTGGAGCTATAAATATGATTATAATAATGACAAAATAAAATATGGAACAGGATAGATTGCTTTTCTGCAAACTCCTCATCCTCTGCTAGCCTTACCCATAGCCTTGCATTCCTGAGTCTCATTTTACACCCTTAGTCGGGTAAGTCTTGCGGAGTACCCCAAGTACTCAGGGTTTGTTAACCCCGTTGCAGGAGGACCGCAGTCGGAGATCTGTCTTGCTCCATGTTGCGTGACCGTGGTCGAAGAAGAAAGCAGCGATGAGTGAAGTAGAACCCGTGGGCAGGGTTCGAGTTATCTTATCTAGTATTGTGTAACTATTCCACTGCTACTGTTATGTCCTCTGGCCTGTAATAACTATATTTGAATCCTATTTGAACAACTGGTTTGTAATCTAAATGTTATGTAATCTTCCGCACTGTACTCTGATGTATTTTATTATGAAATGTTGTAATCCTGTGATGATTCTGCAATGGTGATCCTGTCGGAGAAAAGGGCGCTAATGTAGCCCGACAGACCTGTCTAGATCATTTGGGACACGGGCCCGGCTGTCAGAAGTCGTTAGTGACAATGACAGGTGCCGGTGGGCCAGGTGATTTAGCCGGTTCTGTTACAGTCAGAGGAGTGTACCAATGACACAGCACTCCACTTGGGTTGGGGCAGTGCACTTTTTACATGGCCTATTACTTTTTCATGAGGCTAATGCTCCTCTAGTCCTATTGTTACTTGTTAGCCTAATACTACCTGTGGTACTACTATGTAATATTTTTTGTACTTGCAATCACCAGGATTACACGAACCAACGCAGTGCAGCTGTGCAGGTCTTGCTCCAATGCACGCAACAGGGAGTGCTGTTAAAATTTTATGGCGTCCGCAATAACACTAACTACGTAATTAACCGAGTGAAGGTAAAAGATAAGAGTATTTCATATTGCTGAACCCATATGTTCTTCTCTTATATTTTTTAGATTGCGTAAAATACATTAGCTATTTATTCATAGCCAGTGGCCACTCTCTTCTAGATTTAGTAGCTGTAGGCCTATGACCCGAACTGGCCCAATCATTCTTAGGGGTGGCCTTAACTAAGAAATCCAGCTACAATCAGTGGTGACGTTTGCAGATCCTGCCTATCGTACCTTAATTATCCGCGTCTGTATGGCAACATGTAGTCAAGAAGTCAATGGCAAGTTTAGGCACTGATTTCTGCTTACTGCAGCAGTTGCGTTTAGAGTGCCTAATACTCGGACGGCCAGATATATTACACTTGACTGCACACTACTGCGCTTCCCGTAGCCACAAAAGTATGCCGCGACGGTGTGACTGGTGAGCATGACGGTGTGGACGCTAACATGCCACGCTCGCACGACCGCTACAGTGCACACACTATCGCTGTACAGCCTTCTAGCATAAGCAAATTACTGTATTAAACAAACCGATGAAAGGCGATTCATTTAACAGTTTTGAGATAATTGGAAAATCGCTAGCTGTCGTGATAAATTAGCAGGAGTACCTGGCAGGAGATCTCGTTGTTGGACCCGACGCGGGCGTTGCCGTAGGGGAGGAGCCGGAGGTGGACGGCGTCGATGAGCCTGTCATCGAAGATCCCCGCGAGGTGGTTCACGATGAACCGCGAGCAGTACGGGCACAACGACTCGTAGTAGAGCTCCAGGGAGACCTTCCCCTCCTCCGCCGACCCGCGCTGCGGCTGGAGCGCGCCGGCGGCGACGAGGAGGAGGAAGAGGAGGAGGAGACGCCGGGGACCAGCCATGGGTGGTGCTCTCTACTGCTCGTGCCTCGTGTCGTTGCCGTGTGTTTGCGTGCTAGCGATATTTTTTTTCAACCTTTCCCCTTGCTATCTTTTTCTTACACCGATTTGTTGATCGGTGGTGAATTGGCCATTGGCAAAGCATCGATCCGTTCCGTCATGATGTGAGGAAACTGATGATAGGGACGGGGCCTGGAATTTCGCGGTGTCCCTGCGCTTGCTGGTGTGTGGTGGCGGCCGATGCAACGCAAGCCTGGTGGTATTTTTTCAGCTGCCGGGACGGGAGACGTGCCAAGTTACCAGCGGCAGCTTGGTTAAAAGTTGTGATGCACATGCACCACACAACACACAGTTTCCTCTAGGAAAAAGCAATAAAAAGACACAAATGACGTTAATTATCCGTACAAGTAATAATCCGGAAACACCCAGAGTCAGTGCAAGGATATGAATGGATCAGCTCGATCGCGGCAGGTTTGACCGGCTGACTACCTGATAACGAAGTTCATAGTAACTGTATCAAAGCAGCACACTACTAATTGATGAAGGTAAGTAGGAGTAGTAAATACTAAGCAGTCTGAGTTTTGGATAACCGCTAATTAATTAATCCGCGTTCAGCAGGCCCATACCCCAGCCCATCTCCGACGACGAGGAGGAGCCCGCGTAGTAGGCCGGGTCGGCCAGCAGCTCGGCGATGAGCTGGTCCACCCCCGTCTCCTTGTCGCAGTCCAGGATGGCGTCGATGAACGCCGCCGCGCCGTCGTCGCCGCCGCCGCCACCGACACCAATGCCACCGTCGTCACAGCCGGCCGCGGCGCTGCTGCTCCCAGCGCCATGCACGGCGACGCTGCCTGCTCCGCGGGCGGCGGCAGCGGCCTCGTGGTGGTACTGCCCAAGAACGACCTGCTGCTGCTGCTGCGCCTCAGCCGCGGCCGCCGCGGCGGCGGCGTCATCGGCGAGGAAGTCGCTCCACTTGAGCTCCGTCGTCGGCGACGCGGGCGCGTCCGCGTCCACGCGCGCGATGACGACCTGCTGCTGCGCCGGCGTCATCGGTGGCGGCACCATGCCGGCGGCGTGGTACGCGACGTCGTGGACGAGCGGGAGCGCCGGCGCGGGAAGGTAGGCTGCAGCGGCGGAGCCGTTGGGAGAGGAGGACGCCGGCTGCGGCGGGCGGATGGCGAGCGCGCCGATGCTGTGCATGAGGTCGGCGATGGGGCGGTGGGTGATGGGGTCGATCCCGCGCTGCCGCAGCTTCTTGCTCAGCTTCGTGTTCCAGTAGTTCTTCACGTCGTTGTCCGTCCGCCCCGGCAGCTGGTTCGCGATCAGAGACCACCTGCGCAAACCAGCATGCTGCATGCATCAGTTCAATTCATCGCCCAAATCAACGCGCGATCGACGACGTGGCAGACATCGATCTGCCATGCATGCAATGCAAATGCATGATTCGATCGCACTACAATTTCCATTGCAGGTTAAATACTCATATGGCTACGACTACGACTGATCAGCTGGAAGAATCGATTGCAATCAACTTCGCATGAGCGCACGCATTCTGTATGTCACTGCTCGTACAGTTCGTTATCGCTCAGAACTCCAACGGTCTCTTCCCCGAAGGTGTCATGTCGTTTTCATTCGCGTCGAGGGTTCGATCCATCAACAACGGCGCTGATGCGAGAACTAGGTAGCTCTCCGTTTCTAGGGCCTGTTAGGAATGAAGAGATCAATTGCTCTAGAAAATTGCATTGGTAGTTGGTACACGACTGATTTTAAATTGAAGCTAACGGTTCCTTAAGATTCAGAATCAGATCCTGAATGCAGACTCCGTCTTTCCAAACACCCGATTACTAGTTATTTTCATCTGAAATATGTTTACTATTTTGCCGCATAACAACAATGCCCAGAAGAATCATCTATAACAATACTACACGGAGTCAGTTCTTTTTTTAAAAAAAAAAATCTTTTAAGAACTATATATAGGTAATTCAGATCTTCAGTGCAGCAGTACTCTCTTTATGAGATAATTAGTTTGGAAACTGCATTGAGGTAGATAATAAATCGGATTTATCTGTAGTACACTAGTACTACAAAGGATCTAATAAACACTGTCCAATTCCTAAGTGAGAAGTTGAAAGATGATGCGAATGCATGTAGAAGTAACAGCATCAGCAGCGGCTGCAGAAACAAATTAAAGCAAAATGACCATAAACTGTCCATGATCTTTGCAGCACTGTACTGTGTACCTGCTTCCAAGCATGGCGTGGAGGGTGACGATGAGGTCTTCCTCCTCCTGGGTGAAGTTCTCGTGCTTCAGGTTGGGGCGCAGGTAGTTGGTGTACCTCAGCCTGCAGCTCTTGCCGCACCTCTTCAGCCCTGCATCATCAACATCATGCACCGTACAACGCCTTCCTTAATAAGGTCATCGATCATCATTTCATCGGCCAAAACAAAATGACATGCACGCACGCAGATCCACCACACAGGGTCCTCCTCATGCACGACGACCACCTGCTCTCTGGGGCACGTTGGTCCAGTTGCCGGTGCCATGCGTGGAGGTGTAGGCCAGCAGCTTGGCGTCCTCCTCCGGCGTCCACAGCCCCTTCTTCACGTTCGCCTTGTCGCAGCACGGCGGCCTCCCCATCGTCGACGATCACCTTGCCCTCGACGACGACGACGACGACCAACCACCGTGGACGATGATGCCGGTCGGCCGGGGACGAGGTGAGATGAGATCACCGCTGCAGAAAAGGTGATGCTACTGCAGCAGCTAATACATATGGAAGGAGAAGCAGGAGACCGGCATCAGCTGGGGCAGCCACGCCCACGGTAACAACATGCTGGGGGGCGTCGGGGGAGGTGGAGGCACGCGACGAAGGCATGACCCGCTCCCCCGTCATTATATTTAACTAGACCACGGCATGGTTAGTGTCAATCACGCAGGGAAATGGTTAGATTACGGAAGAAACGCTGCTGGTTTCCTCTCTTTGTTTACGGCGGTGGCGCCAGTATAATACAGCGCGTGTGCAACTGCTTCCCTCCGGCAAATCAACAGCTTACTCGTTATTAGTTATTAGGCAGGTAATTAATAATAATCTTATCGTTGGGAATGGGCCGGGAGAGCGGCCTGGTGATGGTGATGAGGTTTAAAATTTTCACGAGTTGGACATGATGATTTTTCACGACATCAGCGCCGCCAAATCGGTTTTGCATTGGCACCCCGGAGCAGATCAGGTCGTCCTCAGGGCTGCGCATCGCTTCTGCGCTGAACTAGGCACCATGAACTCGCGAAAGATGTGACCTGTTGAGCTATGCAGATAGAATGGGATGGGAAATTGGGAACTGGTAAAGAAGCAGGCTCAGTTTTGCCCAAACTTACGCAGATTCAAGAAGGCTCAGTTTGTCCAAATGTACGCAAATTCAGACTAATTCAGAGGGAAGGGAAAAAACGAATCTAGCTGCCTGTAAAACTCCAGGTTGCAATCCAAATGTACGCAAATTCAGAGGGAAGGGAAAAACCGAATCTAGCTGCCTGTAAAACTCCCGGTTGCAATCCAAATGTACGCAAATTCAGAGGGACGGGGAAAATGAGGACGAAAAGAGAACCTAAATTCGAAAAAAAAAAACACACACACACACACACTATCAGAGCGAGGTTTCGATCCTCGGACCTGTGGGTTATGGGCCCACCACGCTTCCGCTGCGCCACTCTGATGTTGTTGGGTTCTCTCTGTTAGATTGATATTTCTATAATAACAAAACCCATTTTTATTAGTCTCCGATCCTACGGCGTCTGGCGTCTCCGCCGTCCACCCGACAGGCCGACAGGCCCTTCGTTTCCCGATCCACCGTCCACACGACATCTCACCGCCTTCCCGAGCCCCCAAACGCAAAGGGTTATTTTGCATTACAATTCTCTGAGTTTGAAAAAAAAAAAATAACACGTCGCACAGACGAGGAGCCAATCGGCGCGCGACAGGCTACGCTCCCCGAGAAGGGCAGCCGTCCTCGCCGGACGCGTGTAGCACCCGGCGTCGAGCCGCTATAAAATAACCGGCTGCGGCACGGCTCCTCCTCCGCTCTCCAGCCGATCAGGGTTTCGTTTTCGAATGTGCCAGCACTAGTTTGCGAATCGAGAGCTTTAGTTCTAGCGGTTTCGTTTCCAGATGGAGGATTCGGTGGGCGTGGAGGAGAGGAGGGAGCAGAGCGAGACGACGCCGAACAAGAGAGCGCGTCAAGAAGTAGCGGGGGCCGTCGGTGGTGTTGGCGGCGGCGGCAGCGAGCCAGGTGAGGAGGCCGGGTTCCTCAGCGCCATGGCGTCCAAGATCGGCGCGGCCATGTCCGGCGCTAACGGTGGCACTGGCGGTGACGGCGGCGGCAATGCGGCTGTGGCGTCTGGTGACGAGGACAAGGAGGCGGACGGTAATGGCGGCGGCGGCGGCGGCGGCGGGATCTTCCAGAAGCTGCTGCACAGCTCGCCCCCTGCGCCATCGCAGGCGCCAGGTAAGGACCATCTGTTCTCCGGTCTCTGCGGCCCAGTAGGATCAGGAAAAGTTTGTGTCCTTTTGATTGACCGGTTGGTTCGTGTAGGAGCAATGGAAACAGAGGAGGTGAAAGATCAGGGCGTGGCAGGTGAGCAAGGCGGGATTCTGAGCGCAATGGCCACCAAGATCGGCATGGCCATGTCTGGTGCGAATGGTGATGACAGCCATGGCGGCGGCGGCGGCGGGGACGACGCCAAGACGAGCAATGGTGAAGCGGCTCGTGGTCGTGGCAATACTGGTGCAGAGAAGCAGGGGGAGGAAGAAGCCAATGGTGGCGGGATTCTTAGCGCGGTGGCTTCTAGGATCGGCGTGGCCGTGTCAGGCGCCAATGGCAACGGGAAGAACCACGGCGCAGAGGATGATGCCAAGACGAGCACCGGCGACGCTGGTCATGGTAGCAAGGGCGAGGAGAAGGGGCATGATGTGAATGGTGGTACAATAGTTGAGCAGATCATTTCCAACCTGCCCTCAGGTATATGATTCGAATTATTATGAAAGCTACACTTTCTGAGGACCATGTGTGCCAGCATTTTGTGTTGAAGTTTGAACTGACAATGTCTCTTCTGTTTACTGCAGAGGATCAGGCGCCTGATGCTGATGAAGCTTCCTTGCTCATCGCCATTATCGAAGATTAGCTCCATGTTCCGAAGGCTCTAGCTCATTACTGAGCAAAAGTGGATGTAATTTTTAAACTCCTTTTCTGAACATCATCAGCCGAGCCGGAGACTGAAAACAATAAAGAGAAGAAAACAGCCGAGAGCACAGGTACTCAGAGATGAGACAGAGGTTGCACATGAGAGACTACAGATTTCACCACCTGCGGATGCCTGCAATGCAAGAGTGCCCCCTCTATCTTAGGTCATCTTAGTAAACATCATGTAGCGACTAGCGAGGCTTAGCAGATTGTTTTGTTTTCATTAATTAGTAGTATCTGTCCACATGTTCTCGGGCTAGATTTGTTCTAGGATTTAACCGTGTTGTGTGTCCAGTACTAAGCCATGTTCCATCGACGGTCGATAGGGCGACGTCGAATGTAACACCGTCAATTTTAAAATCTTAGTCAACTCCGTCTTGTGAATTACTGTGGCTAGCACTTTTACGTGCAATGACAACAAACTGTACATGCTACGTTAAACAATATTAAAAAATTAATTATCGAACTATACATTTATCCTGACAGAATGACATCACAAATATTATGCAATAATGACATTGACGGATAAAATGCAGAAGGCTGAAAAAGAAAGTTCTGCGTGATCACTTGATTACATCATCAGTAGCGATGAAGCAGCGAAGGGAAGAGCAACAAAGAGGCCTCAGCAACAAACGTTCAGTGAATTCAGTCAGCATCGCCCACAGATTGCAACAATAAATAGACACCCGTTCGTTGGCTGCAGATGTCGAGAATAACATAAAAACACATTTGAGAACAAGTAAACGATTCAGTCGATGTCATCGCGCATCGATATTGATCATATGCTTCCTACAGTGCAGGCGATTGAAAACGCAGAAATCCAGACACCTGACAACCTAAGGAAACAAACGAGGGAAGGAGCTCCAAAGTCTGAATTAGTTAGATCCAATGAACGAGAAACCTGATTAGATGCAAAATTTCAGGTACCTGACATATAGCAGGTCCCGATTGATCAGGGCGGTTCTCTTAGAAGTTCCAGTAGTCCAGTTATTGTAACTATGAAACCAGGCAAGGAATTGGGAATAGTAAAAAAGTCTACGTTTACATTGTATATGACTGGATATTTCAAACAATCAGGTTCTTCTGCCAACGCTGCTCATACTCAGCTAAAAGGCATGAAATTGACAACACCCATTTCAAGTATGCCGGTCAAAGAACTTCTCAATTGCCACTGAGAACGCAGCAAACCCCGCACATCCAATGCAAGTAGCTTTAGGGCCACCTGTAAAAATATAGAATTCCCTTAGGCCTTATTTGGTTCCAAGGAATTGAGAGCAATTGGAAAGTAATCTAATATAAAATAGGAAGCACTTTCTAGATATTGGTTTCAATTCATGGGATTCAAACAAGCCCCAGGTACATTTTCAATTATATATAGATACATCTGGACGGCAATATAGGAACTCAATCTTAGCTAGCTACCTAAACAGGAAGGGATAGAAAACGCGTATGTGTCATACATACAAAAGGAAAATGAACAACTTTCAACTTAGATTATGATCAGAAATGCAGATTTACAGTTAACACAGAACAGCTTATTAATTACACCTATATAATTTTTGAGATATAGGCAGGAGAACAGAGACACAAATAGCTTGAAGAAAGCTGCTTAAGAGATCAAAATCTCGATAAAAAGGCAATACCATTGACTGCACCGTGAGATTTTACCGTTTTAGGTAACAAATTTTTGATAATTCAAATTTAAAAGTTTAGCAAATTGTCTCAGGAATTCACAGATAGCATGGCAAGCGAAATTACCTTTTACAGCTAAAGCTCCTCCAGTGACACAGCCAGCTACCGCTGTATTGGTAGTGTCATGCTTTGCCCGAACCTGCCAAACCATGCAAATACAAAGTTTAAATAGGAAGATACAATGCTGAAACATTCATGAATGAACAAAAAACTGTTACAATTATCTACCTTCTCTATGGTACATTCAGCTGCTGAGAAAATCAGACCCATGACTGCAAAGGTTTTGGCATTACTTATACTTCTCCTACCCATCTGCCTTGCTGTGTATACTATTTGCTGCCTTGCTGTCATCTCTTCTGCCATTATTGGATTGTCCAAAGCTCCAAAGAATAGTCCCATAAGTACACCAAGACCACCTCCTAATGAACAGGAAGGATATAGGGTTAATAAAAGTTACCCATAGAAAAAAAAAATCATCTGCACACTGCAATAATTCTAACAAGAACACTAGATTCAAGATTGTATTGAGTATCGTTAGTGGCATGGCCAAGCAATGAATGCTGTGGGCTATTTAGCTTAAGGTAATACAAGATATGATTTTCAGTCTACGGTACTAAACACCAAACTATAAAGCAGTTACTCAAGATTTGGTCATGTAGATGATGGATAGAGCACACATTATGAATATCACTAGTTCTGTCTTACTTATAACACATTTTTAGAAACACAGATGTTGTGCATAAAAAATCACATTGTAACAGGGTCACACCAGGTCAAATTTGTGTTACAGGCCTTTGTAGATAGAAATAGAATGGAGCGTTTGAAATCAAGCTTCCTTCAATAAACTAAGCATCAGATTCCCTCATAATTCCTTGTAGTGAGTGAACAATGTAATGTGACATGAATCATATCAAATAGTAAAAACATGATCTTGCTTTTTACAGGTACATAAAAAACAACAGTCTATGTTTATTGCTACATGCTTCTAGCAGCAGTGCAGCACTTGAAGGTAAAAAAGAAAAGGATTGTAGGGTGCACAGAGTTAAATACAGCATTTCCACCCCTGGGAAAATTCTCTGCAACCTACTTGAAATTTTGTTGAACCAATTCATGCAGTATATTCCATGACCATCAATTACCATGACAAAAGTATACAAAATATTTGTGCTGCAATTACCTGAGGCAAGTACACAACAAGTATACTCCATTACCATATAACCTACATTAAATTTCGTTTCAAGGGATAATAAGATTTTTCTTTGATCTTGTCCAATAGTTTCTTATAACAGGCAAGAAAAGACAGACAAAGTGATTCTAATAAAGCCAACTCCGAATTGATGCAATGTGGCACACAAACCTCTTCTCACTTACAAAAGTAGCTTTCTATAATTCAAGATCTTTGACAAACAAGGGAAGATATAAGGGTGTTTTGGTTTGAGGAACCACCTCACGCTATATAAGGTGATGCATTATGAGTTCATCCCATGAATTTTGGTGGAATTAACTCATTCCTCATGCGTATACTATTTATTAGCTTATGAGAATGAAGTGGTGATGGATGAACCGATTCCATTCAACAAACAAGACAAAAAAGTGAAGAGTGAGACGACGATGGACCACCTCATTCCTCGAAGCAATCACCTCCTGAGTAGATAACCATGTAACAAATGAGCAGCTACCTCCTACCAGAACTCTCAATTTCTCTACCATTATCCAATCTCCAAGCCACCAAACGATTAACATTTAGCTCCCAATAAATATAGCTCATCACAAACAAATGCCATACTTTGTGCCCGAGTACTGATGAGAGAGAGAGAGAGAGAGAGAGCTCACCCATGACGCCACTGACGACGCTGCGGACGGCGCAGTTGTTCCAGATGTCCTGCCCCTTGATCTCCTCCACCGTCGGCATCCGGATCGGCTCCACGGCCGCCGCTTGGCTCGTCGACTCGCCCCCGGCGCCGGCACCTGCAGCCGAAGGATCAGGGGAAGCCATCCCTCTCTATCTAGTCCCCTTGCACTCTCCTCTAGGCCACAGAGATAGCAGCAGCCGCACCGCAGCTAGCTAGAGGACGGTTCTGAAAGTTCGAGCGGCGGGTTGGGTGGAGACTAGACAGGAGCTGGGTAGTGTACAGTAGTATCCCCCGCCCCGGCGGCGGCCGGCTTTGGTTTTCTTACACCCTCCTCCAAGAAGAGAGGGTCGGCGCCGCGCAGGGAATCAGAGGGGGAGTAGTAGGGAAAGCAGAGGAGGGAGGGTATATTCCGGACCTCACGTGAGCCGCACGTGATGACGTAGTATAGTTCTAAGATTACGCTAGCGTTCAAGGAAAGCGGAGATAGGGAGACAGCGCAAACAAACCCTTTCGATATATCATCATCCGATCCATAGCGTGGCCGTTCGATTCGTTCTCAAGTTCCTTTGCCAAGCACGACCAGAGCATCGTCTGCCGCCCCGCACCCAGCCGCCGCCGCCGCCTCGCCAAAACCCAACCAAACCCTAGATCCGCCGCCCTCAGCTCTGGTGAGACCCTCCTCCCCATCGAGGAAGATGCCGAACCTCGAGTGCCGGATGTACGAGCAGCGGTTCCCGGAGGTGGACGCCGCGGTGATGATCCAGGTGAAGCACATCGCTGACATGGGCGCGTACGTCTCCCTGCTCGAGTACAACAACATCGAGGGCATGATCCTCTTCTCCGAGCTCTCCCGCCGTCGTATCCGCTCCATCTCCTCCCTCATCAAGGTCGGCCGCCAGGAGCCCGCCATCGTGCTCCGTGTCGACCGCGACAAGGGCTACATCGACCTCTCCAAGCGCCGCGTCTCCGAGGAGGAGGCGCACGTGTGCGAGGACAAGTACAACAAGTCCAAGCTCGTTCACTCCATCATGCGCCACGTCGCCGAGACGCTCGAGGTCGACCTCGAGCCGCTCTACCAGCGGATTGGCTGGCCCCTCTACCGCAAGTACGGCCACGCCTTCGAGGCCTTCAAGCTCATCGTCGCTGACCCTGACGCGATCCTCGACGTACTCACCTATGAGGAGAAGGAGGTCGGCCCAGATGGCCAGGAGGTTAATTCCGTTTCCTTAACAACTGCAAATCACCCACAACATGGACTTTATGCTATACTCTGAATAGAACAGGACTAACAGATAATATTGTTGTCATTGTTTGTGCTATACTCTGAATAGAACAGCGATTTTAAGTTTTTTTTTTATTATTGTCAGTCAGACCTCTCCTGTCTTTTAGAGCCATAATTGTACTTTGTGGCCCTGTTGTTGCGTTTTTGCCCCATACGAAGCTTTTCTTCTGAATTGTTAATACCAACTTGGTGGATGTTGTTATGTAGGTAACACTGAGTGTGTTAATTGGTTTGATATTGTTATGGTTGGCATCTTAGTTGAGAACAATACTTATCAATCTAACATTCACCATTGCAACCTGGATAGTCATTCCTGTGGCTACTTATGTTGTTCAAACATGATTACTTATATGTTGTTCGAACATGATTAGATGTAGTGGCGGACAGATTCAGTAGGTTTGGATGTTGTAGACATATCATTCAAACATTATTAGATATAGTGGTGGATAGATTCAGTAGGTTGGATGTTGTAGACTTGTCCCATGTTCTTATTTTATAACTAGACATTTTTACGTTTTATTCTATGTTTGACCTTATGAACCAGTAGGAATTTAAAAGTCTATAGCAGTAGTTTATTGTTGTTTTTGGATTACTAACAATGTGTAGATGATTTAGTTTGTATTTCTGTAAATCAATACTTGTCCTTGAAAATGGTAAATCCTGACCTGTTAACTCATGCTGTGGAGTTTACATTTAAAAAACTTTTGAACTAATATGAAACCCATGCTTATTTGGAATGATGTTACTGCTTATGTTTATTCTTTGTTGTTGAAAAGTATTTTGATTTTACTCTAGATGTATTTATATAGAACTATTTGACACAAGGATGTACTTAAAATTACCGGTAGGTGATTAAGGTGGTGCCTGCTGTCACCCCCGAGGTTAAGGATTCTCTGGTGAAAAACATAAGGAGGAGGATGACACCACAGCCACTCAAGATCCGTGCTGATATAGAGATGAAATGCTTCCAGTTTGACGGAGTGCTCCATATTAAGGTTCTAGTTGCCCCTATTGCCGCCCTTGTGACTTAGAAATGGTATTTGCAAAAACTAATTGTATCTATATTTGCAGCAAGCTATGAAGAAAGCTGAAGCTGCGGGCAATGATAACTGTCCTGTGAAGATTAAGCTAGTTGCTCCTCCACTTTATGTTCTGACCACACAGACCCTTGACAAGGTTGGCATTATCTTAGTACTTAATACATGTGAGCAATTTGATATAGCTGAGCTATTTGATTAAGTTTCGTCTGTCCTGAGGCCCATCTCTCATCCAATATGTTATTACAATTTTACATTAAACATAATGTGGAGACTTTTTCAGAGTGTATGTTTCTATTGATCCTCATCTATTCTGTATCCTGAATTAGATATGCGTTACCTCCATGCTGCACTTATATGTTGCTAAGAGTAGTGGTCTGCCAATTATTATTGTGGAGCTTGTTCTCTTTGCTAAATGCCAATACTTTTGATCTTTTGCCTCAGTCCTTGCGGGGGAAGGGTCTGTTTTACTGGCTAAACCTTTTGCTGGCTGTTACATTTCACAAAATGCATTGGCCAGATTTTTATAGTGCAGTATTGTCTGCGCTATCTATAGTGCAATAATCTATCAAAATGGTTCTTATCAATGTAGTTCACAATTATTGATTACACAAAATGCAATCATATGTCAAATTTATAGTGCGGTATTGTCTGGTTCCAGATTTTTCCTAGTTGTTGGCGTGGTTCACAATTTTTCCCTTCATTCAATTTAGGGAATTAATAGGCTAGCTTGAATCACTGATGCTGAATGGAGTGCTATTTGTTGTTGCTTGTTATTAACAGATTCGATATTAGGCAATCTGGAAACATATTTGCTGTTCATTATTTGTATTGCTTATCGAATGAAACACCTTGTTTTGCCTTTTTTATGTTGTAGTGTGGTACTTGTACATGCATCATTTTTTATATTTACCCCCATGTATTGCAATTTGTTGGATGTTCTTTTTACTTTCAACCCTAGAATTATGTTGAAAGGCCGTATCGTATCCTTCCTATCCAGAAAACAATTATACATGCATCATTTTTTATATTTACCCCCATGTATTGCAATTTGTTGGATGTTCTTTTTACTTTCAACCCTAGAATTATGTTGAAAGGCCGTATCGTATCCTTCCTATCCAGAAAACAATTATCATTATTTTTCTTTTCTGCCTTGCCTTTTAACAGGACCAAGGCATTTTAGTTCTCACTGATGCTATCAAGGCTTGTACAGCAGAGATTGAAAAATACAAAGGAAAGTTAGTAGTGAAGGAACCACCAAGAGCTGTAAGTTCTTTTCAACACCTGTTAATTCTTTCATATTCCCATCCCAAGCATGTTAGTCTTCCACATGCATGTTCCAAAACCTAAAGCTGTGGATACTATCTGGAAAACAGGTTAGCGAACGGGAAGACAAGCAGTTCCTTGAACAGATTGATTCCCTAATGGAGCAAAACGCAGAGGTCGATGGTGACGCTGACAGTGAAGAGGAGGAAGATACAGGAATGGGCGACATTGACGTCACAAATTCTGGCGTCGCTGCTTACTAAGGCTACACTGGTTCATTTGGATGAGATTTGCTGTATAGCACCAGCTAAGATCTAAGCCGTTCTGTTTGGAAGCAGTTCCTTTTTGTTAGGTTTTGGTGGCTGAAATCCCCTTGAATTCACTGAAACTTGTTACCTGAGGTGTTAATGTTTTGGGCTCAGCCGGTGTTGGGTAGCTTTTACTTATGTCAAGAAGCACCAAATTTTTTCTTGGAAGTGAAAACAAAGCCCGTTGCTATAGCGGTGTTTATTCACTTCATCGTATAGGCAATATTGTTTGCATTTGGCTTTTTATGGCTTCGTGCTGCCTATTCGAATTGGCCTTCTTCGCTATGCTTTCGGTTCTGAATTACCACAGCGAATTTTATTAGAAGCACTTTTCAACTAAGAATTTAAAGGGTAGGATTAAGAAACATCGTTGGGGAAATTTTATTGTAAGCCAATAAAGGAGCACACATGCTCTTTATTTCAAATTATATGTCATTTAAAGAATCTTAGAAAGTCGAAACATCTAAGTTTGATTAAAATTATAGAGAGAAATATAAAAATTTATAATACCAAATAAGTGTATTATGAAAATGTATTTGATGAAAATGTAATGATATTTAGTTGATATTGTAAATATTATTATCTTATTATATAAATTTAGTCAAAGTTGAGATGTTTTGACTCTCCAAAATTCTTGAATTGACAGTTTGGGGTGGAGGGAGTATGTCTCTATTCTCGTAATCTCATCACATGTAATGCAACTATGTAAAGGTCTTCAGCACTCTAACATATTATGATGTGTGGGCATTACTCTGCAATCGACGTCATGGTGACACATACCGTAGAGAAACCTTATGGATATGTAGAGGAGGGATTAATGTTCTCTCCCCTATTGTTTGCTTATGCAATCAGGTAGTGTTCTGTTCTCCTTCCCAAAGCGAGTGAGAAGATGAACTCTTCCTCTCTCTCAAAAAAAAAAAGGGAAAAGAGAGAAGATGAACTCTTGGAGTTGTGCTGCTAGTTGGTTTAGTCTTCTATGGACTAAGAATTATTAGTCTTGGATTTTGAATGCCAAACAAATAGGAGAGCTAAACATAGGCTATTAATAGTTATTGGAGTCAATTGAAGGTTACATCACATTAACTTTTATTAAACCACAATTAGTTAGCCCTCATTAGTTCTTGTTAACCCATAATTAGCCTATTATTACAAGATGAGCTAAATATTATCACCGTGGTCTCAACGCCTTCTTCGAAAGAGAGGTTCGCGGTTAAGGCATGTTTGATTGGGATCTAGATTCTTTGGAAAATGTTTCAGCTTTAAAATCTATCTAGAAATGTTTTAGATGATGAGTTGGATTTTTTTTTGGTAGGCTGAAGTTTGATTAAAAAAATGTTTTTTCATAAAAGAATATAAATAAACTTAAAACAAGATTTTTTTTTACAAAGAATAATTTGGATACAACAATTTGTTGCTTTTAAAAAGGAATAGCAAGAAAAAAAAATGGTAACTAGTGTATGGAAGAGACCAGAAATCGTCCAATCAAAAAGCGCGGAAACAATAGAATGTCTCAAGGTAGAAACATTTCGTTGGATAAGGCATTTGGCGCTTTAATCCGATACCACTAAGAATCAGAATTGGTTCTAGCATTCAAAGGGTGACTCAGCCAAGGAGGGTGGCATGAAGCCAATAGAATGAAATCTTTGTAGATCGATCACAACACATGTAGACTGTGGAGAACCTAGAAAATAGGCAAACTCGTGTCAACTTTCTGCCCTCCTAAAGAAACCTCGTGTTCAATTTCAAATTACTGCATGTCATGAGAAACAAGAGTATCTTCAGCAACGGGTTTGTCATCCGCCCACGGCAGCACGGGAAGAAAGAGGCCGAGACCGCACACGGTATAGCAGCACTAGTGAGTACTGACAAGGCCCGGTGACAATGCCGTCCAGCTGCAGTCGCCGCCGCCCGCTGCGGCCGTTCCTACCTAGCCTCCTCCTGTTCCTCCTCGCCATGGCGCAGCCACCGCCGGCTTCCGCGGTGGGCGTGAACTGGGGCTTCGCGTCCTCCCACTCGCTCCCGGCAGCGCAGGTCGTACGGGACCTCCTCCTCCCCAACTCCGTGCCCCGCGTCCGCCTCGCCGCCGCCTCCTCCGACGCGCTCGCGGCGCTCGCGGGCACCGGCATCGCCGTCAGCGTCGGGGTCTCCGACGCGCTGCTCCGGCCCCTCGCCTCCTCCACCAAGGCCGCCGCCGCGTGGGTCCACGACAATGTCACCCGTTACTCCTCCAGCGTGCGGTTCGAGTAAGAGCTCCCTTCCAATGCACGATTTTTAGGTGCCTCTTCATCAGTTTACTGAATGGGATTATGGAATCTTGTGCTAGTCGAATGTTCTCATAGAAAACGGCGCACGAATGATGGTTTTAGTTGACCTAATTCAGTAGTAATTCTTATATATCGACAGAAAATGACCAATTGGGCATATTTGACTCCAACTGACTAGATTATTAATCAATAATATGTCCGCAGTCCCCGTACTCACAAGTCACAACCCGTTACAGTAGTCACTCCAGTTCTACTCTGGATGGCTGGATCCCACTGAAGTGGGCTGTGCTGCCTGAGTGCCTTTGTATTTGTTACCTTATTATTTCTATAATCAGATGGGATATTCTGTCGGCTATGTGGCTGAACAGTCTGAATCGAAGAAGGAAACCGTTTCTTTACTGAATGTACTAATAGTTGGCTTTGGTTGATAATTTGGAGCTTCTGCGTCTATTGCAATAGTTCACTGTAATTTTCGTATAACTAAGTAGTAATATCTGTCGAACCTCTTCTATGAAATGAAACTATAAAAATTCCACAAAATGTCACTACTGATATGCTTGTAGTGACTGGTTATTCATTACAGAATTCTAGATCCTGTGAGCTCATGCCAGGTTCCTCATTGGTGAATGTGACTGAGGGATGCTACAGTCACTTTTATATAGACCAAGTAAATTACTGGAGGTGGAATTTACCATTTCAAACAACTGCAATGGACAGAATGTGAATGTAATCCTCCTAGATTGAACCTGGGAGGACTTTTAGTTTATCTTTTGGTATTCTTCAGTTCATATATCAAGTTCAAAAAAGAAGCAGAATAATAGAACATGCATTTTACGTCCACTGCTGTGTCAAAGCCTAGACCCTAAATATCTGAAGAGAGTACATAGTTGGGTCTTGAGTGCTGTATACCTTTTGTGGCAGATGATTATGTTTCATTTCTGCAAAAAAAAAAATAAAAAATAAAAAAATTGCAGTGTGTTATAGAGCAAGTATCATGAGGACATTATATATCCGACTGCATAGGTGAAGTGAATCATGCGTTAAATAATGCCATAATTTGCGTTCAATCTGTATGTGCATCTATGTTGCAAGTCTGTTTTCTTTTTTTTTTTTGAAAAATATCTTTAACAGTATTTTATTATTGACAAATAAATTGACTTTACAGGTATATTGTTGTTGGGGATGAGCCCTTTCTTCTACGTCATGGACAAAATTTTCATCCATTTGTAGTTCCTGCAGCAGAAAATGTTCAACAAGCATTAGTCCATGCAAAATTGTCTGGCAAGATGAAGGTGGTAGTACCTTGTAGTGCTGACACATTCCAGAATGCATCTACCCTGCCCTCAAAAGCTAGCTTCAGATCTGATGTTAACAAGACCATGGCAGATCTCCTCTCATTTCTTGCTAACAGCAGTTCTCCATTTATGGTCGAGCTGGATCCATTTTTGAGCTTTCAACACAATAAAAATATGTCACTGGACTATTACCTTTTCCAACTAATGTCCCATCCTGTAAAAGATGGTCAAAATAAGTATGACAATTACATTGATGCAAGCATAGATGCTCTGGTTTCTTCTCTAACCAAAGCTGGCTTTGGTGACATGGACATCATTGTCGGGAGAGCAGGATGGCCAACAGATGGAGCTGTGAACGCAACTCCAGCTATTGCTCAATCGTTCATGACTGGCCTGGTTAACCACCTGGCCAAAAAGTCCGGGACTCCACTTCGACCAAAAGTCCCTCCAATTGAGATGTATCTTTTCAGCCTTTTAGATGAAGATCAACGGAGTATAGCGAGTGGAGGTTATGAAAGGCACCATGGCATTTTTACCTTTGATGGCCAGGCAAAGTATTATGCCAACATAGGTCAAGGTCCTAAATCACTCAAGAATGCCCTTGATGTCAATTACCTTCCATCAAAATGGTGTGTGGTAGACAACAATAAGGATTTGTCCAATGTTTCTTCTAGTTTCTCGTCAGCTTGCTCCAATGGTGACTGCACTTCTCTGTTACCTGGTGCCTCCTGCTCAGGTCTTGCCTGGCCTGGTAATGTGTCCTATGCATTCAACAACTACTACCAGCAGCATGATCAGAGTGAGGATAGTTGCTACTTCAATGGCCTAGGTTTGATAAGTACTGTTGATCCATCTGTTGACAATTGTTTGTTTCCTCTCGCAATTCGCACTTCTGCTGCCACTTCTTTGCACCTAACATTGACCATGTTGCTATTATTAGCTGTGGTTTTGCATTGTCTGTATATAGTCTGGTGAGGCTAGATAGAGCCTATTTCTTTGGGCCTCTTTGTTGAATGTACTCCAAAGTGTCGGTGCACCATCATACAACATTATTCCTGGAATGGCACATTTTCTGATGTTTCTTAGAGTAGCCTATCAGAATTGGTAGGTTCAGTCCAAATGTAATGATGTGTATTAAGATAGTTGTGCTGAGTCAGACACCATCTCTTCTCTTGTTCGAAATTTGAACCTGGTAATTGCCATTTCATGATAGATACATTCTTGGTTTCACTACATCTTAGAAAGTCCAATCATCAGAAGGTGCTGTATGTTTTGAATTACATAGTATAAACACAGACACTCACAACGTCCGTACTACGTCAAGGCTCAGCGCAGGCTCCACGGCGCCCATGCACGCCAGCCGCATGCCACTGTTGTAAACTTGTAATATATATTTGACGCAATACGCATCAATACATTCGTCAAAGTTTCATTTCTACATGGTATGAGAATCCAAGGTCATCTGTAGTCAATCCTTTTGCCACAACTTCCGCATCAATAGCGCTCTCTCCCTCGTACTTTGATGCTTCCTCCTCTGACGAGCTCCCCATCGACCTCGCCTCCTCCGTTGTCTTCCTGGCGGACTCCATTTGCTCCCACGTCTCCGTCACGCTGGATGTCGACGAGGCCAACTAAGGCCAATGTCAATTTCAACCTCGAGAGCCATGTCCGCTCGCCGACCCCTTCCGCTTAGCGTGACAGCGAGTGGCGTATGATCGACTCTTGCATCACTGACTGGTTCTTCACTGAAGCATCTAGGCCCTACTAGTTTCGGTGATTAATGACAACAAAGAGGTTATTATGACTAACGTGTGTTTTGCAGGATAACCTAGAGGTTAGGTCATAATAACATGTAGGTTCAAGCCCCTAGCGATGGAATTCGATTCGGTTTTCAAAGGATGGAAAACAAGACGGTGATAGGCTAGTGCCAAGTGTCGTTTGGAGTTGAGAGACATTTGGCGTAGTCTTAGATTTTGTTTTTCACTTTGACCGTACTATTAAGAGGGGTTTGGATGGGTAGCTTGACTTAGAGCAAGATTAGAGAGTGTAGATGTGATGCACACTTGTCCAACATAGCTCTAGACAGCCCAGTGAGACTCTTGAGAGAGAGAGAGGATCAAATTTCGTTTTGAAAAGTTTTCGATTCGGTGAAGTTTTGATCAAATTAGAGGCGTCGGACTCTACCTAGTATGGGCGTCGGACCAATAGTTAGAGTCCGACGACACGTGGCAGCCCATGGATGATTCTCAGCGTGCCAGGGAGCGTCGGACCCTGGCTGGATGGTCGTCGGACCATTGGCCAGAGTCTGATGGTGCCTCTGGGTGTTAAGCGGGCGCCGGACCGTTGTGAGAGCGAGCGTCGGACTAAGGATTCTTAGCGTCCGACGCTTCCAGAGAGGTTCCCAGAGCGAAAAAGAGCGTCGGACTTGGTCCGACGGTGTGCGTCGGACACCATTGATCCGCGTTATAGCCGTTGAGAGGCACTGTGCTAGCTGTTCAGAGCATCGGACTGAGGAGCGTCGGACCATCGAGTTCGATCCGACGCCCCTCTGGCACAGGACTGAGCACAGTGCGACTGTGAGAGTCGGACCGTGGTGAATGGTCCAACAGTCGAGCCTCGGCAACGTCCGACGGTTCGCAGGAAAGTGGGAAACGGCTAGTTTTGGAGAGGGTGAGTATTTATACTCCACCAAAGCCTCATTCTATCTCTCTTGCCACTTCTAACAGCTGAAGGAACCCTTGTGACTTTGTGAAAGAGCAAGAGCCCTATGGAGCATTGAGTGAACTCCATTGCTTGTGAGCTTCTTCCCTAGAGAGATCAAGAGTGGCTTGTGTGCATCCATCACCCTCTTTGGCCTTGTTCTTGGTCAAGTGAGAGTCTAGGCTTGTTACTCTTGGTGATCGGCATCACCTAGATGGTTTGGTGGCGATTGGTGGCTTGGTGACCGTTTGGAGAGCTTGTGGGCGGCCCAAGTCGAAGTTGTGAGCGGTTGTGGGCGATCCGCCACGCCGGAGAGGCAAAGGATCAGTCCGTAGAGAGCACTTAGTCTTTGCAAAGATCAAGAGGGAGCTACACCCTTGCGCGGGTGCTCCAACGAGGACTAGTGGGGAGTGCCGACTCTCCGATACCTCGGGAAAAACTGGATTTGTCTTTCTAACTCTTTACATTCCCGCATTTCCTTTGTGTTCTCTACTTTCCTAGAGTAGTATACTTGTGATAGGACTTGGCTCTAGGTTGCATAACTTGTTTTAGGAATAGAATTGACACAAGCACTTGTGGGGTGACATTGGGCAAATTACGATAGGTTGAATTGTATTTGCGAAAAATTATTAGTTGCCCAATTCACCCCCCTCTTGGGCATCCTTTATCCTTTCAATTGGTATCGGAGCCTTGTTGCTCATTAATTTGGTTTAACCGTGTAACAGAACCGGCTAAATCACCTGGCCCACTGGCACCTGTCATTGTCACTAACGACTTCTGACAGCCGGGCCCGTGTCCCAAATGATCTAGACAGGTCTGTCGGGCTACATTAGCGCCCTTTTCTCCGACAGGATCACCATTGCAGAATCATCACAGGATTACAACGTTTCGTAATAAAATACATCAGAGTAACAGTGCGGAAGATTACATAACATTTAGATTACAAACCGGTTGTTCAAATAGGATTCAAATATAGTTATTACAGACCAGAGGACATAACAGTAGCAGTGGAATAGTTACACAATACTAGATAAGATAACTCGAACCCTGCCCACGGGTTCCACTTCACTCATCGCCGCTATCTTCTTCGACCACGGTCACGCAACATGGAGCAAGACAGATCTCCGACTGCGGTCCTCCTGCAACGGGGTTAACAAACCCTGAGTACTTGGGGTACTCCGCAAGACTTACCCGACTAAGGGTGTAAAATGAGACTCAGGAATGCAAGGCTATGGGTAAGGCTAGCAGAGGATGAGGAGTTTGCAGAAAAGCAATCTATCCTGTTCCATATTTTATTTTGTCATTATTATAATCATATTTATAGCTCCAATATTCAGACTCATGTATCATCATTCTTTCAATTACTTTATTCATTCAGATAACCTAGTTGAGAACCACTTTTCGGTGTAGAGTGTGAGGATCAAGTCTCCATAACCGAGGAGCACGTCGATTCGAATCCAGAAAGTACCCAGCTGGGGATTCTAACCACACTGCATATGCAGCACGCCGGCATACATATACCAACCCGTCGTCACGGCTTTGCTATCCCGGAACCGGTCCTGCGCCACCCGAGAGCACAGTACTCCACTCTTATCCAGGCACACCGGCCACGTGGGTACAAGCTACTCTCGCCATCTCTCCACTCCCAGTGCGTGGTTGTCGGTTCCAGCAATAGCGTCACCGAACTCTAGGCTTTCCGCATTGGTATGTGGCTAGGCTGTTCATCATGATCACAGCAGGCCTACAACGAACGGTCCCTACTTCCTTCCTGCCGCCAATCCTGCATTGGGACTCTAACCCAAGTACAAGACTACCCGACAGTTTTTATTATCGTGCCTGTCGGGTGAGTGAGACATAGGGAACGCCGCCCCATGAGCTGGCCACCCAACGAAACACGTTTCCAAAGACATCAACCAGTTCCAAACTATTCCGAAAGTGACCGTGCATTGGGACTCCAACCCAAATACACATCGACCAACGGATAATCAGTTCTTCACCAATCAAAGTATAAGTATAATCATGGCACAGAAAATAGTTTTTCTTTTACGCAAAGCTAAGTTCATTAAGCATGCCTAAGCATTTCTCAAACCATTTTATTTAAATCAGTTTTCAGGGTATTTATTTGAGACAATGCATCTGGATAGGTGACAATCAACTCCTATCAACCTAATGCAGTAGATTAACTCGAATTATAAATATTTTGTAATAGAGGGGCTGAATGCACCGGGGCTTGCCTTGGATCGTGTACAGCGTCGGGTCGGGATCAGTCCCGCAGATGTCGAATCCTTGGATGACTTCTGGAGTGGCCTCCTCAGTAGTAGTCTCGACCTGGACCCCCTCGGGAACGGGCACTACACGTATGCAATGATGTATGCTTAGCATGGCATGAGGGCAACAAATGAAATGCTTGAAAGTAAACCATTAATACCTTGAGTACAACTTTCCTTCACGCTAAAGTTGTAAACGATCTACGGAAGGTAAAAGTAATGTTTCCTACTTTTGTTTTATTGACCTTTTTAACGGTCACAGAAAGCCGCTACACAGCTTTATGCCTACTATCAAGCACTAAGTTCTCGAATTGCCAAGGATCACACAGCGAAAGATCCTCAGTCTTCATTCAACCCAAAAATTCACACAACAAACCTAAATTCATTTTTCTATTTACTTTATTAATCCCTAATTTCACATATATTTATTAATTGACCAAACTAACTTCAATTGCAACCAAACTTTACCAACAGCTAGGTTTTACCACCAAACAGAGCTACAATAAATTTCATGATTTTTTGGATTTACAGAGAATTAATTAAAATTACACAAACTTGCATTTATTAATTACTTCAATAATTTATACAGCAGATTAAAGGCATTGGAACACCCTATATTATATTTTTAACAAATACTACATATTACAGAGAGCGTACACAATTATTTTCACATTTTTACACCTAGCAGATTAATTCATATGAAATTAACAAACATCAGCACTATTCACATGAATATATAAAAGAAAACATTTTGCAATTCACTGGAAAAAGGAAAAACCAATCCAGCCCACTACGGCCCAAGTCCAGAGCGAGCCGGCCCACTCGGCCTGCCCGCGCCCGGCGCCGACGGCTTTGCAAAAGAGACCCTGGGGAAACTGGAAATCAACCCGCGGTCCGATCTACACTATTCACATGAGTCATGAACTTCGCGCTTAACCCCCTGGGAAAACTTGCCTTCTCACCCGAGGCCCTTGGCCATCCCTCTGTTTCAACAGAGGCGGGTGCGCCGGCGGTCCGCCGCCCCTAGCTCGCCGACGGTGAGCCGAGGGACGAAGCCGAGGGCACTGACGGACTCTACACTCCAAGGCGAGTCTACCAAGCTAAGACACGACGAGATCCGAGGCGCACAGCACCTGGAGACACGGACGCGGCGGCTCGGTGGCGGCGGCGAGCACGTCGCCGGCGAGCACAAGCCGGTAAAGAGAGGGGGAAAAGGTGCGCGAGCATCTGGGGCTCACCACGAAGCTGGCCGAGGGGTCGGTGGAGACGGAGGTGGTTCGGAGAAGGCGACTTGGCGACGGCGGCGGATCCCGGCGGCTCGGCACAACGGCGAACACGCGTTCCGGCGAACCTAGGGAACCAGAGAGTACGCCGACGCACGCGTAAGATTCAAGGGGTCACGGAGATCACGTTGCACAACAATCCGAGGTCCAGAGCTTACCCAGACTAGCTCGAGACGACGGCGGAGCTCGCGGCGGCGCTCTGCCCGCCCGCGAGGAAGACACCGGCGTTCCGGCGGTTTCAAGGCTCCACAGCCTTCACCGACGGACGCAGGCGGTGCGCAAGGAGGCTAGCTAGCTTGCAGCAAGATGGAGAGGGTGATGATGGCTCGGTGGCGACCAATTTGGCCGGCGACCGAGAGAGCTCGAAGGTGGCCGGGAGAGAAGAAATGGCGAGGGGGAGGGCCTCGTCGCCTTTCTAAAGGCCGGGAGCGAGGGGGACAGAACCAGGACGACGCGGCGCACGCGCGCCCGTATCTGCCGAGGTCGCGGGGACACGATCCCGGCCGGCACGGGCGGCCGCGCGCGCGCGCCCGGCACGGCGGCTGCCGGCTCTATTCGCGAACAGGGTGAGGGGGCATAGCACTGTAGCACCTAGACCCTAGGGCTGTCGGTTTTTGACCAAATTCGACTGATTTTGTATAACAACATGAAAAACTGCAAAGACAAACGTTGTAGGGTTTGAAATTCTGAACAACTTTGCTTTTGGAACTAAATCCAAATTCGAAATATTTTTGAATCTACAGAAAAGGGGGTAAACTAGAGTTTTGAATTTTAAACTGTATTTTCAAAATTACTTTTAAATTTTCTCAACAACTTGAAAAATTGCCAAAATAAAAGTTGTTCTACTAAATGAGCTTTACAACTTCTATTTAGTAAGTTTTGCCGGATTCCAAACAATTTTTGAAATGCCAATCCAAAACTAAGTTTTAAATCATTGTTTTGAAATAAATTTGAATTTCCACCACAGAACTTTGAAATCTCCAAAAATAAAAGTTGCTCCATTTTAAAATATCTAAAACTTTTATTAAGGGACTATCTCAAAATTCCTTTTAGATTTTGAATTAGGTTTTGGTCCTAATAAAAGTAAATTTTTAAACCTTTATTTGGGAATTTTAATTTTACAAACAAATACTAATTAAATTCAAATCACTCTAGGGGCCTAATCACAATCATATGCAAATGATTAATTTAAATATGATGACATGGCAGATTAATTAAATCCATAATACCCGGGGTATTACAGTCTTCCCCCCTAAAAGAAATCTCGTCCCGAGATTAGGTACATAACCAAGGCTGAAACAAAGTAATGGAAAAGAATGACAACACAAGTTCAAGCTTAAACAAGAGACAAGGGAAAACATACGCATTAAAAGACAGGTTTACACTTTACAAGGTAGCAAAGAACTCAGGAAAGTTTTCTGCCAAGAAATCTTCAGATTCCCAGGTAGCTTCATCTTCAGAATGATCACTCCATTGGATCTTGTACCATCTGGTTGTGGTCCTTCGGGTAACACGGTCCTTTATATCCAAAACTCGTACTGGCTGCTCCGAGTATGTCAATTCAGGTTCAAGTGCTACTCCTTCTACATCGATGACTTGTCCAGGTACTCGGAGACACCTCTTCAGCTGAGAAACATGAAACACATTGTGTACTTCCGAGAGATGTTCTGGCAATTCAAGCTTGTAAGCTACCTTTCCCACGCGTCCTATGATTAAGAACGGTCCAATATAACGCGGGGCTAACTTGCCTTTGACTCCAAAACGGTTAACTCCTTCCATAGGCGAAACTTTCAAATATACATAGTCTCCAACCTGAAATGTCAAAGGTCTGCGCCGCTGATCGGCATAACTTTTCTGTTGTGACTGTGCCACTTTCAAATTTTCCTGTATCAGTCGAACCTTCTCTTCGGCTTCATTGACCAAGTCAACTCCATAGAACCATCTTTCTCCAGGCTCGGACCAATTCAATGGAGTACGACACCTGCGGCCATATACTGCCTCAAACGGAGCCATTTTTATACTTTCTTGGTAACTGTTGTTGTACGAGAATTCGGCCAATGCCAAACACTCGTCCCATTTCTCAGGGTAATTGAGTGCACAGGCTCTTAACATGTCTTCAAGTATCTGATTTATCCTCTCTGTCTGTCCGTCAGTTTGAGGATGATAGGCTGTGCTATGCAGGAGTTTTGTACCCAATGATTTATGGAAGGATCTCCAAAATTGGGATATGAACTGAGTGCCTCGGTCAGAGACAATGGTCTTGGGCACTCCATGTAGCTTCATCAGATTTTCTATGTATAGCTTGGCGTAGTGCGGAGCCCTGTACATTTTCTTGACAGGTAAGAAATGAGCTTGTTTAGTGAGGCGGTCCACAACAACCCAGATGGAATTGAAACCCCTAGAGGTTGTTGGGAGACCCATAATGAAATCCATGCTGATGTCTTCCCATTTCCATGCAGGAATAGGTAATGGTTGCAGCTCTCCACCAGGCTTCATGTGTACAGCTTTTACTTTCTGACAAGTGTCGCATTTTGCTACATACTGAGCAATCTTGATCTTCATCTTAGTCCACCAAAACTTCTGTTTCAAATCCTGGTACATTTTGTTGCTTCCCGGATGAATAGAGTATCTTGTCAAATGAGCTTCGTCAAGAATCTTGCCACGTAACTCTAGAATTTTTGGAACTACAAGCCGATTCTTGAACCATACAATCCCTTCATCATCAATTCTGAAACAATCTGCTTTCCCTGCTTGGATTTTCTCTTTGATGTGCCTGATACCTTTACTATTTTTCTGAGCAGCCACGATTTCATCACGGATGGAGGGTTTGATGCTGATATTGTTCCAATTGCCTTGAGTGACTATTTCTATGCCCAATTTTTCTAACCCGTAACACAACGACAGATCATATGGCTTCACAGTCAAGCAATTACAATGAGCCTTCCGACTGAGTGCATCGGCAACCACATTAGCTTTACCAGGATGGTAGTGCACTTCAATATCATAATCTTTTATCAACTCAAGCCATCTTCGTTGCCTCATATTTAATTCTTCTTGTGTAAAGATGTATTTCAGGCTTTTGTGATCGGTGTAGACATTGCATGTGCTGCCTAACAAGTAGTGACGCCAGATCTTCAATGCATGAACCACAGCTGCCAATTCAAGATCATGAGTGGGATAATTCTCTTCATGAGGCCGGAGTTGTCGTGAAGCATAAGCAATGACTCGGCCCTCTTGCATCAAAACACAACCAAGGCCAGTACCCGACGCATCGCAGTACACGTCAAACGGCTTTTCAATATCTGGCTGAGCAAGGACTGGTGCAGTGGTCAAACATCTCTTCAAGGTTTGAAACGCTGTTTCGCATTCTGGCGACCAGACAAACTTGACCTGAGTCTTCAATAGGTTGGTTATAGGCTTAGCTATTCTTGAGAAATCCGGAATGAATCGGCGGTAATATCCCGCCATTCCCATGAAACTGCGAACCTGGTGCACGTGGTTGGTGGTTTCCAGTTCAAGATTTCTTCCACCTTACTTGGATCTACGGACACACCTTTCGCTGTCAGGATATGCCCAAGAAATGGAACTCGGTCCAACCAGAACTCACATTTGCTGAATTTGGCATAGAGTTGATGTTCTCTTAAATGGTTCAAGACGATATGGAGGTGGTTGGCATGTTCTTCGGGTGTTTTAGAATAGATCAGGATGTCGTCAATGAATACGACAACAAATTTATCGAGCTCAGGCATGAAGACGGAATTCATGAGGTACATGAAATAGGCGGGTGCATTGGTTAGGCCAAAAGACATGACGAGGTATTCATATAGGCCATATCTAGTGGTGAAAGCTGTTTTTGGGATGTCTTCGGGACGGATCTTTATTTGGTGGTAGCCAGACCTAAGGTCAATCTTGGAAAACACCTTAGCTCCAGCCAGCTGGTCAAAGAGTAGGTCAATACGGGGTAAAGGATATTTGTTTTTGATGGTGACCTCGTTGAGTGGACGGTAATCAATACAGAGTCGGAGGGATTTGTCTTTCTTCTTGACAAAGATGGCAGGACAACCCCAAGGAGATGAGCTGGGTCTGATGAAACCCTTATCTAGCAAATCTTGTAGCTGCACTTTAAGCTCTGCCAATTCCTTGGGAGGCATTCTGTAGGCTCTACGAGATATAGGTGCGGTTCCAGGTTTTAGCTCAATAGCAAATTTCACATCTCGATCAGGTGGCAAACCAGGCAACTCATCAGGGAATACGTCTGGAAATTCGCAGACCCCTGGAATCTTCAATACTTCTTCAACTGCGGTGGCACACAACCTTTGCACGGTCTTTTCAATCTTTCTTACGGGCAATGGAAGTTGGATAAGAAGTTGAGTTTGACTATTAGGTATGTTCACTCTTATGGTTCTATTCAACACATCAATCAAGGCCTTGTGCTGATACATCCAATTCATACCTAATATCACATCTATATCCTGATCCTTAAGTACTATCATTGTGGTTGGGAATCTATGCCCTCCCAGCTCTATAGGTACTCCCTGAACTACCTCTTTAGTAGTTATACGCCCCCCGGGCGAATGTATAAGGAAATCTTCCTTTATTTCCCCAATAGGTATTTCATGCTTAACCACAAATGTACGGTTGATGAACGAATGAGATGCACCAGAATCAAATAGCAGAACGGCAGAATGACTAGCAACGGGAAACTTACCCATCATGACGGGTTCTCCAGCAGGAATATCTTCAATCTGAGTGTAATAAACCCGACCTGCCTTCTTGACAATCTTGCCCTTCTGAGCATGCTGCTGGTGACCACGGTGCTGAACTTGCTGTTGCGGAACACCAGGACTTTTCTGCACATTCTGGTTGTTCTGTTTCGGAAAAGGGCAATCACGGGCCCAGTGTCCTATCTTTCCATAGTTGTAGCATGGGTGATTGTAGTTGGTCTGTGGAGTGTTGATACGAACGCCAGGGGCATTCGGCTGAGTGGTGTTTTGCTGATTAGAGGTATGAGAGGTAGCGGCAGTGCGCACAACTACCTGCTGATGGGGATATGACGGACGGTTATGGTGGGTAGGATGATAGATAACTTTCTGGCGTTTCTGACTGCCAGAAGAGCTAGACCTTTTGCTCTTCTTCTTCTCTTCTTGGAGCTGACGGTCGCTTTCCTCAAAAGCTATTGCACTATCCACTGCCTCATGAAAAGTGCACTTGAGGTTGTTAGACAGAGTGCGTTGAATCTTGAAATTCAGACCTCTGACAAAGCAGGCTCTCCTCTTAGAATCAGTGTTGGTATGCTCAGGTGCATACTGTGCCAAGTGGTTGAACTGCCCAAGATACTGAGCGACAGTAGACTCATTCTGCTTCAGTGCCAGAAACTGATCCAGCTTCAATTTCATCACACCCGCAGGGATGTAATGAGCACGAAAGGCGTCACGGAACTCTTGCCAGGTAAGTTGATGTCCAGCATCCTGCGCAGCCAACAGGTTGGCATACCAAGTAGTCGCAGGGCCACGGAGTTGCTGAGCTGCAAACAGCGGTTTCTGAATCTCGGTGCAGTGAATCAGACTAAACTTCTGCTCCATGGTATGGAGCCAATCATCAGCTTCCAAAGGTTCATCAGCCTTAGTGAACACCGGTGGGCGGGTGTCAGTGAAGTCAACATAGGTGGTATCCTCATTATCCCGGCGGCCACGACGTCCACCACGATCTTGCTGATTCTGAGCTAGCAGCGCTGCAACATTGGTCAATGCAGCGATGGCCTCTGCCAGAGTGGGTGGAAACTGAGGTGGTTGGGGAACACCAGTTGCATTATCAGAATTGTCTCCCATCTGTTAATAAGCAAACCCAACTTGAGTCTTATATTAGTTTAGCAAACATAGCAGCACACAGCAATATTACAAGGTTCACACAACATGGCTTGCATCAGGCAAGACCCACAACCCATAACTAAGGTTTTCTAGGCAAGCACCTATACTACAGACAAAAGAGAGCATCTAGCTGATAACTCTAGGCCACACCGGCCTAGTCCCCATCGATCCCAGACGCGCCAGAAGCGTCACTGTCCTCGTCTAACTCCTCGAAGTCCTCCTCGGCGTCTGCCTCGACGACCTCGACCGGCTCGACCTCCACGTCAACATCCTCCACGTCCTCATCCTCCTGACCGAGGACGACTCCCAACTCAGGATCCTCCTCCTGCGGTGCAGGAATAGGGTGGAGCTCACCATAGAGCTCATGCACCTCCTCGTGCAAGACGTTGTTGTAGAGCTCAAGCTGACCAACACGCTGCTCCGCCTCGAGCATCCTGTCCATGATCGTCTCCTCACGATCCCAAGCTTCATCCCTCTGCTTGGTCAGGCGATCGATCTCTCGACGCAGATCTCGATTGGTCCTCACGTCCCGGTAGTGGTTGAGACGTGCCACTCTGTATTCTTCCTCCCACTGCCTGACTAGATCCTACAGCCTTCCAACCTCAGCCTCAAGCTCCTCGCTGCTGCGACGAGGTGGGCGACTCCCAGAAGCTCCGCCCTCGCCAGCGCGTGGCGCCAACTGGTGGCGTGGAACGCCACGTGGTCCGGTCATCTTGCGTGCTGTGAGCTTGCAACGGGCCATCTGGAGAAGGTAAGTGGAATTTTAAGATATAATAGGTTAGCAAGAATAGGTTTGGTAAACTATCCCAAAAACCCACTTTAAGGAGGAGGTTAATTAACAGGTGTGATTATCATGATGCATGTACGTACTTACGAATTTAAATCATGCAAGGTACCTACATACATAAATAAACTTTTAACATAGGGCTAATAATAATATTATTCCACATGCTACCTTAATCCCATAAGGTAAAATATAGAACAAGGCAAGAACTACTGAACAAGATAAGGATAGAAGCAATTTGGACCCAAAATAATAGGTTAGACTTTTTATGATCCAAAACATTTTGAAATTTTTGAAAAGTAATCCATAATGATTAGCAATGGAATGCTCTGGTACCAACTGTAACAGAACCGGCTAAATCACCTGGCCCACTGGCACCTGTCATTGTCACTAACGACTTCTGACAGCCGGGCCCGTGTCCCAAATGATCTAGACAGGTCTGTCGGGCTACATTAGCGCCCTTTTCTCCGACAGGATCACCATTGCAGAATCATCACAGGATTACAACGTTTCGTAATAAAATACATCAGAGTAACAGTGCGGAAGATTACATAACATTTAGATTACAAACCGGTTGTTCAAATAGGATTCAAATATAGTTATTACAGACCAGAGGACATAACAGTAGCAGTGGAATAGTTACACAATACTAGATAAGATAACTCGAACCCTGCCCACGGGTTCCACTTCACTCATCGCCGCTATCTTCTTCGACCACGGTCACGCAACATGGAGCAAGACAGATCTCCGACTGCGGTCCTCCTGCAACGGGGTTAACAAACCCTGAGTACTTGGGGTACTCCGCAAGACTTACCCGACTAAGGGTGTAAAATGAGACTCAGGAATGCAAGGCTATGGGTAAGGCTAGCAGAGGATGAGGAGTTTGCAGAAAAGCAATCTATCCTGTTCCATATTTTATTTTGTCATTATTATAATCATATTTATAGCTCCAATATTCAGACTCATGTATCATCATTCTTTCAATTACTTTATTCATTCAGATAACCTAGTTGAGAACCACTTTTCGGTGTAGAGTGTGAGGATCAAGTCTCCATAACCGAGGAGCACGTCGATTCGAATCCAGAAAGTACCCAGCTGGGGATTCTAACCACACTGCATATGCAGCACGCCGGCATACATATACCAACCCGTCGTCACGGCTTTGCTATCCCGGAACCGGTCCTGCGCCACCCGAGAGCACAGTACTCCACTCTTATCCAGGCACACCGGCCACGTGGGTACAAGCTACTCTCGCCATCTCTCCACTCCCAGTGCGTGGTTGTCGGTTCCAGCAATAGCGTCACCGAACTCTAGGCTTTCCGCATTGGTATGTGGCTAGGCTGTTCATCATGATCACAGCAGGCCTACAACGAACGGTCCCTACTTCCTTCCTGCCGCCAATCCTGCATTGGGACTCTAACCCAAGTACAAGACTACCCGACAGTTTTTATTATCGTGCCTGTCGGGTGAGTGAGACATAGGGAACGCCGCCCCATGAGCTGGCCACCCAACGAAACACGTTTCCAAAGACATCAACCAGTTCCAAACTATTCCGAAAGTGACCGTGCATTGGGACTCCAACCCAAATACACATCGACCAACGGATAATCAGTTCTTCACCAATCAAAGTATAAGTATAATCATGGCACAGAAAATAGTTTTTCTTTTACGCAAAGCTAAGTTCATTAAGCATGCCTAAGCATTTCTCAAACCATTTTATTTAAATCAGTTTTCAGGGTATTTATTTGAGACAATGCATCTGGATAGGTGACAATCAACTCCTATCAACCTAATGCAGTAGATTAACTCGAATTATAAATATTTTGTAATAGAGGGGCTGAATGCACCGGGGCTTGCCTTGGATCGTGTACAGCGTCGGGTCGGGATCAGTCCCGCAGATGTCGAATCCTTGGATGACTTCTGGAGTGGCCTCCTCAGTAGTAGTCTCGACCTGGACCCCCTCGGGAACGGGCACTACACGTATGCAATGATGTATGCTTAGCATGGCATGAGGGCAACAAATGAAATGCTTGAAAGTAAACCATTAATACCTTGAGTACAACTTTCCTTCACGCTAAAGTTGTAAACGATCTACGGAAGGTAAAAGTAATGTTTCCTACTTTTGTTTTATTGACCTTTTTAACGGTCACAGAAAGCCGCTACACAGCTTTATGCCTACTATCAAGCACTAAGTTCTCGAATTGCCAAGGATCACACAGCGAAAGATCCTCAGTCTTCATTCAACCCAAAAATTCACACAACAAACCTAAATTCATTTTTCTATTTACTTTATTAATCCCTAATTTCACATATATTTATTAATTGACCAAACTAACTTCAATTGCAACCAAACTTTACCAACAGCTAGGTTTTACCACCAAACAGAGCTACAATAAATTTCATGATTTTTTGGATTTACAGAGAATTAATTAAAATTACACAAACTTGCATTTATTAATTACTTCAATAATTTATACAGCAGATTAAAGACATTGGAACACCCTATATTATATTTTTAACAAATACTACATATTACAGAGAGCGTACACAATTATTTTCACATTTTTACACCTAGCAGATTAATTCATATGAAATTAACAAACATCAGCACTATTCACATGAATATATAAAAGAAAACATTTTGCAATTCACTGGAAAAAGGAAAAACCAATCCAGCCCACTACGGCCCAAGTCCAGAGCGAGCCGGCCCACTCGGCCTGCCCGCGCCCGGCGCCGACGGCTTTGCAAAAGAGACCCTGGGGAAACTGGAAATCAACCCGCGGTCCGATCTACACTATTCACATGAGTCATGAACTTCGCGCTTAACCCCCTGGGAAAACTTGCCTTCTCACCCGAGGCCCTTGGCCATCCCTCTGTTTCAACAGAGGCGGGTGCGCCGGCGGTCCGCCGCCCCTAGCTCGCCGACGGTGAGCCGAGGGACGAAGCCGAGGGCACTGACGGACTCTACACTCCAAGGCGAGTCTACCAAGCTAAGACACGACGAGATCCGAGGCGCACAGCACCTGGAGACACGGACGCGGCGGCTCGGTGGCGGCGGCGAGCACGTCGCCGGCGAGCACAAGCCGGTAAAGAGAGGGGGAAAAGGTGCGCGAGCATCTGGGGCTCACCACGAAGCTGGCCGAGGGGTCGGTGGAGACGGAGGTGGTTCGGAGAAGGCGACTTGGCGACGGCGGCGGATCCCGCGGCTCGGCACAACGGCGAACACGCGTTCCGGCGAACCTAGGGAACCAGAGAGTACGCCGACGCACGCGTAAGATTCAAGGGGTCACGGAGATCACGTTGCACAACAATCCGAGGTCCAGAGCTTACCCAGACTAGCTCGAGACGACGGCGGAGCTCGCGGCGGCGCTCTGCCCGCCCGCGAGGAAGACACCGGCGTTCCGGCGGTTTCAAGGCTCCACAGCCTTCACCGACGGACGCAGGCGGTGCGCAAGGAGGCTAGCTAGCTTGCAGCAAGATGGAGAGGGTGATGATGGCTCGGTGGCGACCAATTTGGCCGGCGACCGAGAGAGCTCGAAGGTGGCCGGGAGAGAAGAAATGGCGAGGGGGAGGGCCTCGTCGCCTTTCTAAAGGCCGGGAGCGAGGGGGACAGAACCAGGACGACGCGGCGCACGCGCGCCCGTATCTGCCGAGGTCGCGGGGACACGATCCCGGCCGGCACGGGCGGCCGCGCGCGCGCGCCCGGCACGGCGGCTGCCGGCTCTATTCGCGAACAGGGTGAGGGGGCATAGCACTGTAGCACCTAGACCCTAGGGCTGTCGGTTTTTGACCAAATTCGACTGATTTTGTATAACAACATGAAAAACTGCAAAAACAAACGTTGTAGGGTTTGAAATTCTGAACAACTTTGCTTTTGGAACTAAATCCAAATTCGAAATATTTTTGAATCTACAGAAAAAGGGGTAAACTAGAGTTTTGAATTTTAAACTGTATTTTCAAAATTACTTTTAAATTTTCTCAACAACTTGAAAAATTGCCAAAATAAAAGTTGTTCTACTAAATGAGCTTTACAACTTCTATTTAGTAAGTTTTGCCGGATTCCAAACAATTTTTGAAATGCCAATCCAAAACTAAGTTTTAAATCATTGTTTTGAAATAAATTTGAATTTCCACCACAGAACTTTGAAATCTCCAAAAATAAAAGTTGCTCCATTTTAAAATATCTAAAACTTTTATTAAGGGACTATCTCAAAATTCTTTTTAGATTTTGAATTAGGTTTTGGTCCTAATAAAAGTAAATTTTTAAACCTTTATTTGGGAATTTTAATTTTACAAACAAATACTAATTAAATTCAAATCACTCTAGGGGCCTAATCACAATCATATGCAAATGATTAATTTAAATATAATGATATGGCAGATTAATTAAATCCGTAATACCCGGGGTATTACAAACCGTCAAGAGAAAGGATGTCCGGTGGTCACGATGGCCCCCCTCTCGTCTTTGACGGTAACGATTTTCCTTATTGGAAGATTCGTATGGAGGCATACCTTGAGGCGGTGGACCTTGGTGTTCACAAAGCTGCCACACAAGGGTACCCCACTCCCAAACCCGGCGCAACCCTCACACCCGTTGAGGAAGAGCACGAGAAGTGGAATGCTAAGGCTCGAAACATCATCTTTAGAGGCCTTAACAAAGAGGTGTTCAACCATGTGAGGAACCACAAAAACGCCCATGCACTATGGTCAGATATTTGTGCGCTCCATGAGGGAACTAAAAATGAGCGAGAGGAACGATATTATCTTATCATTGACAAGCTCAATTTTTTCAAAATGCTTTCTAATGAAAGTGCTAATGATAAGTATTCTCGCTTGAATATCATTGTAGAGGAAGTAAATGGCCTTGGACTCACTCAAATCTCACCGGCCGAGGTTGCAAGGAGAATCTTCAATACTCTTCCAATTGAGAAGTATGGTCACATTGTAACCGTACTTCATCAAACGGATCTCTCCAATGTAACCCCCACTCAAATATTGGGGAAGATCAATGCTCATGAGATGTACATGAAGATCACTCCTCAAGATGGATCATCATCCAAGAAAGAAGAGAAGAAAGACTTGGCACTCAAGGCCGACAAGAAAGGCAAAGCTCAAGTCAAGTACATTTCTCTTGACTCCACAAGTGAAGATGATGATGATGATGTGGAGATTGCTCTCATGGTGAGGAAGACCACCAAGATGCTCAAGAAGCTCAACAACAAGGGAATCAAATTTGATTCCAACAAGAAGAAGTTCTTCACTAGTAGCAAAATAAAGCCCATCTCCGAGATGGATTGCTACAATTATGGAGAGCTTGGGCATCTTGCTCATCAATGCCCAAAGCCCAAGAAAGACAAGTTCAAGAACAAGAACAAGGGCAAAAGGCAAGATTCAAGTGATGAAAGTGAAGATGAGAAGAAGAAGGCCAAGCTATTCAAGTAGAAAGAGTTTAAGAAGAAGCAATTTCACAAAAGTAAGAAGAGTGGCAAGGCTTACATTGTTGGTGATTGACTCACCGACATTGAATCTTCTAGTGGCTCCTCCGGTGAAGAAAGTGATGATGAAAAGGAGAAGGTGGCCGCTCTTGTGATTGGGACTTCACTTCCTCCACCGCCATCACCGCCCTCATCTCCAACACACCTTTGCCTTATGGCTAAGGACAAGAAGGTACAAAGTGATGATGAGAGTAGTGATAGTGACAATGAATATGATTCACCCACCTATGATGAACTTGCTAGCTTGCTTAATGACTACACCAAAGCTATAAGAAAGCTAACAAGTAAAAATGAAAACCTAAAACTTGAGAATAGTAACCTCTTAGCAAAAATGAACAATTCACTAAAGCTAGTGATGAGCTTAGAGTTGAAAATCAAAATGTATCATCCAAACTCAAGGAGCTCAAAGCCAACATAAAAGAGCTCAAAGAAAAACATGATAAACTTGAGAGGATACACATTGAGCTCACCACTAGTTACAACAAGCTAAAAGAGAACTACACTCAAGTGAAAGTGAATCATGACAATCTTGCTATGGCTTATGACTTGCTCTCAAATGAAACACATGATGCTCCTAACCTTGTTGTTAAGTGTGACATAGCTACATCATGTGATGACTTGATTGCTGAGATCATTGAGCAAGGTGCAAGTAGCAAAGGCAAGGAAGTGGTGGTGGCCGATTGCCATGATGACCATTTGAAGCTCAAGATTGAAAATGAGAACTTGAAGAAAGAGCTTGAGAAGCAATCAACCACCAACACCATTGTCATTGAAACGGTGGAACAAGATGATGAAGTTGAGGTGCTTAAAAAAGAAAACAAGATCCTTAAGAATGAGAAGTGTCACCTTGCAAGTTTATTGGAAGAGAACAAGAAGTTGAAGCAAGAAAAGAGTCATCTCACCGTGGGCTTGCAAAAATTCACAAGAGGCCAATATCTCTAAAGTGATCTCCTCATGAACACCGTGATGAAGTTTGATAGAAGTGGGATTGGCTACATGGGTGAGAAGGTGCAAAACATTAGAGCTCAAAATCGCCTCAACAAAGCAAAGAACAAGCCCAAGCCTAAGCCTAAGAGATGCTTTGAATGTGGACAAAAAGGTCACTTTGCTCATGAGTGCAAGACACCGCCACCATAACCTTTGCCCAAGCATGCTAGGCCCTTTGCCTTTGATGCTCACTACATGCTAAGGAAAGATTCTAAGGGCAAAGTGAAAGTCATGTTTCTAGGACCCCCTAACAAGAATAGACCTAGGCAACTATGGGTGGCAAAAGCTTTGGTTGAGAAAGTCCGGAGCCCTTCTCAAGTATGGGTTCCTAAACATCAAGCTTGATTTGTTGTGTGTAGGTGAACTACAAGACCGGTGGCTCTTATTGGGTAATTGATAGTGGGTGCACTCAACATATGACCGGTGATGCTCGTATGTTCACCTCTCTTGAAGAGAATGTAGAAGACCAAGGAAAGATAACATTTGGTGATAATTCCAAGAGCAAAGTGTAAGGGCTTGGCAAAGTGGCTATATTTAATGATCATTCCATATCAAATGTGCTTCTAATTGCTTCTTTGAGTTTCAACTTGCTATCCGTTGGTCAATTGTGTGATCTTGGCTTCCAATGCCTATTTACAAGTGAAGAAGTAGTTGTTTCCAAGAAAAATGACAATGAAGTGATATTCAAGGGCTTCCGGTACAATCACCTCTATCTAGTGGACTTCAACTCGAAAGATGCAAATTTGAAGATTTGTCTATTCACCAAACAATCTCTTAGGTGGCTTTGGCATAGAAGGCTTGCACATGTTGGGATGAGCACACTCAAGAAGCTATTGAAGAAGGAGATGGCGAGAGGATTGAAAGATGTTGTATTTAAAAAGAACAAATTGTATAGTGCTTGCCAAGCCGGGAAGCAAGTGGCAAATACACATCCATCCAAGGCATTTGTGTCAACTTCAAGACCATTAGAGCTACTTCACATGGACTTATTTGGGCCAACAACTTATGCAACCATTGGTGGCAAGCTCTATTGCTTAGTGATTGTTGATGACTTTTCAAGATATACTTGGGTATTCTTTCTTCATGACAAGACCGAAGTTGCCCAATCTTTGAAGAAGTTTGCCAAGAGAGCACAAAAAGAATTTGAAGTGAAGATCAAGAAGAATAGAAGTGACAATGGGAAAGAGTTTGACAACACAAACATTGAAGTATATTGTGATGAAGTTGGGATCAAGCATGAAGTCTCATCCACCTATACCCCTCAACAAAATGGTGTAGTTGAAAGGAAGAACCGGACTTTGATCACCCTTACAAGGACTATGCTTGATGAGTACAACACACCGGAGAGGTTTTGGGCGGAGGCAATCAACACCGCATGCTATGCATCCAACCGCCTATTCCCTCATCGGTTGCTAAAGAAGACCCCCTATGAGCTACTCATTGGCAAGAAGCCGGACGTTTCCTACTTCCGGGTGTTTGGTTGCAAATGTTACATCTATAAGAAGCGGCAACACCTAGGGAAGTTCTAAAGACGTTGTGATATTGGTTTTCTTGTTGGTTACTCATTGAAGTCCAAAGCATATAGAGTATTCAACAATGCCACCGGCCTTGTTGAAGAAACATATGATGTGAAATTTGATGAATCTAATGGCTCTCAAGGAGAGCATGAGAATCTTGATGATGTAGGTGATGAACCACTAAGGAAGGCTATGAAGAACATGCCAACCGGAGACATCATGCCTAAACATGATGAAGATGATAGTGATGATGTGCAAGTGATCAATCAACCATCTTCATCAAATGTGCCTCAAGATGATAAAAATAGAGATGGGGTGGATCCACATGAAGACACCTACATCACACAAAAAGAAGTTAAGGCACAAGCACAAGATGTTGATGCTCCGCAACCTCCTCCTCAAGTGGTTGATAGAAGAACTATTCCACTCCTACAATCACATCCTCAAGATCTCATAATAGGGAGTCCTTCAAGGAGGGTAATGACTCGCTCACAAAGGCATGCTCAATTCATTGAACATCACTCGTTTGTCTCTTGCATTGAGCCTACTAGCATAGAAGAAGCTCTTCAAGATCCGGATTGGGTGAATGCCATGCATGAAGAACTCAACAACTTTACCCGCAATCAAGTGTGAACACTTGAAGAGAAGCCAAAAGGAGCAAGAGTCATAGGCACCAAGTGGGTGTTCCGCAACAAGCAAGACGACAAGGGCAACATTGTGAGAAACAAGGTAAGGCTCGTGGAAAAAGGGTTCTCCCAAGTTGAAGGCTTGGATTTTGGGGAGACTTTTGCCCCGGTTGCAAGACTTGAGGCCATCCGTATCCTACTTGCATATGGATCTAATCACAATCTAAAACTCTTTCAAATGGATGTGAAAAGTGTATTTTTAAATGGCTTCATAAATGAACTTGTCTATGTTTCGCATCCACCGTGTTTTGAAGACCCTAGATATCCAAACTATGTTTATAGGTAGTCCAAGGCGCTATATGGCTTGAACCAAGCCCCACGGGCTTGGTATGAGCGCCTCCGCGACTTCCTCATCAACAAGGGTTTCAAAATCGGCTTGGTTGATACCACACTATTCACCAAGAAGCACAAAGGGCATATCTTCATTTGTCAAGTTTATGTTGATGATATTATCTTTGGTTCGACTAATGAAGATTTTTGCAAGGAATTTGGTGATATGATGTCCAAGGAGTTTGAGATGTCCATAATTGGTGAGCTCACATTCTTCCTCGGCTTTCAAGTCAAGCAAATGAGGGAGGGGACGTTCGTGTCGCAAGAGAAGTACACGAAGGATCTCCTCAAGCGCTTCAAGATGGAAGAATGCAAGCCCATCAAGACCCCCATGCCTACCAATGGACATCTCGACCTTGATGAGGGAGGTAAATCGGTTCACCAAACTCTCTATCGTTCTATGATCGGTAGTTTGTTGTACTTGACCGCATCTAGGCCCGACATCATGTTTAGTGTGTGTATGTGTGCGCGCTTTCAAGCTAACTCTAAGGAATCTCACTTAGTTGCGGTAAAAAGAATCCTTAGGTACATAAAGCACACCCCAAGCATCGGCCTTTGGTATCCCAAAGGAGCTAACTTTACTCTTGTCGGCTATTCCGATTCGGATTATGCCGGTTGCAAGATTGACCAGAAAAGCACATCCAGAGGGTGCCATTTGCTTGGAAGATCACTAGTTTCTTGGTCCTCCAAGAAACAAAATAGTGTTGCCTTGTCAACAACCGAAGCGGAATACATTGCCGCGGGTGCTTGTTGTGCACAAATTCTTTACATGAAACAAACCCTACTTGATTATGGAATCAACTTAAAAAGGGTGCCTTTATTGTGTGACAATGAGAGTGCGGTAAAACTTGCTAACAACCCGGTTCAACACTCCCGCACAAAGCACATTGACATCCGTCATCACTTCCTTAGAGATCACGTTGCCAAAGGTGACATTTCCTTTGAGAGAGTGAGAACGAATGATAACTTGGCGGACATTTTCACTAAACCATTGGATGAGGCACGCTTTTGTACTCTAAGGTATGAACTTAATTGACTTAATCTAAGTAACTTCACTAAAAGATGATCTTGTGTTGACACGTGCATTGCATTGTAACATAAAACATGTCTAACATTGAATTGCACGTAGGGCTTGTCTAACTCGATTAAGATAACCGCCCAAAAGCGTGTGAAGAAGCTTACCCGAGGACAAACTTGACAAGCAACTAGTTTAATTTACGAGAATTTGCATTGCATATTGCATGGTTGTTGTTTTGTCGTTTCGTTCTTGGATTTCAATGCCTATTTTCATAAAATTCACATATGCCTAAGGCAAAATATTTAAAAAATTGAGGGTTTGAGTGAGGACATCTCATACTAGTTCTAACTGGTGTTTATTTGACTCTTATTGGGGTTGGAACTTAGTTGGGAAAAATCGGCGCGAAGAATCTTGATGTTGCAGCTGTGGCTCCTTAGTGCCCTGGTCCAGCAGTCAGAGTTTGATGTTGCAGACTTGATCATCAGTGAGATGGAGGACACCATCGCAGAGGGCATCAGGTCTAGGCGACAGCTCCCCTACGCTCACTGGATCTCTCACATCTTTGAGCGGAGGTTGCACCGGATTTGGACAGGTATCTCCCGTGAGCTGCGCCAGACTGAGACAGAGTTTCCAATCTATAGGATGATGAAAGACCCTAGTTTGGTTTTGGTAATTGATGAAACCATGTTACTAATCTAAGTGCTAAGTGTGTGTAGCCAAGAGTAGATCAGTGATATGGAGAAAGATGACATGAGCTCAAGTGAAGATCAAGATGAAATGATCAAGGAGAAAGAAAAGGACTTAAAGAAGGAAAGCTAGAGGCTAAGGTATATTCATATAGGGCTTTTCTTTTAGTGATCAAGACTCCAAGTGAGAGTGATCACATTTAGAATAGATAGCCGACTGTCAAGGGGAGAACTAAGCTATTGGATTACTTTCAAGTGCTCTAGATTGCATCTCATATGCATTGATCTAACCAACCTAGAGAATCCCTTTGAAAACCCTTGAAAAATGTTTGCAAAATGCTAACACTCTGTGC